>CM060948.1:24217183-24778963 GCA_030765055.1 Mantis religiosa
GAAGAAAAGAAGAAGAAGAAGAAGAAGAAGAAGAAGAAGAAGAAGAAGAAGAAGAAGAGAAGAAGAAGAAGAAGAAGAAGAAGAAGAAGAAGAAGAAGAAGAATGAAGAAGAAGAAGAAGAAGAAGAATAAGAAGACCTATTAGATTAGCGCAAAGGAAACGCCCCCCGAAATACGAAGGCTGTTCGGCAAAGAATGATCATAATTTTTTACGGTCATATTTTTAGCACTAAAATTCAATATTATTATATTTTGTTACCTTAGTGTGAAACAGACATACCGTGGTAGTTTCATTGTTAGCACTCCTGGTTCCCGCCTGTGAGATTCAGGCAAGTTCAGACATGTTCAGTATCGCCTACCACTGCAATGGAGGTAACACGCGAGGAACAATATGCGGCCTTGAAATTCTTCTTTCGTCTCAACAAATCTTCAGTTGAGGCCTATATAATGTTACAGGAGGCTATGGAGAGTTTGTTCTTCCCTACAGCACAGCTCGAAGGTGGTTTAAAATGTTTAAAGGGGAGAGATAATCAATTTCAAAGGAAGATGGACCCGGTGTTCTAGTTACTGCTCTTACGGAAGAAAACATCAACACTGCTGCTGCCATTGTGAGAGACGATCAACGAATTACCTTAAGACCACTTTCTGAAATACTGAATATTTCATTGGGTACCACCCACACTTTGGTGACAGAAATATTACACATGAGACGTGTTTGTGTGCGATGGGTTCCAAGACTGTTGATTCCCGATCAAAAGGACATTCGCCTGCCGGTCTGCATGAAGTTAAAGTTGATGTTAGAGGAAGATCTGGAATTTCTTTAAACGTAATCACTCCTGATGAAACTTGGCTACATCATTTTGATCCTGAGAGCAAACAGCAAAGCTCAGCGTGGAAATCTCCTTTATCACCAACCCCCAAAAAGCAAAAGTGGTTGCTTCTGCTGGAAAGTTATGGTCATCTCATTCTTTGATATTCATGGAATGGTTTATCAGCATGTGTTACCTGCACACACATCAGTAACTTGCACAATACCACAGGAATGTCCTGAAAACATTTGCAAAGTCCATATCAGGCGCAAAAGATCACATTCCCGTGAAGCAGGCGGGGATGCTGCACCATGATAATGCGCGGCCGCATATTGCCATTGTTGTTGCTGAATATCTTACAAAAATCAACGTCAAGTGCATCCCTCACCCTCCCTATAGTCCGGATTTAGCCCCATGTGACCTTTTTCTATTCCCTAACTTGAAGAAACGCCTTCGTGGGAGGCATTATCCATCATCAGAAGCAGTGGTGAAGGCTGCGGATGTGATTTTGAAGGATCTCTCAAAAATAGTTTCCAGCATGTCTTTGAAGACTAACAGAGACGCTGGGACAAGTGCATCGCATTCAGGGGAGGCTGTTTTGAGAAGGACCATCAAAACTATGATGATGAGTGAAGGTACGTTGTCCAAAGATGTGATCGTTCTTTATTGAACAGCTCTCGTAGTAAAACAAATATGATACAAATCCAGAAACTCATAGAAGAATTAAAATTTGACGTAATTTGCATACAGGAACCCTATACTTATTATGACTTTTTGGGTTCGTAAAATTCAAAGTCCAGGTTGCAGATATTCAGGATTGTCTTTATTTCCGTAGCAGGACACTTGTACAACTCTCATATCAGCAGAGTGACGTAACACACACGTACGAAACTTTTAAGTTCGTCTGCCGCACGTCCGCACTACACCTCGTCTCTCGAGGCTACCAGCGAACTCCTATTTATGTACGAGCAGCTGTTCTTGACCTTTCGCGACACTGACGACGTCACACGAAGCCGCACAAACCCTCGCGGTGGAGCGAGAATCGTCCAGTCCATCTCCGTCTCTTTCTCCCTCTGTTGCCCTCTCTCTCTCTCTCTCTCTCTCCTCTCTCTCTCTCTCTCTCTCTCTCTCTCTCTCTCTCTCTCTCTCTCTCTCTCTCTCTCTCTCTCTCTCTCTCTCTCTCTCTCTCTCTCTCTCTCTCTCTCTCTCTCTCTCTCTCTCTCCTCTCTCTCTCTCTCTCACTCTCTCTCTCTCTCTCTCTCTCTCTCTCTCTCTTCTCTTCTCTCTCTCTCTCTCTCTCTCTCTCTCTCTCTCTCTCTCTCTCTCTCTCTCTCTCTCTCTCTCTCTCTCTCTCTCTCCTCTCTCTCTCTCTCTCTCTCTCTCTCATCTCTCTCTCTCTCTCTCTCTGGGCGTGTCTTGGGTGCTATCTGTCTCTTTCACTTCGCGCTTCCCTCTCTCTTGGCGTTCGCTTACGAGCGGCCTCGTGTCAATATAAAGGTAAAGTTATGTATATGGCGGTAAATGTAAGAGTAATCTCTGAAGGGCAACCCCCATAAGCAACAATTATAATAGCTAACAAAGAACTCCTAGTTGTCCAAATTTCTCAACTATGTGAAGAACAAATGATATGCAGAGAAATGACATATAAAGGAGTTAGTAATATTGCCTGCCGTCAATATTATCAGTATAAAGACAACATAGATATAAATTTGGAAAAAAAACAAAAAGGAACTAGATACGTATACATATGAAACGATAATTTTTACCATGGATGCCAATGCAAAATCAACTTTATGGAAATGCAAAAATTCCAGATAATAGACGGAAGCAAATGGAGGAATTAATTCATATATACAACTTAATAGTTATAAATGAGCACAATAAAGCACGGTAAAATGTACTCGAGCTAGAGTAGATGAAAATATAGACATAACCTTAACTACGGGAAATATGTCAAAACACGTCTTTAATTGGAGGGTTACAGAAAATCAATCGATAAGCGATCATCATCTAAACATGTTCGATTGTGAGGTAACACAGCAGTCGAATAATGAATATATATAACTTTAAAAGGGCAGATTGGGGTAAAGTGGGGAAGAATTTGGTGTTGCAAATTTTTTATAATATGATAGATATAAACAAAAAGGCTAAAATTATAACTAATAGAAGTCAAGAAGTAATTAAGAAAGTTGTACCTAAAACAGGAAATGATAACAAAGTGAACGGCCTATGGAGCGATAAATTATATAAACTGCGGAGGATGGTGAGGAAATCCAGAAAAATATACCAAACATCGGTAGTATATTCAGAAAGGAACAGGAATTTAAACATCTATAGGGAAATAAAAGAAAACTATAAAATGGAGTTGGAAAATTCGAAGAAGAATTCATGGGATATTTATGTAGAGGAAAACCTTAGTGGTAATGTATGGAGTATTCCGTATAAGATCATCATGGAAAAAATAGGAGGACCGGAATTTATTTCAACCCTGGAAAAAGAAGATGGAGAATAAACTAAACATGGAAATAATCAATTAACTTTTATTAGAAAAGTTACTACCATGGGATAGGACAGAATATGAGCTAGAAGAACACAAATATAAAAGACGCCTTTACGTAGAAGAATATTTGGGAGACAGATAGTATATCTATATGACATCACGGAAGTGAAAATTCCTATTAGGTAAGGAAGGGAAGCTAAATCTCCAGGAACATATGGAATAGTATCAGAGGTAATTAAAAATCTGGCAGATAAATTATCACCAGTATTAACCGAGCTATTAAATGAGTGCCTATTTTATGGAAAAATCCCCTATTGTTGGAAGGAAACTAAAGTAATTATTCTTAAGAATGCAAAAGATAAGGACCTATCACACGTAAAATCGTATAGGTCAATTTGCTCGCTTAATACTCCTGGAAAAGTACAGGAACGACTTTTATACATATGCACCCTGGAATACACAGTTATGATAGGTATGAGTGATAAGCAATTTGGTTTTAGAAAAAACAAATCTACGTAATATATAGTAAATTATGCACTAAAACGAATAAATTCAAGTGAACAGTTATAATTGATAGGAGTTTTGCTTGATATTCAGGGAGCATTCGATAATTTATGGTGGCCAGAACTGTTAATACTACGAGAGATAAGGAGTACCGAAGATGTCTATATAACAGCAAAATACTACTGTGCGGATAGAAGAGCTTACCTCCAAATCACCTCAGGGAAAATAGACAGAGAAATTAATAAATGTTGCCCACAGGGTTCCATTTTAGGGCCCTTATTTTGGGACATAATAACTTAAACGATGTTAGAGGAAATTAGAAACGTGTAAGAGGTATACGATATCATTTCTTACGCTGACAACTTAATGATTATGGTAGAGGCAAAGAACAGATTAGAATTGGAACAGAAATCAAAGCGAGTGATTGACGATCTGGAACAGTGATGTGTCAGAACCATATTAAAATTAGCCCCACATAATTCGGCATATGTGATGTTTAAGGGAGAAGTCAAACGAGACCCAAATATTAAAATCTATAATGAAAATATAAAAACACACAAAGCGTTTAAATATTTAGGCATAGAATTAGATGGAAAATTACGTCTAAACAGCCATATGAAGTATGTAAGAGAAAAGGAAGTAGATGTCGTTATGAAATTAGAGTTAATTGTACAAAAGAGCTATATATATATATATATATATATATATATATATATATATATATATATATATATATATATAAAGCTACAAGGATATATCATATAAGTTTTGTAATAGGTATAATAGGATATGGCACAAGTACATGGGCACATAGGTTAAGGGTCAAATCCTGTGCAAATTTAATCTAAAAAACTCAGAGACAAATACTACTTCGCAGCAGCGGAGCTACAAAAACGACATCTGCTTTGGTCCTAGTAATAGTAGCGGGAATTTGGCCTATTGACTATATCATTAGATTAAGTGGTGCAACTTACTGGTTAAAGACGGAAGAATATGGAAATGTTTTTGAAACTATGGGGAAAAGATGCAGTACTAAGAAAGAGGTGAAAAATTATTTATTACAGGAATGGCAAGCAGAGTGGGATAATGCACACGTAGGAAGAAGAGTACATGATTTACTTCCGGACATTAAAGAGAGGCTAAAATTGGAACATACAAAACCAAAAGAAGGATATTTTCACTTTGTTACAGGACATGGCCCATATAATGTATATTTAAAAGGATTAGGGAATAAGAACTCAGATTTATGTGAGCAATATAACTGTTTAGATTCGTCTGAACATGTTGTTTTTGAGTGCAAGAAATATAGTGAACTAGTAGAAGACGATCGAAGGAAACTTCAAGGAAAATATTTATGGAACATCTTAAGAGAAGCAGACGATTATGCACATTTAGAAATTATGTCTCAGATAATATCCGCTAAGTCGTTAGAGGAATATATGACCCGCGACAAAAGACTTCAAGAGGAACATTTCAATCTACGAGAAAAGAATATTACTTAAGAAATCGTCAGAGGGAAATAGGACCAAGAGAAACTGAAGATACAGATTAGCAGACTTGAAGATCTAATTTAAGACTTACGACCGATAAATAGAAGACGTCAGTTATGGATATCGGAAAGAAGAGCAGAAACCATAGAAAGAAGGAGAAAATCAGGAGAGCAAGAGGAGATATATGGAGAGTATCAGAGCGGACAGACACAGCTGATTATACAGAAGAGTAAAGATGACAACTGACGAACCAGCTCCATCTACTGATGTCAGTCCGTTCAGGAGATGGATACCAGTAGGAGGAAGCTTTGGATACCAGTTGTAGAAGAGGAAATATAACAACCGGGATATCTGGAACTGACGAACCAGCTCCATCTACTGATGCCAGTCCCTTTAGGAGATGGATACCAGTAAGAGGAAGTTTTGGATTCCCGTTGCAGAAGAGGAAAGATAACAACCGGGATATCTGGAACTGACGAACTAGCTCCATCTAATGATGCCAGTCCCTTTAGGAGATGGATACCAGTAGGAGGAAGCTTTGGATACCAGTTGTAGAAGAGGAAATTTTAAAATTGTAGGTAAGAGCCATTCGTATTTTGTTATAGCAATTAAAGCTGTAGTAGAAATGTAGATTTGATATATATTGTTAGAGTGGTAGTAAAGTATAAGAAAGACTGTATTAGATAGAAGAGATGAGTAGATTTGTAGATTACTGGAATCCAGTAATCTGTAGGTTTAGTTAGTTCGTTAAGGTAGCAAGTAGATTATATCTGCAAAATTTGTAAATTGTTTTGTGTAATTTGAATTAAACATGAATAACTTTAAAAATGAAGTTTGCATAACAAGGCCTGATATATATTTCAGAAACCGGGCTATTAGATATGCAGATTTTATATTATTTATTTTATTTGCCCTTTTTTGTAATTTTACGTCCTCCAACATCAAGTCATATCGGACGATGAATGAAATGGGTGAAATTATTCTCAAATGAGTCCGCGGTCCATAGAGCTTAGAGCTACCCGACATTCATCTTTAAGGATAAGGGAAAACCCCGGAAAAATCTTATCCAGATAACTCACCCTGGCCGAGATTCGAACTCGGGACTTCTTGAACGTGAGGCAGACACGCTGCCATCTACGTTATCGAGGCGGGCATTTTACTTGTCGATCGTTCGGTTGGCTCCCAGGTGTGATCCTGGAGTACCTGCGAGCACTTCCTCTAAGACTTCCGGGATCTTACTCCGGGGAAGTACGAACTGTTCTCTGTGTGTCTTCCCATCCGGTGATGCCCATATCCGGAACGGCACGCCTTCTTCGGCTTTTAGTGAGTCCCAATGGGCTCAGTATGACATGTGTGCAGCGCTTCTGGGTACGATGTCCTCCCAGGTTGGCCTTTTCCCTGCCTCCACTTCTCTCAGGTGTGGCCCCAATTGGGCGTCCACTAGCTGTTCCCTCCTCAGGGCTGCGCTATACCATCCATCAGGAGGCACTGTCGTGACAACTGTGGCACACTCCCTCTCTTCAACTCTGGTGCATTGACTGCACTCTTCTGTGCAGGAACTTCGGGACATGGCGTCTGCTTTGGCGTGGCTCTTCCCTCTACGATATTCGGAGGTGAAGTCGTACTCCTTCAGTCTCTGGATACAACAGGCTGTTTGGCATTCCCGGCTGAGGTTATAGGTACCTCTGTAATTGCTCCAAGGTCTTCACTACCGGCAGCTCTCACCGGGTGACGCAGTAGTTCTTCTCTGCCTTGGCCAGCGTCTTCCTGTAGTAGGTAAAAATAAGAACACCCCCAAAACACTACTTTCAGATCGGGAAAAGTTTCAAGAAGTTACATTTCCTAAAGGCTGACACTATTGTCAGGTAGCCAAATTATTCAGTATGTTTACTTATTCACTCTAAGCACTCGGACAATATATTACCTGAGGTGCTAATTTTTAAAATCTGTCTTGGCCAAAATATAAACGTGCCCCTGCAGTTATTATAAAGCACAGAATACTGATTAATTATATAAATCAAAGCCAAGAATAACTTTACTGTTCTCATTTGGAGCTAATTAACAAATTTCTCTTTATTATTTTGGCGAATATCCAATGGCCGTTGTGGATTTATGTGATAGATAGGTAAATAAATCATGATGAAACATTCAAAGCAGCAAGCGAAACTATGAGAATTTGGAACAATAGGATAAGTGGCGGAAAGAAGGGTCGCAAAAGTTACTGATGATACCTAAAAGAACGCACGCCAATAGCATTAGGCAACAACTGTTCTAAACAAGATAAACCCCTGTAGACAAAAAACAAACAACAAAAAAACGGGAGCAGCTCCTCCACTGAAAACAAGCCAACAGCCCCAAGGAACGAGAAGGAACATCCGATGAAAGGAAAAATGAACTAAAGATAACAATTGGGATTTAGGGGAAAGGGAGAACCAGAGCCCCAGGCGGTTTTGATTTATCCGCCGAGGTATCGGCTGCAATAAACTTTTTAATTATCTGGGCTATTAGATTCTTTGAAGTGATATTTCTTCTGCTTTCGCCCTCTTTTTATTATTATTTTTTTAATGGGCGATTTCTCAGAATCGTGCAATGGTGTAGCAGAAAACCAGAGGACAGACAGGTACCCATTTCAGAAAATGTGTCAGCCCGCCTCGGTAGCTTAGATGGTAGCGTGTCTGCCTCAAGTTCAGGAGGGCCGAGTTCGAATCTCGGTCAGGGTGAGTTACCTGGATAAGGTTTTTCCGGGGTTTTCCCTTATCCTGATAGACGAATGTCAGGTAACTCTAAGCTCCATGGACCCCGGACATATTTGAGCATCATTTCATGCATTTCGTTCATCGTCCGATATGACTTAACGTTGGAGGGCGTAAATAACAACAACAACAAATGTCTGCAAACTGACCTGAAACTATATATCCTTGGCCGACGCCGTTTTAAGAGGTGTTTGTGACGTCACTGTCTTCCTTGGTTTATGCAGCTAAATAAGTTATTTAAAGGAAACGTAGATGCGAATATTTTGAAACGTTAAATGACTTATGCCAGATATACATAAATTCAAATGCTCAACATTCCTTTAAATAAGCAACTCACTTTCGATAATCATATCCATATATACCAGGTGAGTCAGCTGTCCCTATTTATTCTTATCTATGCAACCCAGTCTAATGTGAAAACATTGACTCTTTTAGCACAAAAGCCGTCATTGCAGCTCTGCGTTCCTATACGACCCAGCATTAATACTCACTTTATTAAACAAATGTATTGTGCAAAAAGTATATCAGTGAAGTTAACGGGATAACATCATCATTCTGCCATCTTAAATACTTTTTATGGCAATTAGTCCTGAAATATATTGATTAAACATTGTTATGGTAGAGCTTTCAATGTCTCCTTAGGTTGACAAATTAACTCCTTTAATAGTTATTGGTCAACAAATGTGTAAAGATATACGTAAAATACAAGGCGCGTCTGATCTGTTTCAATTTATCTCCACTGCAGCGCTGCGATCGAAGTTCCGCACATGCGCTGTAGACGCTCTGTATCAAGGAGAAGAAACTTGCGCCATTGTGAGATCGCTGTCAGCCACGTACGCTTTGTTGTGCTTGTTTACAATGTCGATGTTGACTGAAAATCCCGCCGCTTGTGAAATCTGATCTGTGATTCGTTTTCTGAATGCTAGGAAAGTGAAACCAATTGAAACTTATCGGCAAATTTGCGATGTCTACGGACAAAATGCGATGAGTGATACAATGGTGAGAAGATGGGACCGACAGTTCAATAAAGGACGTAGTGAAGTGCACGATGAAGAACGAAGTGAGTGAGTGAGTGAGTGAGTGAGTGAGTGAGTGAGTGAGTGAGTGAGTGAGTGAGTGAGTGAGTGAGTGAGTGAGTGAGTGAGTGAGTGAGTGAGTGAGTGAGTGAGTGAGTGAGTGAGTGAGTGAGTGAGTGAGTGAGTGAGTGCGTGAGTGAGTGAGTGAGTGAGTGAGTGAGTGAGTGAGTGAGTGAGTGAGTGAGTGAGTGAGTGAGTGAGTGAGTGAGTGAGTGAGTGAGTGGTGTTTTAGGGCCCGTCGACAACAAGGTCATTTGGGCCCGATTGAAGAACGAAGTGGGCGTCCATCTTTGGTTATAGAAGAACTGGTTCATGCGATTGATGACAAGATCCAGGAAAACCGCAAGTTTACAATTAGTGCTCTCGCTATGGAATTTCTCCAAATCTTACCATCAATAGTTTATGAAATTGTTACCAAAAAACTGAAATTTCGTAAACTTTGCTCACGTTGGGTGCCAAGGATTCTTACTGAGCAACTCAAAACAAAACGGATGGGAAGTGCACTTCAGCTTTTGACCCTACAGGAATTTGGCTGGGACATGTTTGACCAACTCCCGTACAGCCCTGACCTCGCTGCTAGCGACTTACATCTGTTTTTGCATTTTGCATTTCCTTGGCGGTCAACACTTCAACAATGACGAAGAGCTGAAAGAAAATGTTTCCAACTGGTTGAAGACAGAGGCGGCAAACTTCTATGAAGAAGGTATACAAAAACTTGTGCCTCACTATGACAAATGCCTGCAAAATTTCGGCAGTTACGTGGAAAAGTAGTTTAAGAGTTGTAGAATTTTGTGCAATAAATAATGTTTCTGTATCTGTACAGAATTTAATTTTATTACCAAACAGAACTTACTTTCTGGACGTACCTCGTATGAAGCTACTAACAGTGAAACAAATAAATATATACAAATATAACAAAAACGTCACTTATAAGAAATGATGATACTTTTGTTATAAATTGTCCGGGATCGTGATTTTATGTAAAACTTATACACATCCTCAGCCGGAACAACAAAAGTGTCGCCATCGTTACGAACGCTAGATGTTGATATGTTCTTGTTAGTACTACCAAAATCTGAAAATAAAACAAATTTAAAAACAGAATCGACTACCGATATTTCAAAATTCATTACATGATGTTTGTTTTTTAAAATAAATATTTTTCCCCAAACCATTAAATTTATTGGACCATTTAATTGTTTTAATAACACTGGGCAACAATGAAATTGTTTCGGACTTAAAAATAGTAAATTTATATGTATTTGCACCTGCTGGATTCTAAAATCACCATAAAAATGATAGATTGGCTCTTGTTTTGAAGATAAAGTGACATTTCATTTTTTAGAGTGAAGATTTTAAATTTGGCGATTAATTTGGGAGTTGGCACACCTGTCAAATAACAAAACACAATCAAAGAGAAATTTTGGAAATTAAGTGATGCAAAAGTTAAGGACGGCATTTTTGTCGGACCACAAATAAGAGAACTTGTAAAGAATCCTGCACTTGTCCAAATTTTAGAGGGAAAAGAAAAGGAAGCTTGGGAAACCTTCAAGGATGTTGTACATGGAGTTTTAGGCAACAAAAGAGTTGACAGACAGTGCTCCTGCAAAAATACCGTAACCTTGGATGCAACATGTCCCTTAAGATCCATTTTCTCCACTCCCACCTAGACTTTTTCCCTCCTAGTTGTGGAGCTGTTAGTGATGAACATGGGGAGAGATTCCATCAGGACATTTCTGTTATGGAACAAAGATATCAGGACCGTTGGAATGAAGTAATGCTTACGGATTACTGTTGGTCTTTGTGTAGGGATTCTGCGGAACTCCATCACAAGAGGCAAGGTAAAAGACGACGAAGGCAATAGGCCACCACATGATTCTCTTCAGACATGACTATCTGCGAAGTATTATTCCAGCAATTTAGAACTCTTACCATGTAATTACCAGTTAAAAAATCATACGATTTGTTTTCTCAACCCAAAATTAGTAGGAATTTCCTCATGATGTGCTTCAAACATTCAAAAATTATTGTTGTTTTTTTTCTCTTTTTTTTTTTTTTTTTGTTGCCCTGTGTAATTTAACTTCTGGATTTATAACGAAATATGATCTACTACGGCCGATTTATCAGTCTGTTTATTCTTAATGTTACGAAAATATTGTTTCGTTCTGGTTTCTAAGTTACGTTTTGTACTACCAATATAAAATTTATATTCTTCGTAACGATGGCGACAGCTTTCTTTTCGGCTGAAGATGAGTAAACGTTTTACATAAAATCGCGATTCCGGACAATTTAGAAGAAAAATCATCATTTCTTATAAGATAAGTGAAGTTTTAAGTTACAAATTGTTATATTTGTATATATGTGTAAATATATTCATAACTTGGACGCACCTCGTATAAGTCAAGTTCTAACTCCTCGTATGTTTTTCAGGACTGGGGCCAGATAGGAACTTCTATTGTTCTTTTAAATACACGGGGACTCTTTGTGAATGCGTGACAGAGATGGCAGCACTGCTCAGTGGCAGCGACGAGAGATAGGACAGCTTTTGATTCTTAAAATGACGACGTTTCACTCTACGAGCCTCAATTTTCTCCAGCTACACCTCAGTCACTTCTGGCACTCACTGTAAAAAATAAACAAAAGGACTCAAGTCAATGAAACTACCAGCATTAGGTCTCGGGGGATCAATGATGACACTCTAACATAAAAACTACCGGGTGATGATTAAAGCTTTATGACACCCCGTCGTATGAAGATATGGGCGAAAACAGTTACTGTCCAATCCATGAAAGGAATGTGTCAACCTTACACAGTGGGACAAGGACAGTGAATGTGTGAGACAGAGAACGTATGCCACACAAGGAGCATAACCGTTAAAAACGCATGCGCCCTATTCACTCTGTACAGTAAAACCGAGAAGATTCTTTGACAAAAGTAGAAGCCGTCAGAATGTTTTTGAATGGTCTGTAACTGAACTGGCATGGGGGTGTCATAAACCTGTCCAGGGAGGGTGTGGGAACCTTCGCCAAACCCTTGCGTCTCAGACCTCGGAGGCTTTCTCCCCTGTGGAGGACAGTAAAGCAGTGTGCAAATGATTTTCAGGATTCCGTCTACAAAAACTAATTCACTTTTCAGCCGGAATTGTATCTGGGTTGAGATTAAGACAATGTATGTCTCTATCAGCCTTCTGTATCACGACTTTTAATGGCTTTCAGAGCTGCTTGTAAGCACCAGCAATTTAATCTTCATAATTATTCTTCCTATAAAGGGCGTCTTTCTCCTGTATGAAGCCAGGTGTAAATTTCAAAGTCTATAGGATTTTGTAATGTGTTCTCAAGGAATGACATATATCTGGTCCAGTTAAGTTTTTAAAATAAACTTAGTACACGCTTAAGTGGAGCCAGAACAGTATTTCACAAACTGAGTTATTGCTAAAATAATCATCCCTGATGTTCGTAAAAGCGAAAAATGACATTTATTTTCCTGTCCCATAGTTTTAAAAGTCCTAAATAGACTCATTTTTTAAAAGGCTGCACAGTGTGCCACGCCCCCTATTAGCCATTTGTAACTGTGTTCTCTCCTTGGTTGTAACCTTATTGAAGCTATATTGCAGAGCACACCCTTATTAGGAAAGGAAGTCTTTGTTTTGTCTATTAATATTAATCTGTGCATCTGATGTTAGTTCTTTGTTTAGTATGTTTTGAATTACTAGTGCTGTTTTCAAGATGGGAAGAAACAATAATTCTGGTGTATGACATTGGCATGGGAACCAGTATAAACAGTTTAAGTAATCCCGATTACATAATTAAAGAGTTACAACCCCTAAAATGGAAAAAGTGTAGTAACACATGACAATAAATTGACTTCGTCAAAACCAACCTCAAACATTGGCGATGAATGTGAAGCGAAAATTGGTTCTTCAAGGAAACAATTGGTTTTTTTCATTGTCTGATGGCAGTGATGACAATTTAACTAAAGTAAATAATGATATTACTTCAGCAAGTTTTCAGTTATTAGATACAGAAGCTTTGTACAATGTAAATGTTGTGAAAATGAAAAATGTTTTCATATCAGAGGATTATTAGCTACATTATCACTGAGTTGCCAAAAGTGTAATAGAGAATATACATTTGAAACATCCAGAACTATTGAAAGTGGTGCAGAAGTAAATGTAAGGTTTGCTTATGGCTTGAGAAACATTGGCAAGGGAACTGAGGCAGATGAGACATTGGCTGCTGTTCTCAATTTACCAGCCCCCCCCCCCCCGCAAAATTTAACAAAATAATTAATAATACCATAGAGCAAATGACCATGGGATTTGGATTGGGATTTCATTACGGACGGGATTCGGTACGTAAGCCACCATGCTGGAACGATTGTTTCTATGCCCCCAAGTGAGGGCACCCCCGGCAGTAAGGATGAGGTGAGAGGAGACAGAGGGCGGCCGACCCAACGAGCCACGACAGTACAGAGGCCAGGGTCCCTACAGTTTACTTGGATAGAGACCTCCCCCAAAGGCCAGGACAACGAACTCGCTCGCCTACTGCGGGACGGCAACGAGCCCAGCAGTCGAGCCCTAATGGTCCCAGGCTGGCGGTCCCGAAATGGTCCCAACAGAGGTGTGGAGACCGGCAACCGACCTACCGGAGGAGGAAGTAGTTTACCTCAGAGTATATCATCCTGCCATGTACCGCCGAGACTCCCGCCGACACTTCTCTCCTGAAAGAGATCACCAGATGAGAGATGATGTGAACTCATAATGGAGATGAAATGGAGGGACGGGAAATTCGGGGGATGTAATTAACCTACCCAGCATTCGCCTATCGACCCGGGAAACCCCCGAAAAACCCAAGGGTCAGGTAGATCGGCCGCGGGAATCGAACCCGGGCCTGCCGAATGCGGACCACAGACGAGACCGCCTGAGACATTCCGCTCGGTAAGTGACCATGGAGTCAAGGAAGAAGAGCAGTGGAAAACTAAAGAGGATGATGAAAAAGATGCAGAATATGGAGTGGAGTTCCAACATAGGAAAATTTTAATACTGTTTATCTATGTTTTATTTTTTATATATAATTTGGGTGCTCTCATCTATAAAACTACCGCAGCTACAAGTCTACATTTTTTCTGGAATTAAAGCAATACTTAAACAGTTTTAAAGGTACTTGTAAAAACACATGTGAAAATTTGTATTTTAAACAAAAATAAATGTTGAATATTTTTAGAAGTAAATTCAATATATTTATTTAAAAAATCCCACATCCTTTACAAAGCTGCAAAATAATATCTATTATCTTGAATGAATTGTGAAATTGTTGTAAAATAACAAGCAAATGTTTCAAATTGATGTGTTGAGTGGTTGTTGAGCTAAGCATTGTTCCGGCATTCTGTCAGGATTTGGGACTCTTCGCATGTCGATCCTACCTAGGACTATAGGAGCGGTAGCAGGTAACAATACTTGGTGAAGCAAGATTAGCACTAACAGATAATGTAACGGATAATAGGAAGTAAACCTAAAAGAGGAAGAAGGTCTATTTTGTGGAATGTGATTAGCATGCGAGTCGGGGCTTGTTTGTTCAGGGATACAGATACGAGCTGCAAAGGAAATGTAGATGCTCAAGTGAAATTATTCAAAACGAGAGAAAGCTGGTAAAGGAAGCGTGGGCTTAACTGGGACACACTTCGCAGAAATGAGAGGATTACATGGTTGGTCAGGAGAGAAATGGCTTTTGCAGCACTCATACCTTAGTCCTGCACCAATTAAAAACCAAAGTCATAAATTTAAATATTAGACCCATTGTTCTGATTTCCTGTGCGAAGTTTTGTTGAAGTTGCTGCATTACACCAAACAAGTGGGCTTTTTGCTGAGACTTAGAATATTTCTGTTTCAATTGATGGTTATAGCAGATAGGACTGTGATAATCCATTGCGATATTTAGATAAACCTAGACCTGAACGCCAGAGCAACAAAAATTCTACAATTAATGAAGTGAATTTTCTTGGCTGGTTGAAAACAAGAGTACAGGACACTCATGTGTTACACTCAAAGGACTTTCTCAACATACGATCTTTCATCTTCAAATAGTTTCATATGAAAGCCTCTTACTATGTTTAGTGTTCATTGAGACAAACCTTAATACTTACAGCTTTCGAGCAATATATCAGGGAGACGGACAACGCATTGGTACCTGAGATGTTAACAAGAGTTGTCTCAAAACTTTTCGACCTGATAAAGACCCAAGATATTTCTTCAGATTTTTTTATTTTCTTATTTTTCAACATAGTCTCCTTGTAAAACTACACACTTCTCCCTGCGATGCTCCCATTTCCGTAACCCGTCCAAATAGTACTCGGCGTTTTTCAACATAGTCTCCTTGTAACTCTACACACTTCTCCCAGCGATGCTCTCATCTCTGTAAACCGTCCAAATAGTACTCGGCGTTTTTCAACATAGTCTCCTTGTAACTCTACACACTTCTCCCAGCGATGCTCTCATCTCTGTAAACCGTCCAAATAGTACTCGACGTGTTTCAACATAGTCTCCTTGTAACTCTACACACCTCTCCCAGCGAAGTTCTCATCTGTGTAACCCGTCCAAATAGTACTCGGCGTTTTGCAACATAGTCTCCTTGTAACTCTACACACTTCTCCCAGCGATGCTCCCATCTCTGTAACCCGTCCAGATAGTACTCGGCGCTTTTCAACATAGTCTCCTTGTAACTCTACACACTTCTTCCAGCAATGCTCCCAACTCTGTAACTTGTCCAAATAGTACTCGGCGTTTTTCAACACAGCCTCCTTGTAACTCTACACACTTCTCCCAGCGATGCTCCCATCTCTGTAACTCGTCCAAATAGTACTCGGCGTTTTTCAACACAGTCTCCTTGTAACTCTACATACTTCTCCCAGTGATGTTCCCATCTCTGTAACCCGTCCAAATAGTACTCGACGTTTTTCAACATAGTCTCCTTGTAACTCTACAAACTTCTCCCAGCGATGCTCCCATCTCTGTAACCCGTCCAGATAGTACTCGGCGTTTTGCAACATAGTCTCCTTGTAACTCTACACACTTCTCCCAGCGATGCTCCCATCTCTGTAACCCGTCCAGATAGTACTCGGCGCTTTTCAACTTAGTCTCCTTGTAACTCTACACACTTCTTCCAGCTATGCTCCCATCTCTGTAACTCGTCCAAATAGTACTCGGCGTTTTTCAACACAGCCTCCTTGTAACTCTACACACTTCTCCCAGCGATGCTCCCAACTCTGTAACCCGTCCAAATAGTACCCGGCGTTTTTCTCTACAAAATAATTGTTCGCGGAAGTGATTGCTACTTCAGTTGACGAAAATTTCAGTCCTCCGAGCGCAATATTCAGTTGAGGGAGCAAAAAGAAGGCGTTTGGGGCTGGATCTGGCGAGTCAAGCAGTTCAAACCGTAATTCGTCGATTTTCGCCATTGCTACCGCGGAGGTGTGATACGGTGCGTTGTCCAGGTGAAACTGGATCTTTTTTTCTGCAAATATTGCCGTATTTTCCGCAAGTTCTGCCTTCAGATTTTCAAGTAATTATGCATATTTTGCTTCTGTGGTGGTCTTCCTTGCTGAATATAATCGATTAAAATAATTCCATGACTATCCCATCACTGTCCCAGCCTAAGAAAAAACAGTTTTAACCTTTTTGGGAGTGGTCCCCCCTTTGCAGTCTATTGTTTTTACTGTAGCTTTGTTTCGGGCGTATAATGCTGTATCCAGTTTTCATCTACAATAAGTAATCTGCGCCAAAACTCGGATTTATTGCGCCTAAACTGCGCCAACAGAACGTTGGAAATGTTCATTCGAACACGTTTTTGGTCTAACGTGGGCATATGTTCATAGCCTCTGCTATCTCTCTGACTTTAATTCGGCGGTCGTGTAACATCAATTCATGAACATTGGCAATGTTTTCGTCGGTAGTTGCAGGTTTGAACGTCCCACTTTGATTGTCTTCCATGCTCTTACGGCCACGTTTAAATTCAGCTGCCCAAAATTTCATTGTGCTAAATGATGTTGCACACACACACATAGAATCCAATTCATCTTTGATTTGCCTAGGCGTATTGGCTTTCAAAAGCAAATGTTTAATGGCAGCTCGATACTCGACTTTGTGCATGTTCATAAAAACACTCACATCAACTCACCCAAACGACTGTTACATAAAAATTGAGTGTCCAAAACGGCTGAAACTCTGGTGAGTATTTGTCAACAGGTGCGAGTGCTGCCATCTTCATGTTGAGGTCGGAAACTTTTCAGATCCCCTTGTATATGATGGCCTAATGACACAAAAGTCTTAGTAACAATCGAATAACGATACAACTACTAAATGTAATATAAGTATTGTTATGTAGCTATCAGCTTATCACGTGTTTGCACCAGCGGACTGTGTGGCGCGGGGCTATCACTAAATATCAGAAACTCTACGGAGAGATTTTAATATTTTTCTAGACAGTCCCTATTTCCGTGAACACACTCAAAGCTTCAGGGAACTGTTGCGATCTGCAGTGTTGCCAAGCAAGAGTATTCTACGAGTGATACAACTGCATATCGAGAAGTACAGCGTTCAACACTCCAACAAGCGAGGAGACGGCCCCTAGTCTCGATAGTTTACCAATCAATAAGTAACATCTACTGATCGTACAGCAAGGTAGTTCGTTTCCAGATTAGGCCCATTTTTGTTAAACCGGATTACTGCCGTGACCAAATTACCTTCTTGTGAAATGAAATGGACATCGGTTAGCATCAGGATAACTGAACAACTCCCATATCTGGAGGCCGGATTTCTAATGAAAATGCTTATAAATCCTTTTTTCTGAAATACGGTGTTTGCTTGTTTATTTTATGCTTTATAGTTAAAATAGCTTAATTTATCCAAATCAAATTTTCACTCGTAGCCATCATCGTCTCGCCGAAAGAGTCAGGATCGTCTTGACTCTGGCGTAAAGAAAGTGTTTGTACTGTCGCCGATTAGAGTTAGACCTTCCAAATTTGTGTTTACCTCGTCAGTCAGTTTTAACTCGATCGGGTTCTTGGTTAAAGGCTGTTTCATTCTACACAGAACATTTCACTGAAATAAAACAGTGTTGTACTCCTTAGATGTAACATCGCCACAGCACAAGAATGACATCCAAGATAAGATAGAGTACATCCATAACCGCTTCTCCAAAATACCTGCTATTATAACACAGTTGGAAACTCGAAATAATACCTTGGAGCATTCACTTTCTTTGATATATGAAATTTCAGTAACGTTGTCTTTAGAGATTCACAGTATTGCTAAAACTGTCTTTGAGAAACTCAGTAAGGTATCAATGAAAAATCCTCGTTACGAGACAATGTAACATTTCTACAAAACTTTCTGGTACACAAACGTATATCTAAGGGAAATTCATTCAAAAGGAGCTGTGGTACTTTTCGCATCTTCCAGTAACGTCATACAGCGTTGAGAAATCCTTTTCACAGTATAAAAATTTTTCACTAAAAAACGCAGGAGTTTCCTACAAGAAAATCTCAAAGGAGTCCCGGGTTCGATTCCCGGCTGTGGGGGTGGGGACATTTCTCCGACCAAAATATATCCTCATCTTCCCCAGAGTCTGGAAGTATGAATGAGAGTGCGAATGTGTACGTGATCTAATGATTAAAACCCAACGAATACGAGTTAACACCTACGATATGTTCCAAAGGAGAACGACCGTCGATATGACCATTGCAATTAAAGGCCATCGAGGTGTAAATGGAAGAGCAATATCTCAAGATAACTCTCTCGTGTCCTGTAACAAGCGTGAGTAAGGTAAACATTCTACCAAAGAATACGTTTATGATTAAATTATTATTTTTATTTGCTTATGTTTGATACTTATTTCTTTCAGTTTTGTGTTTATTTGCTTACTTATTTCATCATTTGATTGTGCTTACAAATCCGGGCTCTACTCATTACTTTATCTAGTTGCTGACTTAAGTTATTAATTTACTTAATGCCTTGCTTTTGGGATAGACTTAACTTTTCTTTAAATTTACGTCCTCCAACGTTGTCATATCGGACGATGAATGAAATAGGTGAAATGATGCCTAAATGAGCCCGGGATCCATGGAGCTTAGAGTTACCCGACATTCGTCCTTCAGGATAAGGGAAAACCCCGGAAAAAACCTTATCCAGGTAACTCACCCTGACGGAGATTGGAACTCGGGACTCTTGAACGTGAGACAGACACGCTACCATATACGCTTTCGAGGCGGGCGGGGTACACTTAAATATACTGATGATGATCAGTCGCAGCCGATGTGTTACGGTGACGCCACTGAAGATGTTCCACACAGTTTCGAACGAAACGTTTGGAAGAAGATTTTCCACTAGACCACGGCACATTATCTACCAAATAACTCCGGCCGTGAAAGCCTACACACTACAAAGAGTATGTTTTGCTACCTTGATCCACAAATGTAACAAAACCATGTTCCATGTGTACGCTAAACTAAGAATTAGTAAATTAACTTACGATTTGTTACTTTGATCCCCAGAACTGGCTAACTCTAACTTTAATTTTTACACTACTGCAACGATTATTAATATATCATGTGATATGTTTCGTAGATGCTTAGAACTGTTGTGTATCCTAATAGAGGAAGGTGTGTGTTGTTAACTTGTTTCCCTGATGTAGCTACATTAGTGTTTTAGGACTCGTTGTTGAACATATATTCGTCCAATGAGAACGTAAATCATCAGGTCATTTGCAGAACGGTAGATATTTCACTTATTGATGGTATAACGGCCATGCAGTAGGTAACTCTATACCAACTGCATTAATGTTAAAGTACACTAAATATTTTGGTATTTCTGTTTGCTTCATCCCTAACAGCTTTCAAATAACTGTTTCATATTTCCATCAAGCTGGAGCGATGGATCTTTTGGTAACTGCCATATTGGAATGACGTCCTTCTCTCCATTAGAGCGAGAACGAAAGTACTCATCATGCAAGCTCGCCGCGAATATCATTGTAATTATTTGCCCTATTGGCAGAGGACAATCAACGTTTCATGTCCCGAGTAAATAGCCCGTATGTACAGTGATGGTCTCCTGCAAACCAAATTGTGTGGATGAGCAAAGGCATACTTATTTCCATGTTTGTGGACCTCAAATGAATACTTCATTTACTACCAGGTCTCTCAAAATTAATATAATTAATTTTTGTGAGACGACGTTGCTGTCGCAGAGTGTACATTTATAGAGACTTATGCTGATGAGAATGCACAAATTGCGGTTACGAATGTGGTGCTGGGTTCCATTTCAGAGCATCGTGTTATTTTTCTTTGTTTTCCCAGGTCAGTGGCACATCTCCTTTCGTTTCTGTTTCATTTTTAGGTCAACTTCGGACAGATAGCGCAGATGCTTGCTCCGGCCTGCCGAATCAAAACCTTTTTTAACCGCCTAAGGTGGAACGAATCCTTCCCTATTCCACCCAAAGCAAGTCTTGCAGCTGGACCATCCGATCGAGTCACCAAACTAGGAATCGTTATTTCATTAGGACGTGTCTGTGATCTGTACGGCTACATCGTATACAGGGAGTTTCAAAACGACACCCAACGAAATTATACAAGTACGAGGGCTGTTCAATAAAGAATGATCATAATTTTATGGTCATAATTCTTCGCACTAAAATTCAGTCTCATTATATTCTGTTAGCTTAATGTGAAACAAACACGACGTAGTAGTTTCATTGTTCGTACTCCTGGTTTCCGCCTATGAGAACCAGGCAAGTTCAGACATGTTCAGTATCGCCTACCGCTGTAATGGAGGTAACATGCAGTTAAAATTGATGTTAGAGGAAGATATGGAGTTTCTTTCAAACGTAATCACTGCTGATGAAACTTGGCTACATCATTTTGATCCTGAGAGCCAACAGCAAAGCTCAGTGTGGAAATCTCCTTCACCATCAACCCCCAAAAAAGCAAAAGTTTTCGTTTCTGCTGGAAAAGTTATGGTCATCTCATTCTTCGATATTCATGGAATGGTCTATCAGCATGTTGTACCTGCACACACATCAGTAACTGGACAATACTACAGGGATGTCCTGAAAACATTGCAAGTCCATATCAGGCACAAAGGACCACATTTCCGTGAAGCAGGCTGGATGTTGCAACCCGATAATGCGCAGTCGCATATTGCCAATGTTGTTTCTGATTATGTTCCAAAAATCAATGTGAAGTACATCCCTCACCCTCGCTATAGTCCGGATTTATCCCCATGCGACTATTTTCGATTCCCTAACTTGAAGAAACGTCTTCGTGGGAGACATTATCCATCATCAGAAGCAGTGGTGAAGGCTGCGGAGGTGACTTTGAAGGATCTCTCAAAATTGTTTCCAGCATGTCTTTGAAGACTGTCAGAATCACTGGGACAAATGCATCGCATTCAGGACAGACTATTTTGAGAAGAACCATCAAAATTATGAGGATGAGTAAAGGTACGTTGTCAAAAAGTGATCATTCTTTAATGAACAGCCGTCGTGTGTGATATGTTTAGCCTCACGCCATACATTGCCTTCTCAACGTTATTATATTAGTCATGTCTACAGTCGCTGAAATTATTTCGGTGTAGTTCATTAACACCCTGTATAACAGAGTTTTAGTTTCTCAGTTACGCTGTTCGCACATACATACACATAACGGCTCTTTTTCTACAAATACTTTTTTTTTAACTCAGAGAATACCAAAATATTTCCGGTGAAAACTCGGGTGGAATGCAATACTTGACATACGTAGAGTAGATGAAGTAGCACATACACATGCAGGGCATCCCAGTTTCGTGGAATTAAAACACACCGACGTCAAAAGTGAGCTGTTCGGTCAGATAATCGATTGATCAAATAAACCTATTTCCCAGAACTTGCAAATACTCTTATCAAATTCCCACCCAAATAACGTTCTCATAAGCTCTAGATTAGATTAAAACTCTAACAGAAGAACCATGTCTTCAATGTGACATGTGCAGTACGACGTGCATTTCAGTAATTACGGAACTGTGTCTACCGTGATTTTGTGCTTTTGTGTGATTTAAAAAAGAGTGAAGTTAAAAAGATAAACCTTTTATGGCAAAGAGGTAGAGTTGTTTCAGACTGCGAGACTATGAAAACCAAACCATCAGCATCAGTGTTGGTACGATAAGTTGGCAGTGACGTTCTGGGATTCGTTCCCAGGTCTTGCTATACACGAGAGGCTTGGAGGGCAATAAATGGCTAGCGGCTATATTTTTATTGCCAGGATAGTGGTCAAATGGCCACGACACCAGCCAGGATCAACACGACGGGGCCAGAGAAGTTAATCGAGGTTGAGGAAACAACTTTCACTGAACTACCCTAATCCCATTAGAAAGAGCAAGAAAAGGGCGCAAGGGATGTGCTGCCATCGTCCTTTTCGTTCTCTGTCCAAACAAGAGCGCCTCCCTTCTTCACTTACCTTCTTTGTGCACAAGACTAAAGCAAATTTAAATCTAAATGGGAAAGATACTGCCGTTGCTGTAAATATGTATAATGCTTTACCTCAATATGTCATATTTATGTGCTTCCGATGCATTAGTGTTGATTATCTCATGTCTGAATTGGAGCTTTTCACGACCTAACTCCATGTTTATTATCTTGTGGCTGTATCAGATCGGAAATGTGGTAATTAGAGCCCGGATTTCTCAGCAAAATACTTATAAATGTTTTTTTGCTGAAATACTGCGTCTGCTTGCTTATTTTATGTTTTTTATTAAAATAGCTTATTTTATCCAAATCAAATTTTCACTCGTAGCCATCATTGTCTCGCCGAAAGAGTCAGGATCGTCTTGACTCTGGCGTAAAGAAAGTGTTTGTACTGTCGTCGATTAGAGTTAGTCCTTCCAAATTTGTGTTTACCTCGTAAGTCAGTTTTAACTCGATCGGGTTCTCGGTTAAAGGCTGTGTCATTCTACAGAGAACATTTCAATGAAATAAAACAGTGTTGTACTCCTTAGATGTAACATCGCCACAGCACAAGAATGACATCCAAGATAAGATAGAGTACATCCATAACCGCTTCTCCAAAATACCTTCTATTATAACACAGTTGGAAACTCGAAATAATACCTTGGAGCATTCACTTTCTTTGATATATGACGTTGTCTTCAGAGATTCACAGTATTGCTAAAACTGTCTTTGAGAAACTCAGTAAGGTATCAATGAAAAATCCTGCTTTTTCAAAATTCAAAGAAAATACAATGGAGAACAAGTAGCGTGTTACTATTATCATGAAGCTAATAAGATACAGAAACAGCATTAGTAATGAACATTCATGAACGCGAGTCATGTTGACTTTTAATAACTAAAGTAAATATAATTGATAACTGCGCTTGTCAAAAACTGTTTCCCAGTACCGGACAGATGTAAATAAATACATATGTCTAAATAAAGGAAAAGGAACTCCATGATAAATCACAAGATAATTATTCTGGTCATAATTTTTGTATTTTTCAGATAAAAACAGAACACGATAACATGATAATATATTTTTTTCAAAACGTTCTCTAGAGATTATCACAACAAAATAAAATGTCTTAGAACTAATGAAACATTTTTTAAACTCAGTGATCAGATTTATAAAAATCAATTTTCTCTTGCCCTATACATTCAATATGTGTCCAACTCTTGCATGATACACACTGAACCCAAGCCTCGTCTGTGATTTCTAAGCAAATGATGCACTCTGTAAGAACACTTCAATCCACACTGGTTTTGGTTCCAAAATTTAATTTTGTTTTAGTCTTCTAAGGCTTTTCACTATTTCCAGTTTCTGTTGGCACAGAGTTAGAGCTAGGTTCTCTATTTATAGTTTTATTAATCTTAGACGTACGTTATTTCGGAGCCATCTCGCTAGTTTATAACGTTTTATTTTATTGATACAACTATTACGTGTTTCAAATGGGAAGAGTTCTGGCTTTTAGTGCATCAGATGCGTTAGAGCCTTCAAGTTGCCACCTCGCTACCACCACTGTTTTTAAATTTCCCCTCTCTCTCTCTCTCTCTCTCTCTCTCTCTCTCTCTCTCTCTCTCTCTCTCTCTCTCTCTCTCTCTCTCTCTCTCTCTCTCTCTCTCTCTCTCTCTCTCTCTCTCTCTCTCTCTCTCTCTCTCTCTCTCTCTCTCTCTCTCTCTCTCTCTCTCTCTCTCTCTCTCTGTCTCTCTCTCGCACACCTGCAAGTCTTCTTGGCGCTAAACGTAAGGGAACGCAAACTGACTTTTCCAAAGTTTTATAATAATGCATTTGTTGAAATCAAAATTACAACATGGATATTCCTATATTACGCACATGTTTTAAGTATATAGTTTAAAAATAATTATTGTTTGTGAATTATTTTTCCAATCCAAAGAAAATGCCAGCGGTGCATCCGTTTAGCTGTGAATGTCACTTCCGTTAAGAGACAATTCGTCTGAGTATTGCAAGTTTATGATGATAGGTTCGGGCGCCGGGGTAGCGCGGTGGTTTCGTTCGCGGCTCCCGTTCTAAGGGTCCCGAGTTCGATTCCCGGCTCTGGGGTTGGCGATTTTAAGTCGGCCCTATCCACGCCTTCACCTCTGTCTAGCACACGTGAAGTATCCCCTATGCCCAACGTGGTTCGGAGTCCACGGTAAAAACTGTAGGTCCTCTCACCTCACCGCCATCTTCACTATCACCCTATCATCGGAGGTAATGGAGACCGCCCTCTGGGTGCCTCCACCTGAGAAATGGGTCCGGTCATCACTTGGTGGGGTGAGGTTACCCTGAAGGCCAAGGTTGCCATGTGGGGAGTGTTAGTAACTAACTAACTGATGATAGGTTCCAAAATCTCGTTAGGTGCTATTTCTTTCCAAAATTCGTCTTCTTGTAGCTTATCTGATATCTCACACAGTTTTCCTAGCCTTCGGTTTCTTGTCAATTTCTTCGTGAATAAGTCGTTCAATTTCAGTCAGTTTTAAAGTATTATTTCTGTTTGCAACATAATTTGAGCTCTCATTAACTCAATTGGATTATTCTAGCAGTAGTAAGGGGAATTTGGATCGCTTCTCATTTCAATTGCAAGCTGATCCAGCTGATACACTTTCCTTGGTTTTTAAACGGAAGAACAACTGAATAATACTGATTTGAACACTCTAGAGTAAATAGAGATTACATGCATTCATAAACAAAGATAAAATGTGACCAGACACGTTCTCCTAAGCCAGCAGGAAGTATATTGTTTCCTTTCATTGGAATTTACCGAACACCTTGGCTTATTCAAAATACTACTTTTATCACGTCATGTCAAATGTTTACGTTTCAGTTCTGAGTAATTTCAAATATACGTACACGCATACATGCCAACCAATAATGATATCCATTACAATGCTTACGTCGCGATGCATTGGTATAACGTCATAGTACTTTATTTGTAATAGCAAAACTATTTGAGCTAAACATATGTTTTTTTTTCGGTTATGTTAAATACATTACTCTCCCCTTCCTCATGGATCACTTTTTGCAAAATCTTAATTTTTGTCTTAGCGCGAATATCATATATTAGAGATTGATAAGTTTGGCGCTTTTCACACACCACTATGGGGGAATGCAATACGACAACACTGCAAGACTCCGATTGGTTGCTCACCTAGCAGCGCTCAAGGACAAACACCTTCCCATTTGAAACACATAATAGTACTGTAACTATATCCCGTAAATTTAATGGCTCCATTACCTTAAACTTTCATTCATGTTCTGTAGGAAAACAAGATATAGGCTTCAACTTGATCTTTCTACTCTTTCTGTGACTAAAAAGGATGATGTTTCACTTCTGGTGCCTGTATTTTTAAATCAGAGCTTAATGAATAAGTTGCAGCATTTTTATGTTAGTATTTCATTGTAAGCGTCACAAACAGGTCAACATATGACTTAACATTGTTGTACATGCGAGTTACGGCAAGAGGAGTTTTAATGGAGGACGAGAGAACTTATGGGGGAAAGATATCATGACGACAAACATATCCCCATTTTGAGAGGAGAGAGGGGTCAAGGCAGTAAGATGAAAGTGGAAGTTGGGCCAGACATTGCCCAAGGGGGTTAAGCAAGCACAAATCCGATCCCCATTTTTATCAAGGCCTGAGCGAACCCTTGGGTCGTATAGTGCAGCACATGGCGGCAAAATTGTACATTCCTGCGGGAATCGAAATCGTGACCACCCGTAGCGCGTCGTTCCCGGAATCTCACTTTTAATAAAACATTAACTGAGATATACTGAGTGTATCCAAAATGCTATTCTGCCTGCACAAGCTTCCACGGCTCACATGTTTTGTGCCTCCAAAACCTAAACGACAATAATATCATGTAGCATTAATAAATCTATGAATGGATGTAACAGAGAACTTATTATCCTTCTCCTTCTCCTTCTCTCTCTTTCTTTGTTTCTTTGTTTCGTTTTTCTTTCTTGCTTTCCTTCATTCTTTCTTTCCTTTCTTCTTTGCTTGCTTCTTTCCTTCCGTCTTTCTTTCCTTCTTCCTTTCTTTCTTTCCATCTTTCTCCGCTTCCTTGTTTCTTCCTTTCTTCCTTCTTTCTTTTTTCTTTCTTGTTTCTTTCTATCATTATGCTTTCCTTTCCTTCCTTTTTTCTTTCTTTCTGTCCTTCATTCTTTCTTTTTTTCTTTTTCTTTCTTTCTTTCCTTCATTCTTTCATTCTTTCTTCCTGCTTTTTTATTTCCTTCTTTCCTTCATTCTCTATTTCTTTCCTTCATTCTTTCTTTCTATCCTTCTTTCATTATTACTTTTTTTCTTACTTTCCTTCCATCATTCTTTCATTATTTATTTATTTCCTTCTTTCCTTCTTTCTTTCCTTCTTTCTTTCTACCTTTCTTTTGTTCCTTCTTTCTTCCTTTCTTTCTTCTTTTCTTTCCTTCTTTCTTTCCTTCCTTCCCTTTTCTTTCTGTTTTCTTTCTTTCCCTCCTTCAGTTTTTCATTATTTCTTTCTTTCCTTCTTTCTTTCCTCTTTCATTTTTCTTTATTTCTTATTTCGTTCATTCCTTCTTTCTTTCGTCTTTCATTTTTCTTAGTTTCTTTCCTCTTCTTTCCTTCATTCATTCCTTCTCTCTTTCTTTCCTTCATTCTTTCTTTCCTTCTTTCATTCTTTCTTTTCTTTCTTTCCTTCCATCATTCTTTCATTATTTATTCCTTTCTCTCTTTCTTTTCCTCCTTCTTTCTTTCCTTCTTTCTATACTTATTTCTTTCCTTCTTTCTTTCCTTCCTTCTTTTCATTTCTTTTTTCTTTCTTTCCTTTATTTTTTCATTTTTTCTTTCCTTCTTTCTTTCTTCTTTTATTCTTCTTTGTTTCTTCATGCTTTTTCTCTTACTTTCATCTTTATTTATTTCCTTCATTCTTTCTTTCTTTCTTTCTTTGTTTCTTTCATTCTTTCTTTCATTCTTTCCTTCATTCTTTCTTTCTTTCTTATACGTCCTCAAACGGACGATAACATTAAGCTTAAATTAGCGCGGAGTCCATTGGGTTTAGAGTCATATTACATTCATCGTTCAGGATAAGGGGACACTCCAGAAATAACATTAATCACCTAAATCACCCTGACCGAAATTTGAACTCGGGACATCTTCACGTGAGGCACTACCTTCACACCACGGAGGCGGGTTCATTTGAGGACCACATTTGATAGAAGTTCTCGGACATTATAAATGGATGTACATGCATAATAAAACATGTAGATATTACATAAATCTAATTTTGACTAAATAAAAGAAGATAATTATTTTATGGGAAAATTATTGAGGCAGTTGTCCAATTCCCTCACACTGGTGTTTATGTCTTTGCTATATTATATTATATTGCTATAATTCAATGCAATTCAGATACAAGTTTTGAGCACACTTTTGAAAAGTTTTTTCCATGTTATACTTATTAAGCAGCGCAATAATTTGATGATTATCAGAAACATCGTAGTACGGCCGCTCCGTGGTTAAGTGGCGAGAGCGCTCGGCTCTCCTCCGCGTTCGTTGAGATTTCTCGTGGAGAACACGGCGGTGGGGCGGGCTTTCTCCGGGATATCCGGTTTCATCTCATGTATCATCAGTGTCCCCGCCTGTGATGCCGCAGCTAAGAAAAGTGGCCGTTAAACACTACATATTAAACGGAATAGTTCTAGTGCTAATGGTTCATCACAAATGAGGAATCTGATTTAATATATATATATTTCAATTTTAATGCACTGGACATGCTCAAATATAAATAGATGGCTTAATAAGTTTACAAAATAGCCTAAATCATAATAAATACTGCAAATATGATTATATTTATCAAATCTTTTAGTTTGGAGCAAATGTTAGACTGAATATGACGAAAACGTCCCTTCTACTACTCTGTCAACCATTTATTGTTGACCTCTGACCTATGAGCAGAGAGTGGGGGGACATGAGAGGTCTCCCGCCAACCAGAGTGGCAGTTTACAAGGGAACTATCTCGCAGCTACTGATCTTGTCAAATTAAATCAGCATTTTTCGAAAAACGCTCGAAAACTCCTAGCAACTCAATTATATGTGTCAGCTAAATACTCTTCTACATGCCTGGTTAAGATCCCAAACTACCCTTTACATTTAAACTTTTCGGATATTAATCAATTCCGCAAAAACGGTCTCAGGAAGTTCACTAAACGTTATGTACATCAGATGTCACTTTTAGAAATTAAATGAAAATTATTACCCACGGGGGCCTATGCAAAGGGTCATGTCGAACGCCACAGAGCACCAGCCATTGCCATGTTCCCTCTTTAAAAAGATAATGAAGTAAAAGACAAGACAATTAGGTATATCTTCCATTCCGCCACAAAATAGCAATGACAGAACAGAAGATTATATTGCTCCTCTCAATACACTGCACTGCAGCAAAAGTGATGTTTTCCAATGTTTGAGTGTTCCTGAACAGAATTTGTGCCACAGCTCACTATTTATAACAGAATGGCCCTAAATATCCTGATCGCAGGTGTTTTTGCGGCACCACACATCAGAAAATTAATATGTGACCACATTTTTTAAAATAAAATGAACCAAACAGAAAAGCGGCCTAGCAGATCTACAAAGATGTTCTAACAACTTCTTAGGAAACACAAGGCGTCAATATTACAAAATTAAAGTGAACACCATGTTGGAGAACTTGAGAAAACTTGGTTTACCATAAGTTTGAAGCTACACATCCTTCATGCTCACAATCACTACTTTCCAGATTGCTGACCTGGATTTTACAGTGAAGAACACGATGAACGTTTCCACTACGACATGAAAGACATAGAAAGAAGGTACCATGGGGGATGGAGTGTGAACATGGTGAACGTTTCCACCAGGACTTGAAAGACATAGAAAGAAGGTACCATGGGGGATGGAGTGCTAACATGATGAACGTTTCCACCAGGACTTGAAAGACATAGAAAGAAGGTACCATGGTGGATGGAGTGTGAACATGGTGAACGTTTCCACTACGACATGAAAGACATAGAAAGAAGGTACCATGGGGGATGGAGTGCTAACATGATGAACGTTTCCACCAGGACTTGAAAGACATAGAAAGAAGGTACCATGGTGGATGGAGTGTGAACATGGTGAACGTTTCCACTACGACATGAAAGACATAGAAAGAAGGTATCATGGGGGATGGAGTGCTAACATGATGAACGTTTCCACCAGGACTTGAAAGACATAGAAAGAAGGTACCATGGTGGATGGAGTGTGAACATGGTGAACGTTTCCACTACGACATGAAAGACATAGAAAGAAGGTACCATGGTGGATGGAGTGTGAACATGGTGAACGTTTCTAACAGGACTTGAAAGACATAGAAAGAAGATACCATGGTGGATGGAGTGTGAACATGGTGAACGTTTCTAACAGGACTTGAAAGACATAGAAAGAAGGTACCATGGTGGATGGAAAGTTAACATGGTGAACGTTTACAGCAGGACTTGAAAGACATAGAGAGAAGGTACCATGGTGGTTGGAGAGTTAACATGGTGAACGTTTACAGCAGGACTTGAAAGACATAGAAAGAAGGTACCATGGTGGATGGAGTGTGAACATGATGAACGTTTACACCAGGACTTGAAAGACATAGAAAGAAGATACCATGGTGGATGGAGCGTTAACATGATGAACGTTTACACCAGGACTTGAAAGACATAGAAAGAAGGTACCATGGTGGATGAAGTGTTTACATGATGAACGTTTCCACCAGGACTTGAAAGACATAGAAAGAAGGTACCATGGTGGATGCAGTGTTAACATGATGAACGTTTACACCAGGACTTGAAAGACATAGAAAGAAGGTACCATGGGGGATGGAGTGTGAACATGGTGAACGTTTTTAACAGGACTTGAAAGACATAGAAAGAAGATACCATGGTGGATGGAGCGTTAACATGATGAACGTTTCCACCAGGACTTGAAAGACATAGAAAGAAGGTACCATGGTGGATGGAGTGTGAACATGGTGAACGTTTCTAACAGGACTTGAAAGACATAGAAAGAAGATACCATGGTGGATGGAGTGTGAACATGGTGAACGTTTCTAACAGGACTTGAAAGACATAGAAAGAAGGTACCATGGTGGATGGAAAGTTAACATGGTGAACGTTTACAGCAGGACTTGAAAGACATAGAGAGAAGGTACCATGGTGGTTGGAGAGTTAACATGGTGAACGTTTACAGCAGGACTTGAAAGACATAGAAAGAAGGTACCATGGTGGATGGAGTGTGAACATGATGAACGTTTACACCAGGACTTGAAAGACATAGAAAGAAGATACCATGGTGGATGGAGCGTTAACATGATGAACGTTTACACCAGGACTTGAAAGACATAGAAAGAAGGTACCATGGTGGATGAAGTGTTTACATGATGAACGTTTCCACCAGGACTTGAAAGACATAGAAAGAAGGTACCATGGTGGATGCAGTGTTAACATGATGAACGTTTACACCAGGACTTGAAAGACATAGAAAGAAGGTACCATGGTGGATGGAGTGTGAACATGGTGAACGTTTTTAACAGGACTTGAAAGACATAGAAAGAAGATACCGTGGTGGATGGAGCGTTAACATGATGAACGTTTCCACCAGGACTTGAAAGACATAGAAAGAAGGTACCATGGTGGATGGAGTATCAACATGATAAACGTTTCCACCAGGACTTGAAAGACATAGAAAGAAGGTACCATGGTGGATGGAGTATCAACATGATAAACGTTTCCACCAGGACTTGAAAGACATAGAAAGAAGGTACCATGGTAGATGGAGTGTTTACATGAAGAACGTTTCCAACAGAACTTGAAAGACATAGAAAGAAGGTACCATGGTAGATGGAGTGTTTACATGAAGAACGTTTCCAACAGGACTTGAAAGACTTAGAAAGAAGGTACCATGGTGGATGGAGTGTTAACATGATGAACGTTTACACCAGGACTTGAAAGACATAGAAAGAAGGTACCATGGTAGATGGAGTGTTTACATGAAGAACGTTTCCAACAGGACTTGAAAGACATAGAAAGAAGGTACCATGGTGGATGGAGTGTTAACATGATGAACGTTTCCAACAGGACTTGAAAGACATAGAAAGAAGGTATCATGGTAGATGGAGTGTTACATAATGAACGTTTCCACCAGGACTTGAAAGACATAGAAAGAAGGTACCATGGTAGATGGAGTGTTTACATGAAGAACGTTTCCACCAGTACTTGAAAGACATAGAAAGAAGGTACCATGGTAGATGGAGTGTTTACATGAAGAACGTTTCCAACAGGACTTGAAAGACATAGAAAGAAGGTACCATGGTAGATGGAGTGTTTACATGAAGAACGTTTCCAACAGGACTTGAAAGACATAGAAAGAAGGTACCATGGTGGATGGAGTGTTAACACGGTGAACCTTTCCAACAGGACTTGAAAGACATAGAAAGAAGGTACCATGGTAGATGGAGTGTTAACATGATGAACGTTTCCACCAGGACTTGAAAGACATAGAAAGAAGGTACCATGGTGGATGGAGTGTTAACACGGTGAACGTTTCCACCAGGACTTGAAAGACATAGAAAGAAGGTACCATGGTAGATGGAGTGTTTACATGAAGAACGTTTCCAACAGGACTTGAAAGACATAGAAAGAAGGTACCATGGTAGATGGAGTGTTAACATGATGAACGTTTCCAACAGGACTTGAAAGACATAGAAAGATGGTACCATGGTAGATGGAGTGTTTACATGAAGAACGTTTCCACCAGGACTTGAAAGACATAGAAAGAAGGTACCATGGTGGATGGAGTGTTAACACGGTGAACGTTTCCAACAGGACTTGAAAGACATAGAAAGAAGGTACCATGGTGGATGGAGTGTTAACATGATGAACGTTTCCACCAGGACTTGAAAGACATAGAAAGAAGTTATCATGGTGGATGGAGTGTGAACATAGTGACAGACTATTGTTGGTCTCTGAAAAGGGAACGTAATCTTAATACGCGTGGAAGACGTGCAAAAGGAGAAAATTTCTTCTTACTTAGGGCACTGTTTTTTTTTTCTATCTAAAATTGATAATACTTATAAACTGTGCATAAACTGTGTTTAAAATGTCATAATTACATACTTCTTTGTACTCATCATGTTCTTGAGCATAATAGTGATCTTATAGAAGTTTATATAAATATATAGCACTAACAGGTGAATACAAAATTCTTGTTTTCATTTTTTTTTTGAAAAATCTGTACGTGGTACAAGAACATGGATTACATATTTGGAATCAGTGTCCCAAAATTAAAACATTTCCAAGATATTAGTCAAGGCTTTGCGGGTGATTAGCCGTGTCAGGTTTATGAATGTCGAGCTTTCGGCCACTTTAGACTCTATGGCCCTCTTCGGGAGTCTACAATGGTCGAAAGCTCGAAATTCATAAACCTGACACGGCTAATCACCCGCAAAGCCTTGATTAACAACGCTCGCCGTGAAGTCTTCAAGTCTCACATCTTCAAGTTACACAGCTGCCACCAACTTAAACGTAAGAATTTTTAATAACATATTTAAAAGTGGTTTTTAATATTTCCATGCAAAGGGTAGTTTTGTAACGGTCAATGTCCTTGATTACCTTCACGTCGTATCTTTGGCGGATACTCAATCTAAATGTATTGGAGCAGAGGAGTGAGTTGTGACCTATTTCAGCCAGAAGTGAGGCCTACAGTGCTTGTGACGTCAGTCAAGAGCCGTGTAGTACAAAGTTGCCTATATAAATTACACTGTGAGTACCGAATTTGAGGGTTCACTCAGGTGTAGCACACTCGATGACTACAATTTAGCTGCCACGTACCTAATGAAACTGTTAAATTTACAATGTGACGATTTATTGAAGGACAAATATACACACAAGAAAGACTTGGTTGAGTTTTACAAGAATGTTCCCCAAACCAGATTTCTCAGGCTATATTCACTTGAGGCACGGATATTGTGTATGTTTGGCTCAACATATTTGTGCGAACAATTTTTTTCTGTTATGAAATTAGCTAAGTCCAAACCCCGAGATATCTTGTCGGATCGCAATCTAACATGCAGCACGTATATTTCCTCATAGCACAGAGCCCAAATGCAATTGCTTATAAAATGTGACTAATTGTGTAATTAAAGCAGTCAACATTAATATTACAACAGCCAAGATGTAGTTGTACATATTATTATTACCCAATACGTTTCCTGTCTTTCCTAACCACACACATCAAACTATTTCCTTCCTCTTGGGCAGCAGTAATCAGCGCGGTGACGTCACACGCTAACCTGCCTTTCGTTCGAGGGTATTTTTGGCGGTGAGATGTGGCAGAGCTGACGTCACACCGCTACTACCTGTCTTCCCCTCTATTGGAGTTCTGGTGAGTGAGTCAGAGGTGCGATTCAGGACAGGTATTTTTGGACAAAATATTTTACATTCGTTTTTGGGATTATGGAATACAATATTCACTGTGTCATTGGTAACAATACCGAAGTGAATAGTTAGTTTAACCGATATATTGTTTGTGTGTCGGAAAATAGATTTGAACCTGTATCTTGTATTGCAGTGTTCAGGCCACGAAACTGAAAAGGATTTTACTGTAGGAAGTCCTGTTCTCACTTTCAGTTTTTTATTCCTCTTTATTCTCAGGCGTTGCCTCCCACGCTGCCTTGTCCTGTATAAAAAAATCTCTACACATTTCTTTTCTCTTGTCGCCTCACGTTCCCTTGCCATTACATTAATGAAGATAGATTCGAAGACAGTTTTATGCATTGTTTAATTACTTCTGACGAGTCTTCCTAGGAAGGAAAAAAAAAGATAGTATGCGCGATAACATACCCACAGCTAGAGCGCGTTTAGCAAAGAACAAAGTGAGCTCTTCTTTGGATGAATTCTTGTTTAAAAAAGTTGCCAAACAAAGGAGAAAACTTAAAACAAAAGCAACTGTTTCCGTTTAATTTACGTAATGTTGCTTTTCTGCCATCAGTGATCTACGTGTTCTACATTTATCATATTGCAGCACAATTTGAGCAGGAGTCACAAAATAATGCTAGTAGGTCAGCCTTAGAGCTTGCTGTTTCAAATGACCCCTATGATAATGGCTCAGCAGTGATTGGCAAGTGTGAATTTTATACTTAGTTTACCGTCTCAAGTGCAGTAATGTCATACTTTAATCAAAGTGGTGGTGACATTTCTAGACGTTCAGCGTTATATCATTAATACACAGATATCCATCGCTTCAAATATAGACTTGGAAGGTATTGTTAGAAAAGATCTAGTTTAACCATAGAACTACAGGGTTATCTCCAGACATCGGATCGCATACACCTTAGCAATCAATGTACACACACAGGTACTATACAAGGCCAAGCGAGACATCAACAAACGTCCGTGTCAACAAGTATACCGATACGCTGTGTGTGTACACTCCGGTACAGATACAAAATGTAACCTACGTTACAATATGTCATCCTCCTCATTGCTTTCGATGTGCGAATTACAGTTAACAACCATGTGCATTCGTAAATTGTCGAATGTGAATTTTCTGAGCCTCTTGCTGAAACAATATAAAAATATTGGGAGAAAGTTCGTTCAACGTCACATGACGTTAATGGTACATATGAGTAATACAAATCATTTTCATGTGTTTGTTCGAGATTTAGTTTATTTCCTATATTACGTAGTACTGAATATCCAGTATTTTTGTGTAGAGTACTGGACAATACTCTATGCCGATGGCCGATGAGAAACCTGGTTTAGCAGAATACGTCCTTGTTTATGTGTGTGAAGTAGAATCAAGACCATATGAACCTCCTGTATATTTGCAGGAATGCGCACGCTCAGGTTCAATTTGTTTGGAAGAGTTATAAATTGACATCATCTACCAATTTGGAGATGAAAAATTCTCCGCACCTCCATCCTACATTTCTTTTTCTGCGAAACAGGACACAGATTTTACTTTTCTCCCTTTTCTGCCGTTTTACAATCTAGTGCGTTTATAATTATATCCAAGCCGATTTTTGATGGCCTTCACGGTTTGAGCATCGATTTCATAATTGGCATTCCGTACGCCGCTCTGTACATTTTGTTGAGGATAGAAGGGGAATGAAGCAAAATCGATTCTCAGATGTGTAAAATCGGGTCACTATATATTCACCATAACGTCATTTAAAATAAATAAATAGCAGCAGAATTATAAACCAGGACCAAATGTCTGTCGACACACACTCACCCAGCTTTAAAAAATATAAAAGCAAAAGTAACGGAGATATCATGCCACAAGAAAGATTTTTTAAAATAAGTGAAATGATTTAGCATATTTATGTTTTTGTGTGGCACATCTTTGTCCAAATACGAGCGCTGTTCAATAAAGAATGATCATAATTTGTACTGTAATAATTTTTCGCACTATTATTCAATCTTATTATATTCTGTTAGCTTAATGTGAAATAAACACGCCATAGTAGTTTCATAGTTGGTACTCTTGGTTCCCGCCTGTGAGAACTAGGCAAGTTCAGACATGTTCAATATCGCCTACCGCTGCAATGGAGGTAACACGCGAGGAACAATATGCAGCTTTGAAATTCTGCTTTCGTCTCAACAAATCTTCAGTTGAGGCTTATACAATGTTACAGGAGGTTTATGGAGAGTCTGTTCTTCCCTACAGCACAGCTCGAAATTGGCTTAAAATGTTTAAAATTGGGAAACAACGAATTTCAAAGGAAGGTGGACCCGGTGGAACCATCAACAGAACAACATCAACACTGATGCTGCCATTGTGAGAGAGGATCGACGAATTACCTTAAGATCACTTTCTGAAATACTGAACACTTCATTGCGTGCCACCCACCCGTCGGTGACAGAAACATTACAAATGAGACGTGTTTGTGTGCGATGGGTTCCAAGACTGCTGATTCCCGAACAAAACACATACGCATGCAGGTCTGCAAGCAGTAAAATTTGATGTTAGAGGAAGATCCGGAGTTTCTTTCAAACGTAATCACTGCTGATGAAACTTGGATATATCATTTTGATCCTGAGAGTAAACAGCAAAGCTCAGTGTGGAAATCCCCTTCATCACCAACCCCCAAAAATCAAAAGTGGTTGCTTCTGCTGGGAAAGTTATGGTTATCTCATTCTTTGATATTCATGGAATGGTTTATCAGCATGTTGTACCTTCACACACATCAGTAACTGGACAATACTACAGGAATGTCTTGAAAAAATTGCAAGTCAATATCAGGCGCAAAACACCACATTTTCATGAAGCAGGCTGGATGCTGCACCACGATAATGCGCGGCCGCATATTGCCAATGTTGTTGCTGAATATCTTGCAAAAATCAACGTGAAGTGCAACCCTTGCCCTCCCTATACTCCGGATTTAGCCCCGTGTGACTGTTTTCTATTCCCTAACTTGAAGAAACGCCTTCGTGGGAGGCATTATCCATCATCAGAAGCAGTGATGAAGGCTGCGGAGACGTTTTTGAAGGATCTCTCAAAAATGATTTCCAGCATGCATTTGAAGACTGACAGAAACGCTGGGAGAAGTGCAGCGCATTCAGGGGAGACAATTTTGAGAAGGGCCAACAAAATTATGAGGATGAGTAAAGGTACGTTGTAAAAAAATTGTTATCATTCTTTAATGAACAGCCCTCGTGCGACGAACCTTGTCCTTGCTAGTAGCGCCGCGTGGTATAGCCATGCCTGGCCGCTTACACTGCTCAAGGAAATCGGTACGAACTCCTTAGCCCTGATAATTACATTTGAAGCAATTGTTCCAATCCGGTCAACAAATTTCTGTTGAAACAATGCATCGTGTATTCACCTTCGGCTTGCACAATGACTCACAACCACTTTGTTAATATTAAGAACTCTTTTCGCATCCATTCGTTGATAAGAACTGCGTAGCTAAAAGAAACTGAGAAGATAAACCATAGGTTCAGGCGAAACCTGGTTTACAGTTATCACAACTCAGATCTGACAGCGGACATAAAGGCACGGGATCACAAACGGGAGAACCGCACTAAACGCCTGAAACCCAGGCCTAAAACCTTTCCTTTGTTATTTCATATTTTATCATTATTTTTCACCGCCTGTGGTGGCGTATGAGTAGGAACGGACGTTAAAAGCCGCTAAAAGTAATAAAGACAGTACAGATTTTCACGCAAACCTTGCAGAACAGTAGTTTACTAGGTTTTAGAAGCTGAGCTCTTAAAAACCACTTTAACTAATGGATAGAACGATCGAAACTGGTAGTGCACAAATAGCAGTGTGTCCATCACAGGCAGCTGTCTATGTAAATAATATAAGAGAAAACACGGGTAAATTTAGGAGGTAGTGTTTTTCAGCTTATCATCCACATTCCCTACTCTGACGTCATTTACCTCATGGACGTGTGAAGGTAGTTATTTATTCATGTTTTCAAGAGTGGGATCTTGCAGCAACACATATCTAAGGGATCGATCCGGTGACCTCTTGCAGACTAGCGGTGGAGTTTGAGCTTTTGTCGAGCCACAAATACGGGCTCTGCAAACTTCGGTGCAACTTCGCTAAGCATTTCCACGTATTCCTGCGCACCAATTCCCTTCGAAGTCTGGGCTTGAGCACTCGGTAACATTGACTGTAAGGAGATGCTTACACGTTATATGCATAAAGATGTATTATGCTGAGCGGAATAAGTAGAATTCTACCCACACAACTCGCACACTTGAGTAATAATGTAATATAATATTATCATGATATACACGGTGTTCATTTTTATTCGTTGTCTCCCACCCTCCGATTGAGCAAGAATGACGTCATAGTTGACTAGCGAGTCTATCCTGAAATCATAGTGTCCTCTACAGAGAAGAAGCTGTAATTATTTCGGAACAGTAAACAAATTACTGTGGTTGCGCTGGTAACTAATATAACCAGCCTCTGCTGGATATGAACACAGAGCACCGCGTCTTCATGGTTGAACGCTACTTTCGTATCAACATTAAAATTGGTGCGATATATAAATATAACTTAAACCGCTGCATAGAGGAGTTTATACAACGCTATCCAGCATTTAGACAAGTCCCTCGGAGCGTAATGTTGACAAAAGTGTCCAGGTACCGTCAAATTGACATACTTTTGTTTACAACTTAAACATCTAGTTTTATTAGTATACGATATAAATCTTTTTGTCATTCTCACGCTTAATTAAAATGTCTATTAATGTTGGTATCCTTATGTCTTTTAAAACCAATAGGTGCATCAAACATTTCCAAGATACAGGATCAGTTACTCGCAAAAAGAGAGACACTGGACGCTATAAAGTGACTGTCCCAATCTAGAAGCAATAAATAATGTTATGACAGAAAGGCCTCAAGCATACCTTCTCGCAATACAGACAATGTTTAAGGGGAAGAGAGAAAGGAAATATAAGAAAATGGACACATAAGCCTATGTACTACAGATATTTCCTTGTTTATACTTGGATAAAAGTTTTGTATATATTGTATGTATTGTATTTCATTTCTAGAACCTGTTCTGCTAATTTTCTGGTTTGTAATGAAGTTACATTGTGAGGAAATTGTTAAAGATAGAAAAGAATTGAGATCAAATTGAAGTATTTCTATTTTATGTGACAGGTTTACAATATACGTATAAGTCTACTATAACAGAAAAACAGATGTTCATTGTGAAATAAGTGTTCATTGACTTATCATTTCGTATATTCTTAATGGTATACTTTTATGGCTGCATAATTAGATTTGCAGTGAACTGTATTACAGTATATAGTTTCTTTAAAAGAAACAGTTATCGTATCTACACACCAGGCGAAATAACGCAACTTTATATTAGGCGGGCAGACCCACCTCTCAAGTAGTATATTTACCTGCATGTAGAGAGAGGCCTCAAAGCTGCTGTCAGCACATCAAATACGATCGCAAGCCGCTAGGGTTATCGTATATATATATACTCGTTCCATCAGCGATTCTATTTATAACGTCAAATTTTGCGCGGTAAAATCACAGATAAAAATGAACGTGTATAGACAGATGATTCCGTCATTTTCAGATATTCAACCCTCTACGAAATGAAGACGCAAAAACCTGTTCGTATCATCAAGTTAAGAAAGACTGTCATTTGAATTCATATTTAAATAATATGTTGTGCCCATAATTGTCTACATTAACATTTTTAAATTCCGTTCACCTCGCTCTCAGGAAGGGTATGTGATTCATTACAACAGACAAACAAAATAGAAACAAAAGTATCATTTCGAAACAGATGAGCGAGCTTTCACCCCTATCAGCTATAGGTGACGAAACTTTACATGTATTTCCTACATGCTTCAATTCAAGGATTACATGTCCCGGACAAAGCAAGGAAATAATGTAACAGAAAGACTATCAGTTACATAATTATCAACTTAAGCTCAAACTTGTAGTAATAATAGCTTCTAAACTACAACCCTTTTGTAGTTTGGTATTTCAAACCACAAATGACACAGAAAAATAGAGTGAGCATTAATTCCTAGCAAGGAATATACGGAATGGCTTACTAAATACATATACAAATATAAGTTATGAGCAGACATTGGATCGCATACACCTAGGCAATCCATGTACGCTCACAGGTACTATATAAGGCCAAGCGTGACATCAACAAACTTCCGTATCAACAAGTATACTGATGCGCTGTGTGTACAGTCCGGTACAGATACAAAATGTAACCTACGTTACAATGTGCCATCCTCCTCATTACTTTCGATGTGGGGATTACAGTGAAGAACCATGTACATTCGTAAATTGTCGAATGTGAATTTCCTGCGCCTCTCACTGAAACAATATAACAATATTGGGAGAAAGTTCGTTCAACGTGACCTGACGTTAATGGTGCATATGTGTAGTACAAATCATTTTCATATTTGTCCGAAACTTAATTTATTTCTTATATTACGCAGCACTGAAATTCCAGTATTTTTGTGTAGAATACTGGACAGTTTATTTTTTGCTCGTTTGGTAGGAGGTGCATTCTGTATATTGCTAATTTTTGCAAACATATTTTCGACTATTTTAGACAGCTCGAAATTACATTCTTCAAGCTGCGTAATGGACTTTGATAACACCCAAAACTTTTGATTTATTGCCCAATAATTGTTGTGAAAGTAATACTATTAACACAATATGTCAGACACCTTGTACTCCCTGGAAGACAGATATACCTGCGTGACGAGCAGTAGTTGTAATGAAACTAAAGCTACGCGTTGTGAACCGGACTATCCCTGCGTGTTGTCCCCGGGTCTGATTTACCTGCGTGACGAGCAGTAGTTGTAATGAAACTAAAGCTACACGTTGCGAACCGGACTATCCCTGCGTGTTGTCCCCGGGACTGATCTACCTGCGTGACGAGCAGTAGTTGTAATGAAACTAAAGCTACACGTTGCGAACCGGACTATCCCTGCGTGTTGTCCCCGGGTCTGATATACCTGCTTGACGAGCAGTAGTTGTAATGAAACTAAAGCTACACGTTGCGAACCGGACTATCCCTGCGTGTTGTCCCCGGGACTGATCTACCTGCGTGACGAGCAGTAGTTGTAATGAAACTAAAGCTACACGTTGTGAACCGGACTATCCCTGCGTGTTGTCCCCGGGTCTGATCTACCTGCGTGGCGAGCAGTAGTTGTAATGGAACTAAAGCTACGTGTTGTGAACCGGACTATCCCTGCGTGTTGTCCCCGGGACAGATCTACCTGCGTGGCGAGCAGTAGTTGTAATGAAACTAAAGCTACGCGTTGTGAACCGGACTATCTCTGCGTGTTGTCCCCGGGACTGATCTACCTGCGTGGCGAGCAGTAGTTGTAATGAAACTAAAGCTACGCGTTACGAACCGGACTATCCCTGCGTGTTGTCCCCGGGTCTGATCTACCTGCGTGACGAGCAGTAGTTGTAATGGAACTAAAGCTACGCGTTGTGAACCGGACTATCACTGCGTGTTGTCCCCGGGACTGATCCACCTGCGTGACGAGCAGTAGTTGTAATGAAACTAAAGCTACGTGTTGTGAACCGGACTATCCCTGCGTGTTGTCCCCGGGTCTGATCTACCTGCGTGACGAGCAGTAGTTGTAATGAAACTAAAGCTACGCGTTGTGAACCGGACTATCCCTGCGTGTTGTCCCCGGGACTGATATACCTGCGTGGCGAGCAGTAGTTGTAATGGAACTAAAGCTACGTGTTGTGAACCGGACTATCCCTGCGTGTTGTCCCCGGGACTCATCTACCTGCGTGGTGAGCAGTAGTTGTAATGAAACTAAAGCTACGTGTTGTGAACCGGACTATCCCTGCGTGTTGTCCCCGGGACTCATCTACCTGCGTGGTGAGCAGTAGTTGTAATGAAACTAAAGCTACTCGTTGTGAACCGGACTATCACTGCGTGTTGTCCCCGGGACAGATCTACCTGCGTGACGAGCAGTAGTTGTAATGAAACTAAAGCTACGCGTTGTGAACCGGACTATCACTGCGTGTTGTCCCCGGGACTGATCTACCTGCGTGACGAGCAGTAGTTGTAATGGAACTAAAGCTACGCGTTGTGAACCGGACTATCCCTGTGTGTTGTCCCTGGGTCTGATCTACCTGTGTGGCGAGCAGTAGTTGTAATGAAACTAAAGCTACGCGTTGTGAACCGGACTATCCCTGCGTGTTGTCCCCGGGACTGATCTACCTGCGTGGCGAGCAGTAGTTGTGATGAAACTAAAGCTACGCGTTGTGAACCGGACTATCCCTGCGTGTTGTCCCCGGGTCTGATCTACCTGCGTGGCGAGCAGTAGTTGTAATGAAACTAAAGCTACGCGTTACGAACCGGACTATTCCTGCGTTTTGTCCCCGGGACTGACGTCAGTAGTTATATACTGCGAGACTCGTAAACTTCTTATCCCTTTATAGGTGTATTGGATCCGATGCCTGGTTATGAGCCTTAGCCCGCTCACCCTTCAAACAGTTTTGGGTACCCAGACTCCTTTAACCCATATAGTGTTCAAAGAACCTGCATCTATGATTTATTCATTTTGTTGGTAGTATATCCTACAGACCGGCAAATGAATTTGAACTCGCATGATGTGCTTGTACTAATGTCCATGCTTCATGTCAATCACCAATACAGATCTACACATGAATTTCATCTCACAGGATGTGATTGCTGAATGTCCATACTTCACATACACTCACTTTGCATGTAGCATGTAACGTAAGCAGGGATGTTTTGAACACTTGGAGGTTTGTAAGCACCATTCATTCCATCCCTGGTTTCCGTGAAGTTTATTAGGTTTTCTGCATTGGAAATGCATAATATATATCAAGTAACTAATTTCGTTCGTTCTTTGAGCTACGTTGTTTTCAACATAATATAGCAAGTTCTTAGTACATTTAACTGCACAGTGTTACGAAGGTAATGGGTATACTCAGTTGAATTCTCAACTGAGAAAGAAGAATTCTGGAATTTTGCATGTGCCAGTTCTAAATCTTTTACAAATACTATCAAAGCCACAGAATTGCAGCTTCCCACATTTCTATGCCACTGGTATTTCCTAGGGTTTGGGGAGCAGTCCCTTGCCTCCCCAGGGACGTTACTGCTAGGGGCACACTCAATTTTCGAGAATGAATGTAATCTATTTCTAAAATGTGCGCCAAGAGTTATCTCGTCTTTCGTCTGTCGGGTATCGAACTCTTCCTTCCTTATCCTAAGATATTCTAAGCCCAAGAGTAATCTATATATGTAATTATTGGCTTCCTTTAATAAAAAGTACCTATGCAACAAGAGATCACCTAAAGTAGAAAAATTCAGTTTCGAGGTTGCAGATATCAATGGAGCAATGAACAACTCTCTTCATTGAAAGATAGTCAGACTGAAAAATTCAATGTCATAGCCGGGATTTGAACCACGGATCCTCTGTTTGCCGTCCAGCCCCTCTAACCCTTCAGCCGTGGTTCAAATCCCGGATGGCATTGAATTTTTCAGTCTGATTATATTTCCATACTTTAGCCCACACACGGCTCACTTCATATCAAATAAACTCAGCGTTTTCATCAAGACTGAAACATTTTATGGACAGTAGTACAAACTAAACGGCAGTAAAACGTATGCCTCACCTATGGGGTTACAACATGTCTAGTGTTACCAAAAATAGCAATTTTAAGCTTTAATGCCGACCTTTGAACTGGAATCTCTACATTGTTTTAATATGTACATAGGTGGTCCGAAAAGTTTCCGACATAATAAAGATCCAAGACTTTTTTTCAAAATAGTCTCCTTGTAACTCTACACACTTCTCCTAGCGATGCTTCCATTTCTGTAACCTGTCCAAATAGTACTCGGCGTTTTTCTCTGCAAAATAATTGTTCACGAAGGTGATTGCGTCTTCATTTGACGCAAATCTCTATGCTCCGAGCGCAATTTTCAGATGAGGGAAAAAAAGAAGTCGTTTGGGGCTATATCTGGTGAGTAAGGCGGATGGTCAAGCAGTTCAAACATTAATTCCTGTATTTTCGCCATTGGAACCAATGAGGTGTGAGACGGTGCGTTGTCTTGTTGAAACAGCCTTCTATTTCTGCAAATGTGACCATTTTAAGGCACGATCTGCCTTCAGCTTGTCAAGTAATGATGCGTAGTCTCCTCCTGTAATGGTTTTTTCTTTTCTAAGATAATGGATTGAAATAACTCTATGACCATCCCACAAAACCGTCGCCATCACTTTCATCACTTTCCCAACCGAAAAAACAGTTTTGGATTTTTTGGAGCCGGTTCCCCTTTGCAGTCCACTGTTTGGACTGCATTTCTGTTTCGGGCGTATAATATGCTTGCAGAAAAGCAAACAAGGGTATATTTAATCCGAGAAACATCAGGATCGTTTTAGTATGCACCGATCCATAATTTAACGTAGTTTTTGCTCTCGAGGATTCACGTGCTAGTCCAGGGGCATTGGTGTACCGAAGAAAGAAGTATAATATCCCCGTAACCACTTCCCGTTCTCATAGTTACACTCATAATGAACACATACCTTCCCATAAGATATATAGGAAATGCTGTCCTTCTGTATTCCCTCATTTGTGGAATCTGCCCCAAATTTTGTAATCACATTGAGAGTTCAATGTCAAAAGACTGAGTGAATTTCTCGCTGATGCTTTGGTGCTGTAATGTATGCGGATTTATTGCACATCAGATACGTTAGAGCCTTCAGCGTTGCCACCTCGTTACCCCCCCCCCTCTTTTTATATTTCCCTCTCTCTCGCACACTTGCGAGTCTTTTTAGCGCTAGACGTTCATGGTAATGCAGTTGTTGAAATCATAACAGCAACATGGATATTCGTATATTACATACATGTATCTATATAGTTTAAAATAATTATAATTTATGAATTACTTATTTTTCTAATCCAACAAAACTGCCAGTGGCGCCTCCGTATAGCTGTGAATGTAACTTCCGTTAAGAGACAGTTCGTCATTGTCACTGTCTTCATCGTCTGAGTGTTGTAAGTTTATGATGATAGGCTCCAAAATCTCGTCATGTGCTATTACTTTCCAAAAGCAGTGTTCTTGTAGTTTATCTGCAGGTCTCATGCAGTTTTCCCAATCTTGTGCAACCTTGTTAATATCTTGGTGAATAAGTCGTTCATTGTCAGTCAGTTTGAAAGTATTATTTCTGTTTGCAACATAATTTGAGCTCACATTAACTCAATTGGATTGTTCTGGCAGTGGTAAGCGGGGAAGGAGGTTTATAATTCCTCATGTCTCATTTCAATTGCGAGCGGATCCAGCTGATACACCTTACCCGGTTTTTAAACGGAAGAACAACTGAATAATACTGCTTTGAACTCTCTAGAGTAAATAGAGATTACGTACGATTCATAAACAAACATATAAAGTGACAAGTCAGGTTGTGCCGATGCACCATTCTAAAAGCCAGCAGGAAGTGTATTGTTTGTTCTCGCTCGAATTTAACAAACAGCTTTGCTTATTCAAAGTAATTCTTTTAACACGTCATTTCCAACGTTTACGTTTCGGTTCTGAGTAATTACAAATATAGGTACACGCATATATGCCAACCAATAATGACATCCGTTACAAAGCTTACGTCGCGATGCATTGTTACAATATAATAGTTCTTTAGTTATTTGTATTAGGAGAGGTATTTGAGCTAAAAATATGGGATTTGGCGGTTATCATAGATACATTACTCTCTACCTTCCTCATGAATCAGTGTTTACTAAATCTGAAATTTTGTCTCAGCGCGAATAGTATTTATTAGAGATTGATTAGTTTGGCGCTCGTCACACAGCACTTACGGATAATGCAATACGACAACACCACAGGACTCTGATTGGTTGCTCGTCTATTAGCACTCAAGGACAAACATCATACCATTTGAAACACATAATAGAAAAAGCTTTCATACACGTAAATCTGGGAACCATTAATGTTATAATCCTTGACTAAATAGCTTTCATTAAAATATACAATATTGCCGGATTAAATTTAAATTTTCATTAGCAGTGGGCATGAGTCTTGTTAGAAAACTCCTGGATGATATTCAGCGTCGCTTTTAGTTCATAAATGAAGTGCCTGTCTCTCCGATCCCTAAGCTTTTCTGTCTTAATTAGAAATACACTGCACTCTCGTGACAGCTAACCTGGGCTGCGCTAAACTGCAGACAATTTTTTATATTGTGTGTAAAGCTGAATAAATTTATGACCAAAAATATTCCACAAGAATTTAGATGATGATTTCAGCAGCCACTGTAATTAAGAATAACCAATTACTATAGTAATATAACTTCACTATTGCTTATCTTATTCACAATCCTTTGGGACCGATTACGAAGCAACTTTTCTTCATTTTCAACCTGTCAGTTTGACAGTGACACACTGACTGACTGACCTTGACCACTACCGGAATTTGAAGAATAGCTTCCTATCTTACTGCCATCTACCGGGAACTACACAAACTTATTCATGACATCTACTTGTGGGATATCAAAATTCATCTCTTTATTTTTTAAAACAAATATTTTCTCCCAAACCATTTAATCTACAGGTTCCTTCAATTGTTTGAATAATTTAACTCCTGGGTTTATTTCATGTTTAGATGACCAAAACTGATCAGTCACTGTCAATTTATCTGTTTGTTTATATTTAATATTTCTGAAATTTTCGTTCACTCTGGTTTCGAAATTACGTTTGGTTTTACAATATACATTGTAAACAGTTAACCCTTAAGTGCATGGTATAGCAGATATGCAACATTAGACAGTGTTAGTGGGGTGTTTTGTTATCATACTATTATACTGACCTATATCAGTTACACACAAAAATTTTGATGCTTTTGAATTTAAATATAATCTATTTTTACAATTACATTGATGTGTTTTTCAGTATAAAAAGACAAAATCCAAGCAACTGCAACATCCACGCGTGCCATCACACCGATTATTTTGTGCGGCAACTCCGTCCTTTCTCACACGCACGTTGGCTGCATTTGCCGGGATTCACATTTGGATTTGAATGGATGGCCAGTGCCATAAGTAGCATTTAAGGGTTAACTTGATAAATACCACATTTTTGTGATCTGAAATTTTGTCTTAGTTTAGTAAACTGCTTATGCTGTATTTATTTTCAGGTGCCAGTATTATACCAACTTCTTTGAACATTTTATGGAATTTTTATTTTCCCATGCATGATAAGTAAATGTTTTGAAACTATAATACATTTTATTTTAATTTTTAAGAGTGGAAACATAATTTACCGTTTTTTATATTTAAATTTGTCTAACCTTTTGATTATAAAATCTTTATTAGATCCCTTTATTAAAGCAGTGTTAATAATTTGTTTGTTTTCTATGCTATTAACCCTGCTTTAATTCACGGATTTAATAAAGATTTTATACATAAAAGGTTAAAAAATTAAATTTCAAAAAATGTAAATGATGTTTCCACTACTAAAAAGTAAAAAATGATTATATTTTCAAAAAATGTACTTATCATCCAAAAATGTTTCAAAGAATTTGGTATAATACTGGCTCCTCAAAATAAATACAGCATAAAAATGTACTACGGTTTTCTAAAGAAAGAAAAAATTTCAGATAACAAAAATTCTGGTATTTATCAAGTTAACTGTTCAGAATGCGATAAAATTTACATTGGTAGGACCAAACAAAGTTTAGAAACAAGAGCAAAGGAACGTTTCAGAAATATTAAATATAAACAGGCAGATAAATGGGCAGTGGCTGACCATTTTCAGTCATCTTAACTTGAAATAAACCCAGGAGTTAAATTATTCAACAATTGAACGAATCGATTGATTTACTGGTTTGGGAGAAAATATTTATTTTGAAAAATAAAGACCGCGTGATGTATTTTGATATCCCCATAAGTAAGTTTGTGTTGTCCCCCGTAGATGGCAGCACTGATTGCCCAGGACAAGAAGGCAAGCTAGAGGAATGTGCAAAGCAACCACCTTTCCTGTCTCCTCGGGTTGTATGTTCGCCCTCCGAGTATGACAAGGATGGAAGGTTCATTTAAAATACACAAGTGTTGTCACATAGCTCACCTATACATAATACCTATCGCTGCAAAAAATATTAGATCTGGCAGCATGGGTGACTCATATACAGTCTCATACAATACTGTTCTAGAAAAAAGATCCATTACCGAAGCAGATCAAGAGTTCAAGCTCCTCTACACTTCATTCCCCTCTAGCCTTCTTGTCGTGGGCATTCAGTGAACAGATCCGTTACCGGAGCAGATAAACAGTTCAAGCTCCTCTGCCCTTCATGCCCCTCTAGCCTTCTTGTCGTGGACTTACAGTAAACAGATCCGTTACCGAAGCAGATAAACATTTCAAGCTCCTCTGCCCTTCATACCCCTCTAGCCTTCTTGTGGGCATACAGTAAACAGATCCGCTACCGGAGCAGATAAACAGTTCAAGCTCCTCTGCCCTTCATACCCCTCTAGCCTTCTTGTCGTGGACATACAGTAAACAGAACCGTTACCGAAGCAGATAAACATTTCAAGCTCCTCTGCCCTTCATACCCCTCTAGTCTTCTTGTCGTGGACTTACAGTACACAGATCCGTTACCGAAGCAGATAAACATTTCAAGTTCCTCTGCCCTTCATACCCCTCTAGCCTTCTTGTGGGCATACAGTAAACAGATCCGCTACCGGAGCAGATAAACAGTTCAAGCTCCTCTGCCCTTCATACCTCTCTAGCCTTCTTGTCGTGGACATACAGTAATCAGATCCGTTACCCGAGCAGATAAACAGTTCAAGATCCTCTGCCCTTCATACCCCTCTAGCCTTCTTGTCGTGGACATACAGTAAACAGATCCGTTACCGAAGCAGATAAACAGTTCAAGCTCCTGTGCCCTTCATACCCCTCTAGTCTTCTTGTCGTGGACTTACAGTAAACAGATCCGTTACCGAAGCAGATAAACATTTCAAGCTCCTCTGCCCTTCATACCCCTCTAGCCTTCTTGTGGGCATACAGTAAACAGATCCGCTACCGAAGCAGATAAACAGTTCAAGCTCCTCTGCCCTTCATACCCCTCTAGCCTTCTTGTCGTGGACATACAGTAAACAGATCCGTTACCCGAGCAGATAAACAGTTCAAGCTCCTCTGCCCTTCATACCCCTCTAGCCTTCTTGTCGTGGGCATACAGTAAACAGATCTGTTACCGGATCAGATAAACAGTTCAAGCTCCTCTGCCCTTCATACCCCTCTAGCCTTCTTGTCGTGGGCATACAGTAAACAGATCTGTTACCGAAGCAGATAAACATTTCAAGCTCCTCTGCCCTTCATACCCCTCTAGCCTTCTTGTCGTGGACTTACAGTAAACAGATCCGCTACCAGAGCAGATAAACAGTTCAAGCTCCTCTGCCCTTCATACCCCTCTAGCCTTCTTGTCGTGGACATACAGTAAACAGATCCGTTACCGGAGCAGAGAAACAGTTCAAGCTCCTCTGCCCTTCATACCCCTCTAGCCTTCTTGTGGACATACAGTAAACAGATCCGCTACCGGAGCAGATAAACAGTTCAAGCTCCTCTGCCCTTCATACCCCTCTAGCCTTCTTGTCGTGGACATACAGTAAACAGATCCGTTACCGAAGCAGATATACATTTCAAGCTCCTCTGCCCTTCATACCCCTCTAGCCTTCTCGTGGACATACAGTAAACAGATCCGCTACCGGAGCAGATAAACAGTTCAAGCTCCTCTGCCCTTCATACCCCTCTAGCCTTCTTGTCGTGGACATACAGTAAACAGATCCGTTACCCGAGCAGATAAACAGTTCAAGCTCCTCTGCCCTTCATACCCCTCTAGCCTTCTTGTCGTGGGCATACAGTAAACAGATCCGCTACAGGAGCAGATAAACAGTTCAAGCTCCTCTGCCCTCCATACCCCTCCAGCCTTCTTGTGGGCATACAGTAAACAGATCCGCTACCGGAGCAGATAAACAGTTCAAGCTCCTCTGCCCTTCATACCCCTCTAGCCTTCTTGTCGTGGACAAACAGTAAACAGATCCGTTACCCGAGCAGATAAACAGTTCAAGATCCTCTGCCCTTCATCCCCTCTAGCCTTCTTGTCGTGGGCATACAGTAAACAGATCCGTTACCGAAGCAGATAAACAGTTCAAGCTTCTCTGCACTTCATACCCCTCTACTCTTCTTGTCGTGGACATACAGTAAACAGCCGGCTACCGGAGCAGATAAACAGCCAAGCTCCTCTGCCCTTCATACCCCTCTAGCCTTCTTGTCGTGGGCATACAGTAAACAGATCCGTTACCGAAGCAGATAAACAGTTCAAGCTCCTCTGCCCTTCATACCCCTCTAGCCTTCTTGTCGTGGGCATACAGTAAACAGATCTGTTACCCGAGCAGATAAACAGTTCAAGCTCCCCTGCCCTTCATACCCCTCTAGCCTTCTTGTCGTGGGCATACAGTAAACAGATCCGTTACCCGAGCAGATAAACAGTTCAAGCTCCTCTGCCCTTCATACCCCTCTAGCCTTCTTGTCGTGGGCATACAGTAAAGAGATCCGTTACCGAAGCAGATAAACAGTTCAAGCTCCTCTGCCCTTCATACCCCTCTAGCCTTCTTGTCGTGGACATACAGTAAACAGATCCGTTACCGGAGCAGATAAACAGTTCAAGCTCCTCTGCCCTTCATACCCCTCTAGCCTTCTTGTCGTGGACATACAGTAAACAGATCCGTTACCGAAGCAGATAAACAGTTCAAGCTCCTGTGCCATTCATAACACGCTAGCCTTCTTGTCGTGGACTTACAGTAAACAGATCCGTTACCGGAGCAGATAAACAGTTCAAGCTCCTCTGCCCTTCATACACCTCTAGTCTTCTTGTCGTGGACATACAGTAAACAGATCCGTTACCGGAGCAGATAAACAGTTCAGGCTCCTCTGCCCTTCATACCCCGCTAGCCTTCTTGTCGTGGACTTACAGTAAACAGATCCGTTACCGAAGCAGATAAACAGTTCAAGCTCCTGTGCCCTTCATACCCCGCTAGCCTTCTTGTCGTGGACTTACAGTAAACAGATCCGTTACCGGAGCAGATAAACAGTTCAAGCTCCTCTGCCCTTCATACCCCTCTAGCCTTCTTGTCGTGGACATACAGTAAACAGATCCGCTACCGGAGCAGATAAACAGTTCAAGCTCCTCTGCCCTTCATACCCCTCTAGCCTTTTTGTCGTGGACATACAGTAAACAGATCCGTTACCCGAGCAGATAAACGGTTCAAGCTCCTCTGCCCTTCATACCCCTCTAGCCTTCTTGTCGTGGGCATACAGTAAACAGATCTGTTACCGGATCAGATAAACAGTTCAAGCTCCTCTGCCCTTCATACCCCTCTAGCCTTCTTGTCGTGGGCATACAGTAAACAGATCCGCTACCGAACCAGATAAACATTTCATGCTCCACTGCCCTTCACACCCCTCTAGCCTTCTTGTAGTGGATTTACAGTAAACAGATCCGCTACCGGAGCAGATAAACAGTTCAAGCTCCTCTGCCCTCCATACCCCTCTAGCCTTCTTGTGGGCATACAGTAAACAGATCCGCTACCGGAGCAGATAAACAGTTCAAGCTCCTCTGCCCTTCATACCCCTCTAGCCTTCTTGTCGTGGACATACAGTAAACAGATCCGTTACCCGAGCAGATAAACAGTTCAAGATCCTCTGCCCTTCATACCCCTCTAGCCTTCTTGTCGTGGACATACAGTAAACAGATCCGTTACCCGAGCAGATAAACAGTTCAAGATCCTCTGCCCTTCATACCCCTCTAGCCTTCTTGTCGTGGACATACAGCAAACAGATCCGTTACCGGAGCAGATAAACAGTTCAAGCTCCTCTGCCCTTCATACCCCTCTAGCCTTCTTGTGGACATACAGTAAACAGATCCGCTACGGAGCAGATAAACAGTTCAAGCTCCTCTGCCCTTCATACCCCTCTAGCCTTCTTGTCGTGGACATACAGTAAACAGATCCCTTACCGAAGCAGATAAACAGTTCAAGCTCATGTGCCCTTCTTAACCCGCTAGCCTTCTTGTCGTGGACTTACAGTAAACAGATCCGTTACCGGAGCAGATAAACAGTTCAAGCTCCTCTGCCCTTCATACCCCTCTAGTCTTCTTGTCGTGGACATACAGTAAACAGATCCGTTACCGGAGCAGATAAACAGTTCAGGCTCCTCTGCCCTTCATACCCCGCTAGCCTTCTTGTCGTGGACTTACAGTAAACAGATCCGTTACCGAAGCAGATAAACAGTTAAAGCTCCTGTGCCCTTCATACCCCGCCAGCCTTCTTGTCGTGGACTTACAGTAAACAGATCCGTTACCGGAGCAGATCAACAGTTCAAGCTCCTCTGCCCTTCATACCCCTCTAGCATTCTTGTGGGCATACAGTAAACAGATCCGCTACCGGAGCAGATAAACAGTTCAAGCTCCTCTACCCTTCATACCCCTCTAGCCTTCTTGTCGTGGACATACAGTAAACAGATCCGTTACCCGAGCAGATAAACAGTTCAAGCTCCTCTGCCCTTCATACCCCTCTAGCCTTCTTGTCGTGGGCATACAGTAAACAGATCTGTTACCGGATCAGATAAACAGTTCAAGCTCCTCTGCCCTTCTTACCCCTCTAGCCTTCTTGTCGGGGGCATACAGTAAACAGATCCGCTACCGAAGCAGATAAACATTTCAAGCTCCTCTGCCCTTCATACCCCTCTAGCCTTCTTGTCGTGGACTTACAGTAAACAGATCCGCTACTGGAGCAGATAAACAGTTCAAGCTCCTCTGCCCTTCATACCCCTCTAGCCTTCTTGTCGTGGGCATACAGTAAACAGATCTGTTACCGAAGCAGATAAACATTTCAAGCTCCTCTGCCCTTCATACCCCTCTAGCCTTCTTGTCGTGGACTTACAGTAAACAGATCCGCTACCGGAGCAGATAAACAGTTCAAGCTCCTCTGCCCTTCATTCCCCTCTAGCCTTCTTGTCGTGGACATACAGTAAACAGATCCGTTACCGGATCAGATAAACAGTTCAAGCTCCTCTGCCCTTCATACCCCTCTAGCCTTCTTGTGGACATACAGTAAACAGATCCGCTACCGGAGCAGATAAACAGTTCAAGCTCCTCTGCCCTTCATACCCCTCTAGCCTTCTTGTCGTGGACATACAGTAAACAGATCCGTTACCGAAGCAGATATACATTTCAAGCTCCTCTGCCCTTCATACCCCTCTAGCCTTCTTGTGGACATACAGTAAACAGATCCGCTACCGGAGCAGATAAACAGTTCAAGCTCCTCTGCCCTTCATACCCCTCTAGCCTTCTTGTCGTGGACATACAGTAAACAGATCCGTTACCCGAGCAGATAAACAGTTCAAGCTCCTCTGCCCTTCATACCCCTCTAGCCTTCTTGTCGTGGGCATACAGTAAACAGATCCGCTACAGGAGCAGATAAACAGTTCAAGCTCCTCTGCCCTCCATACCCCTCCAGCCTTCTTGTGGGCATACAGTAAACAGATCCGTTACCGAAGCAGATAAACAGTTCAAGCTCCTCTGCCCTTCATACCCCTCTAGCCTTCTTGTCATGGACAAACAGTAAACAGATCCGTTACCCGAGCAGATAAACAGTTCAAGATCCTCTGCCCTTCATACCCCTCTAGCCTTCTTGTCGTGGACATACAGTAAACAGATCCGCTACCGGAGCAGATAAACAGTTCAAGCTCCTCTGCCCTTCATACCCCTCTAGCCTTCTTGTCGTGGACATACAGTAAACAGATCCGTTACCCGAGCAGATAAACAGTTCAAGCTCCCCTGCCCTTCATACCCCTCTAGCCTTCTTGTCGTGGACATACAGTAAACAGGTCCGTTACCCGAGCAGATAAACAGTTCAAGCTCCTCTGCCCTTCATCCCCTCTAGCCTTCTTGTCGTGGGCATACAGTAAACAGATCCGTTACCGAAGCAGATAAACAGTCCAAGCTTCTCTGCCCTTCATACCCCTCTACTCTTCTTGTCGTGGACATACAGTAAACAGCCGGCTACCGGAGCAGATAAACAGTTCAAGCTCCTCTGCCCTTCATACCCCTCTAGCCTTCTTGTCGTGGGCATACAGTAAACAGATCCGTTACCGAAGCAGATAAACAGTTCAAGCTCCTCTGCCCTTCATACCCCTCTAGCCTTCTTGTCGTGGGCATACAGTAAACAGATCCGTTACCCGAGCAGATAAACAGTTCAAGCTCCTCTGCCCTTCATACCCCTCTAGCCTTCTTGTCGTGGGCATACAGTAAAGAGATCCGTTACCGAAGCAGATAAACAGTTCAAGCTCCTCTGCCCTTCATACCCCTCTAGCCTTCTTGTCGTGGACATACAGTAAACAGATCCGTTACCGGAGCAGATAAACAGTTCAAGCTCCTCTGCCCTTCATACCCCTCTAGCCTTCTTGTCGTGGGCATACAGTAAACAGATCCGCTACCGAACCAGATAAACGTTTCATGCTCCTCTGCCCTTCATACCCCTCTAGCCTTCTTAAAGTGGATTTACAGTAAACAGATCCGCTACCGGAGCAGATAAACAGTTCAAGCTCCTCTGCCCTCCATACCCCTCTAGCCTTCTTGTGGGCATACGGTAAACAGATCCGCTACCGAAGCAGATAAACAGTTCAAGCTCCTCTGCCCTTCATACCCTTCTAGCCTTCTTGTCGTGGACATACAGTAAACAGATCCGTTACCCGAGCAGATAAACAGTTCAAGATCCTCTGTCCTTCATACCCCTCTAGCCTTCTTGTCGTGGACATACAGTAAACAGATCCGTTACCCGAGCAGATAAACAGTTCAAGATCCTCTGCCCTTCATACCCCTCTAGCCTTCTTGTCGTGGACATACAGCAAACAGATCCGTTACCGGAGCAGATAAACAGTTCAAGCTCCTCTGCCCTTCATACCCCTCTAGCCTTCTTGTGGACATACAGTAAACAGATCCGCTACCGGAGCAGATAAACAGTTCAAGCTCCTCTGCCCTTCATACCCCTCTAGCCTTCTTGTCGTGGACATACAGTAAACAGATCCGTTACCGAAGCAGATAAACAGTTCAAGCTCCTGTGCCCTTCTTAACCCGCTAGCCTTCTTGTCGTGGACTTACAGTAAACAGATCCGTTACCGGAGCAGATAAACAGTTCAAGCTCCTCTGCCCTTCATACCCCTCTAGTCTTCTTGTCGTGGACATACAGTAAACAGATCCGTTACCGGAGCAGATAAACAGTTCAGGCTCCTCTGCCCTTCATACCCCGCTAGCCTTCTTGTCGTGGACTTACAGTAAACAGATCCGTTACCGAAGCAGATAAACAGTTAAAGCTCCTGTGCCGTTCATACCCCGCTAGCCTTCTTGTCGTGGACTTACAGTAAACAGATCCGTTACCGGAGCAGATCAACAGTTCAAGCTCCTCTGCCCTTCATACCCCTCTAGCCTTCTTGTGGGCATACAGTAAACAGATCCGCTACCGGAGCAGATAAACAGTTCAAGCTCCTCTACCCTTCATACCCCTCTAGCCTTCTTGTCGTTGACATACAGTAAACAGATCCGTTACCCGAGCAGATAAACAGTTCAAGCTCCTCTGCCCTTCATACCCCTCTAGCCTTCTTGTCGTGGGCATACAGTAAACAGATCTGTTACCGGATCAGATAAACAGTTCAAGCTCCTCTGCCCTTCTTACCCCTCTAGCCTTCTTGTCGGGGGCATACAGTAAACAGATCCGCTACCGAAGCAGATAAACATTTCAAGCTCCTCTGCCCTTCATACCCCTCTAGCCTTCTTGTCGTGGACTTACAGTAAACAGATCCGCTACTGGAGCAGATAAACAGTTCAAGCTCCTCTGCCCTTCATACCCCTCTAGCCTTCTTGTCGTGGACATACAGTAAACAGATCCGTTACCGGAGCAGATAAACAGTTCAAGCTCCTCTGCCCTTCATACCCCTCTAGCCTTCTTGTGGACATACAGTAAACAAATCCGCTACCGGAGCAGATAAACAGTTCAAGCTCCTCTGCCCTTCATACCCCTCTAGCCTTCTTGTCGTGGACATACAGTAAACAGATCCGTTACCGAAGCAGATAAACGTTTCAAGCTCCTCTGCCCTTCATACCCCTCTAGCCTTCTTGTGGACATACAGTAAACAGATCCGCTACCGGAGCAGATAAACAGTTCAAGCTCCTCTGCCCTTCATACCCCTCTAGCCTTCTTGTCGTGGACATACAGTAAACAGATCCGTTACCCGAGCAGATAAACAGTTCAAGCTCCTCTGCCCTTCATACCCCTCTAGCCTTCTTGTCGTGGGCATACAGTAAACAGATCCGCTACAGGAGCAGATAAACAGTTCAAGCTCCTCTGCCCTCCATACCCCTCTAGCCTTCTTGTGGGCATACAGTAAACAGATCCGCTACCGGAGCAGATAAACAGTTCAAGCTCCTCTGCCCTTCATACCCCTCTAGCCTTCTTGTCGTGGACATACAGTAAACAGATCCGTTACCCGAGCAGATAAACAGTTCAAGATCCTCTGCCCTTCATACCCCTCTAGCCTTCTTGTCGTGGACATACAGTAAACAGATCCGCTACCGGAGCAGATAAACGGTTCAAGCTCCTCTGCCCTTCATACCCCTCTAGCCTTCTTGTCGTGGACATACAGTAAACAGATCCGTTACCCGAGCAGATAAACAGTTCAAGCTCCCCTGCCCTTCATACCCCTCTAGCCTTCTTGTCGTGGACATACAGTAAACAGATCCGTTACCCGAGCAGATAAACAGTTCAAGCTCCTCTGCCCTTCATCCCCTCTAGCCTTCTTGTCGTGGGCATACAGCAAACAGATCCGTTACCGAAGCAGATAAACAGTTCAAGCTTCTCTGCCCTTCATACCCCTCTACTCTTCTTGTCGTGGACATACAGTAAACAGATCCGCTACCGGAGCAGATAAACAGTTCAAGCTCCTCTGCCCTTCATACCCCTCTAGCCTTCTTGTCGTGGGCATACAGTAAACAGATCCGTTACCGAAGCAGATAAACAGTTCAAGCTCCTCTGCCCTTCATACCCCTCTAGCCTTCTTGTCGTGGGCATACAGTAAACAGATCCGTTACCGAAGCAGATAAACAGTTCAAGCTCCTCTGCCCTTCATACCCCCCTAGCCTTCTTGTCGTGGACATACAGTAAACAGATCCGCTACCGGAGCAGATAAACTGGTCAAGCTCCTCTGCCCTTCATACCCCTCTAGCCTTCTTGTCGTGGGCATACAGTAAACAGATCTGTTACCCGAGCAGATAAACAGTTCAAGCTCCCCTGCCCTTCATACCCCTCTAGCCTTCTTGTCGTGGGCATACAGTAAACAGATCCGTTACCCGAGCAGATAAACAGTTCAAGCTCCTCTGCCCTTCATACCCCTCTAGCCTTCTTGTCGTGGGCATACAACAAAGAGATCCGTTACCGAAGCAGATAAACAGTTCAAGCTCCTCTGCCCTTCATACCCCTCTAGCCTTCTTGTCGTGGAGATACAGTAAACAGATCCGTTACCGGAGCAGATAAACAGTTCAAGCTCCTCTGCCCTTCATACCCCTCTAGCCTTCTTGTCGTGGACATACAGTAAACAGATACGTTACGGAAGCAGATAAACAGTTCAAGCTCCTGTGCCCTTCATACCCCGCTAGCCTTCTTGTCGTGGACTTACAATAAACAGATCCGTTACCGGAGCAGATAAACAGTTCAAGCTCCTCTACCCTTCATACCCCTCTAGTCTTCTTGTCGTGGACATACAGTAAACAGATCCGTTACCGGAGCAGATAAACAGTTCAGGCTCCTCTGCCCTTCATACCCCGATAGCCTTCTTGTCGTGGACTTACGGTAAACAGATCCGTTACCGGAGCAGATAAACAGTTCAAGCTCCTCTGCCATTCATACCCCTCTAGTCTTCTTGTCGTGGACATACAGTAAACAGATCCGTTACCGGAGCAGATAAACAGTTCAAGCTCCTCTGCCCTTCATACCCCGCTAGACTTCTTGTCGTGGACTTACAGTAAACAGATCCGTTACCGGAGCAGATAAACAGTTCAAGCTCCTCTGCCCTTCATACCCCTCTACTCTTCCTGTCGTGGACATACAGTAAACAGATCCGTTACCGGAGCAGATAAACAGTTCAAGCTCCTCTGCCCTTCATACCCCTCTAGCCTTCTTGTCGTGGACTTACAATAAACAGATCCGTTACCGGAGCAGATAAACAGTTCAAGCTCCTCTACCCTTCATACCCCTCTAGTCTTCTTGTCGTGGACATACAGTAAACAGATCCGTTACCGGAGCAGATAAACAGTTCAGGCTCCTCTGCCCTTCATACCCCGATAGCCTTCTTGTCGTGGACTTACGGTAAACAGATCCGTTACCGGAGCAGATAAACAGTTCAAGCTCCTCTGCCCTTCATACCCCTCTAGTCTTCTTGTCGTGGACATACAGTAAACAGATCCGCTACCGGAGCAGATAAACAGTTCAAGCTCCTCTGCCCTTCATACCCCTCTAGCCTTCTTGTCGTGGACATACAGTAAACAGATCCGTTACCCGAGCAGATAAACAGTTCAAGATCCTCTGCCCTTCATACCCCTCTAGCCTTCTTGTCGTGGACATACAGTAAACAGATCCGCTACCGGAGCAGATAAACGGTTCAAGCTCCTCTGCCCTTCATACCCCTCTAGCCTTCTTGTCGTGGACATACAGTAAACAGATCCGCTACCCGAGCAGATAAACAGTTCAAGCTCCCCTGCCCTTCATACCCCTCTAGCCTTCTTGTCGTGGACATACAGTAAACAGATCCGTTACCCGAGCAGATAAACAGTTCAAGCTCCTCTGCCCTTCATCCCCTCTAGCCTTCTTGTCGTGGGCATACAGCAAACAGATCCGTTACCGAAGCAGATAAACAGTTCAAGCTTCTCTGCCCTTCATACCCCTCTACTCTTCTTGTCGTGGACATACAGTAAACAGATCCGCTACCGGAGCAGATAAACAGTTCAAGCTCCTCTGCCCTTCATACCCCTCTAGCCTTCTTGTCGTGGGCATACAGTAAACAGATCCGTTACCGAAGCAGATAAACAGTTCAAGCTCCTCTGCCCTTCATACCCCTCTAGCCTTCTTGTCGTGGGCATACAGTAAACAGATCCGTTACCGAAGCAGATAAACAGTTCAAGCTCCTCTGCCCTTCATACCCCCCTAGCCTTCTTGTCGTGGACATACAGTAAACAGATCCGCTACCGGAGCAGATAAACTGGTCAAGCTCCTCTGCCCTTCATACCCCTCTAGCCTTCTTGTCGTGGGCATACAGTAAACAGATCTGTTACCCGAGCAGATAAACAGTTCAAGCTCCCCTGCCCTTCATACCCCTCTAGCCTTCTTGTCGTGGGCATACAGTAAACAGATCCGTTACCCGAGCAGATAAACAGTTCAAGCTCCTCTGCCCTTCATACCCCTCTAGCCTTCTTGTCGTGGGCATACAGCAAAGAGATCCGTTACCGAAGCAGATAAACAGTTCAAGCTCCTCTGCCCTTCATACCCCTCTAGCCTTCTTGTCGTGGAGATACAGTAAACAGATCCGTTACCGGAGCAGATAAACAGTTCAAGCTCCTCTGCCCTTCATACCCCTCTAGCCTTCTTGTCGTGGACATACAGTAAACAGATACGTTACGGAAGCAGATAAACAGTTCAAGCTCCTGTGCCCTTCATACCCCGCTAGCCTTCTTGTCGTGGACTTACAATAAACAGATCCGTTACCGGAGCAGATAAACAGTTCAAGCTCCTCTACCCTTCATACCCCTCTAGTCTTCTTGTCGTGGACATACAGTAAACAGATCCGTTACCGGAGCAGATAAACAGTTCAGGCTCCTCTGCCCTTCATACCCCGATAGCCTTCTTGTCGTGGACTTACGGTAAACAGATCCGTTACCGGAGCAGATAAACAGTTCAAGCTCCTCTGCCCTTCATACCCCTCTAGTCTTCTTGTCGTGGACATACAGTAAACAGATCCGTTACCGGAGCAGATAAACAGTTCAAGCTCCTCTGCCCTTCATACCCCTCTACTCTTCCTGTCGTGGACATACAGTAAACAGATCCGTTACCGGAGCAGATAAACAGTTCAAGCTCCTCTGCCCTTCATACCCCTCTAGCCTTCTTGTCGTGGGTATACAGTAAAAAGATCCGTTACCGGAGCAGATAAACAGTTCAAGCTCCTCTGCCCTTCATACCCCTCTAGCCTTCTTGTCGTGGACTTACAGTAAACAGATCCGTTACCGAAGCAGATAAACAGTTCAAGCTCCTCTGCCCTTCATACCCCGCTAGCCTTCTTGTCGTGGACTTACAGTAAACAGATCCGTTACCGGAGCAGATAAACAGTTCAAGCTCCTCTGCCCTTCATACCCCTCTAGCCTTCTTGTCGTGGGCATACAGTACACAGATCCGTTACCGAAGCAGATAAACAGTTCAAGCTCCTCTGCCCTTCATACCCCTCTAGCCTTCTTGTCGTGGGCATAGAGTAAACAGATCCGTTACCGAAGCAGATAAACAGTTCAAGCTCCTCTGCCCTTCATACCCCTCTAGCCTTCTTGTCGTGGACATACAGTAAACAGATCCGCTACCGGAGCAGATAAACAGTTCAAGCTCCTCTGCCCTTCATACCCCTCTAGCCTTCTTGTCGTGGACATACAGTAAACAGATCTGTTACCCGAGCAGATAAACAGTTCAAGCTCCCCTGCCCTTCATACCCCTCTAGCCTTCTTGTCGTGGGCATACAGTAAACAGATCCGTTACCCGAGCAGATAAACAGTTCAAGCTCCTCTGCCCTTCATACCCCTCTAGCCTTCTTGTCGTGGGCATACAGTAAAGAGATCCGTTACCGAAGCAGATAAACAGTTCAAGCTCCTCTACCCTTCATACCCCTCTAGCCTTCTTGTCGTGGACATACAGTAAACAGATCCGTTACCGGAGCAGATAAACAGTTCAAGCTCCTCTGCCCTTCATACCCCTCTAGCCTTCTTGTCGTGGATATACAGTAAACAGATCCGTTACCCGAGCAGATAAACAGTTCAAGATCCTCTGCCCTTCATACCCCTCTAGCCTTCTTGTCGTGGACATACAGTAAACAGATCCGTTACCGAAGCAGATAAACAGTTCAAGCTCCCGTGCCCTTCATACCCCTCTAGTCTTCTTGTCGTGGACTTACAGTAAACAGATCCGTTACCGAAGCAGATAAACATTTCAAGCTCCTCTGCCCTTCATACCCCTCTAGCCTTCCTGTGGGCATACAGTAAACAGATCCGCTACCGGAGCAGATAAACAGTTCAAGCTCCTCTGCCCTTCATACCCCTCTAGCCTTCTTGTCGTGGACATACAGTAAACAGATCCGTTACCCGAGCAGATAAACAGTTCAAGCTCCTCTGCCCTTCATACCCCTCTAGCCTTCTTGTCGTGGGCATACAGTAAACAGATCTGCTACCAGATCAGATAAACAGTTCAAGCTCCTCTGCCCTTCATACCCCTCTAGCCTTCTTGTCGTGGGCATACAGTAAACAGATCTGTTACCGAAGCAGATAAACATTTCAAGCTCCTCTGCCCTTCATACCCCTCTAGCCTTCTTGTCGTGGACTTACAGTAAACAGATCCGCTACCGGAGCAGATAAACAGTTCAAGCTCCTCTGCCCTTCATACCCCTCTAGCCTTCTTGTCGTGGACATACAGTAAACAGATCCGTTACCGGAGCAGATAAACAGTTCAAGCTCCTCTGCCCTTCATACCCCTCTAGCCTTCTTGTCGTGGGCATAGAGTAAAGAGATCCGTTACCGAAGCAGATAAACAGTTCAAGCTCCCCTGCCCTTCATACCCCTCTAGCCTTCTTGTCGTGGACATACAGTAAACAGATCCGTTACCGGAGCAGATAAACAGTTCAAGTTCCTCTGCCCTTCATACCCCTCTAGCCTTCTTGTCGTGGACATACAGTAAACAAATCCGTTACCGAAGCAGATAAACAGTTCAAGCTCCTGTGCCCTTCATAACACGCTAGCCTTCTTGTCGTGGACTTACAGTAAACAGATCCGTTACCGGAGCAGATAAACAGTTCAAGCTCCTCTGCCCTTCATACCCCTCTAGTCTTCTTGTCGTGGACATACAGTAAACAGATCCGTTACCGGAGCAGATAAACAGTTCAAGCTCCTGTGCCCTTCTTAACCCGCTAGCCTTCTTGTCGTGGACTTACAGTAAACAGATCCGTTACCGAAGCAGATAAACAGTTCAGGCTCCTGTGCCCTTCATACCCCGCTAGCCTTTTTGTCGTGGACTTACAGTAAACAGATCCGTTACCGGAGCAGATAAACAGTTCAAGCTCCTCTGCCCTTCATACCCCTCTAGCCTTCTTGTGGGCATACAGTAAACAGATCCGCTACCGGAGCAGATAAACAGTTCAAGCTCCTCTGCCCTTCATACCCCTCTAGCCTTTTTGTCGTGGACATACAGTAAACAGATCCGTTACCCGAGCAGATAAACAGTTCAAGCTCTTCTGCCCTTCATACCCCTCTAGCCTTCTTGTCGTGGGCATACAGTAAACAGATCTGTTACCGGATCAGATAAACAGTTCAAGCTCCTCTGCCCTTCATACCCCTCTAGCCTTCTTGTCGTGGGCATACAGTAAACAGATCCGCTACCGAACCAGATAAACATTTCAAGCTCCTCTGCCCTTCATACCCCTCTAGCCTTCTTTTAGTGGATTTACAGTAAACAGATCCGCTACCGGAGCAGATAAACAGTTCAAGCTCCTCTGCCCTTCATACCCCTCTAGCCTTCTTGTCGTGGACATACAGTAAACAGATCCGTTACCGGAGAAGATAAACAGTTCAAGCTCCTCTGCCCTTCATACCCCTCTAGCCTTCTTGTCGTGGGCATACAGTAAACAGATCCGTTACCGAACCAGATAAACATTTCAAGCTCCTCTGCCCTTCATACCCCTCTAGCCTTCTTGTGGACATACAGTAAACAGATCCGCTACCGGAGCAGATAAACAGTTCAAGCTCCTCTGCCCTTCATACCCCTCTAGCCTTCTTGTCGTGGACATACAGTAAACAGATCCGTTACCGAAGCAGCTAAACATTTCAAGCTCCTCTGCCCTTCATACCCCTCTAGCCTTCTTGTGGACATACAGTAAACAGATCCGCTACCGGAGCAGATAAACAGTTCAAGCTCCTCTGCCCTTCATACCCCTCTAGCCTTCTTGTCGTGGACATACAGTAAACAGATCCGTTACCGGAGAAGATAAACAGTTCAAGCTCCTCTGCCCTTCATACCCCTCTAGCCTTCTTGTCGTGGACATACAGTAAACAGATCCGTTACCGGAGAAGATAAACAGTTCAAGCTCCTCTGCCCTTCATACCCCTCTAGCCTTCTTGTCGTGGACATACAGTAAACAGATCCGTTACCGGAGAAGATAAACAGTTCAAGCTCCTCTGCCCTTCATACCCCTCTAGCCTTCTTGTGGGCATACAGTAAACAGATCCGTTACCGAACCAGATAAACATTTCAAGCTCCTCTGCCCTTCATACCCCTCTAGCCTTCTTGTCGTGGACATACAGTAAACAGATCCGCTACCGGAGCAGATAAACAGTTCAAGCTCCTCTGCCCTTCATACCCCTCTAGCCTTCTTGTGGACATACAGTAAACAGATCCGCTACCGGAGCAGATAAACAGTTCAAGCTCCTCTGCCCTTCATACCCCTCTAGCCTTCTTGTCGTGGACATACAGTAAACAGATCCGTTACCCGAGCAGATAAACAGTTCAAGCTCCTCTGCCCTTCATACCCCTTTAGCCTTCTTGTCGTGGGCATACAGTAAACAGATCCGCTACACGAGCAGATAAACAGTTCAAGCTCCTCTGCCCTCCATACCCCTCTAGCCTTCTTGTGGGCATACAGAAAACAGATCCGCTACCGGAGCAGATAAACAGTTCAAGCTCCTCTGCCCTTCATACCCCTCTAGCCTTCTTGTCGTGGACATACAGTAAACAGATCCGTTACCCGAGCAGATAAACATTTCAAGATCCTCTGCCCTTCATACCCCTCTAGCCTTCTTGTCGTGGACATACAGTAAACAGATCCGCTACCGAAGCAGATAAACAGTTAAAGCTCCTCTGCCCTTCATACCCCTCTAGCCTTCTTGTCGTGGACATACAGTAAACAGATCCGTTACCGGAGCAGATAAACAGTTCAAGCTCCTCTGCCCTTCATACCCCTCTAGCCTTCTTGTGGACATACAGTAAACACATCCGCTACCGGAGCAGATAAACAGTTCAAGCTCCTCTGCCCTTCATACCCCTCTACTCTTCTTGTCGTGGACATACAGTAAACAGATCCGCTACCGGAGCAGATAAACAGTTCAAGCTCCTCTGCCCTTCATACCCCTCTAGCCTTCTTGTCGTGGGCATACAGTAAACAGATCCGTTACCGAAGCAGATAAACAGTTCAAGCTCCTCTGCCCTTCATACCCCTCTAGCCTTCTTGTCGTGGGCATACAGTAAACAGATCCGTTACCGAAGCAGATAAACAGTTCAAGCTCCTCTGCCCTTCATACCACTCTAGCCTTCTTGTCGTGGACATACAGTAAACAGATCCGCTACCGGAGCAGATAAACAGTTCAAGCTCCTCTGCCCTTCATACCCCTCTAGCCTTCTTGTCGTGGGCATACAGTAAACAGATCTGTTACCCGAGCAGATAAACAGTTCAAGCTCCCCTGCCCTTCATACCCCTCTAGCCTTCTTGTCGTGGGCATACAGAAAACAGATCCGTTACCCGAGCAGATAAACAGTTCAAGCTCCTCTGCCCTTCATACCCCTCTAGCCTTCTTGTCGTGGGCATACAGTAAAGAGATCCGTTACCGAAGCAGATAAACAGTTCAAGCTCCTCTGCCCTTCATACCCCTCTAGCCTTCTTGTCGTGGACATGCAGTAAACAGATCCGTTACCGAAGCAGATAAACAGTTCAAGCTCCTCTGCCCTTCATACCCCTCTAGCCTTCTTGTCGTGGACATACAGTAAACAGATCCGTTACCGAAGCAGATAAACAGTTCAAGCTCCTGTGCCCTTCTTAACCCGCTAGCCTTCTTGTCGTGGACTTACAGTTAACAGATCCGTTACCGGAGCAGATAAACAATTCAAGCTCCTCTGCCCTTCATACCCCTCTAGTCTTCTTGTCGTGGACATACAGTAAACAGATCCGGTACCGGAGCAGATAAACAGTTCAGGCTCCTCTGCCCTTCATACCCCGCTAGCCTTCTTGTCGTGGACTTACAGTAAACAGATCCGTTACCGAAGCAGATAAACAATTCAAGCTCCTGTGCCCTTCATACCCCGCTAGCCTTCTTGTCGTGGACTTACAGTAAACAGATCCGTTACCGGAGCAGATCAACAGTTCAAGCTCCTCTGCCCTTCATACCCCTCTAGCCTTCTTGTGGGCATACAGTAAACAGATCCGCTACCGGAGCAGATAAACAGTTCAAGCTCCTCTACCCTTCATACCCCTCTAGCCTTCTTGTCGTGGACATACAGTAAACAGATCCGTTACCCGAGCAGATAAACAGTTCAAGCTCCTCTGCCCTTCATACCCCTCTAGCCTTCTTGTCGTGGGCATACAGTAAACAGATCTGTTACCGGATCAGATAAACAGTTCAAGCTCCTCTGCCCTTCTTACCCCTCTAGCCTTCTTGTCGGGGGCATACAGTAAACAGATCCGCTACCGAAGCAGATAAACATTTCAAGCTCCTCTGCCCTTCATACCCCTCTAGCCTTCTTGTCGTGGACTTACAGTAAACAGATCCGCTACCGGAGCAGATAAACAGTTCAAGCTCCTCTGCCCTTCATACCCCTCTAGCCTTCTTGTCGTGGACATACAGTAAACAGATCCGTTACCGGAGCAGATAAACAGTTCAAGCTCCTCTGCCCTTCATACCCCTCTAGCCTTCTTGTGGACATACAGTAAACAGATCCGCTACCGGAGCAGATAAACAGTTCAAGCTCCTCTGCCCTTCATACCCCTCTAGCCTTCTTGTCGTGGACATACAGTAAACAGATCCGCTACCGGAGCAGATAAACGTTTCAAGCTCCTCTGCCCTTCATACCCCTCTAGCCTTCTTGTGGACATACAGTAAACAGATCCGCTACCGGAGCAGATAAACAGTTCAAGCTCCTCTGCCCTTCATACCCCTCTAGCCTTCTTGTCGTGGACATACAGTAAACAGATCCGTTACCCGAGCAGATAAACAGTTCAAGCTCCCCTGCCCTTCATACCCCTCTAGCCTTCTTGTCGTGGACATACAGTAAACAGGTCCGTTACCCGAGCAGATAAACAGTTCAAGCTCCTCTGCCCTTCATCCCCTCTAGCCTTCTTGTCGTGGGCATACAGTAAACAGATCCGTTACCGAAGCAGATAAACAGTCCAAGCTTCTCTGCCCTTCATACCCCTCTACTCTTCTTGTCGTGGACATACAGTAAACAGCCGGCTACCGGAGCAGATAAACAGTTCAAGCTCCTCTGCCCTTCATACCCCTCTAGCCTTCTTGTCGTGGGCATACAGTAAACAGATCCGTTACCGAAGCAGATAAACAGTTCAAGCTCCTCTGCCCTTCATACCCCTCTAGCCTTCTTGTCGTGGGCATACAGTAAACAGATCCGTTACCCGAGCAGATAAACAGTTCAAGCTCCTCTGCCCTTCATACCCCTCTAGCCTTCTTGTCGTGGGCATACAGTAAAGAGATCCGTTACCGAAGCAGATAAACAGTTCAAGCTCCTCTGCCCTTCATACCCCTCTAGCCTTCTTGTCGTGGACATACAGTAAACAGATCCGTTACCGGAGCAGATAAACAGTTCAAGCTCCTCTGCCCTTCATACCCCTCTAGCCTTCTTGTCGTGGGCATACAGTAAACAGATCCGCTACCGAACCAGATAAACGTTTCATGCTCCTCTGCCCTTCATACCCCTCTAGCCTTCTTGTAGTGGATTTACAGTAAACAGATCCGCTACCGGAGCAGATAAACAGTTCAAGCTCCTCTGCCCTCCATACCCCTCTAGCCTTCTTGTGGGCATACAGTAAACAGATCCGCTACCGAAGCAGATAAACAGTTCAAGCTCCTCTGCCCTTCATACCCTTCTAGCCTTCTTGTCGTGGACATACAGTAAACAGATCCGTTACCCGAGCAGATAAACAGTTCAAGATCCTCTGTCCTTCATACCCCTCTAGCCTTCTTGTCGTGGACATACAGTAAACAGATCCGTTACCCGAGCAGATAAACAGTTCAAGATCCTCTGCCCTTCATACCCCTCTAGCCTTCTTGTCGTGGACATACAGCAAACAGATCCGTTACCGGAGCAGATAAACAGTTCAAGCTCCTCTGCCCTTCATACCCCTCTAGCCTTCTTGTGGACATACAGTAAACAGATCCGCTACCGGAGCAGATAAACAGTTCAAGCTCCTCTGCCCTTCATACCCCTCTAGCCTTCTTGTCGTGGACATACAGTAAACAGATCCGTTACCGAAGCAGATAAACAGTTCAAGCTCCTGTGCCCTTCTTAACCCGCTAGCCTTCTTGTCGTGGACTTACAGTAAACAGATCCGTTACCGGAGCAGATAAACAGTTCAAGCTCCTCTGCCCTTCATACCCCTCTAGTCTTCTTGTCGTGGACATACAGTAAACAGATCCGTTACCGGAGCAGATAAACAGTTCAGGCTCCTCTGCCCTTCATACCCCGCTAGCCTTCTTGTCGTGGACTTACAGTAAACAGATCCGTTACCGAAGCAGATAAACAGTTAAAGCTCCTGTGCCGTTCATACCCCGCTAGCCTTCTTGTCGTGGACTTACAGTAAACAGATCCGTTACCGGAGCAGATCAACAGTTCAAGCTCCTCTGCCCTTCATACCCCTCTAGCCTTCTTGTGGGCATACAGTAAACAGATCCGCTACCGGAGCAGATAAACAGTTCAAGCTCCTCTACCCTTCATACCCCTCTAGCCTTCTTGTCGTTGACATACAGTAAACAGATCCGTTACCCGAGCAGATAAACAGTTCAAGCTCCTCTGCCCTTCATACCCCTCTAGCCTTCTTGTCGTGGGCATACAGTAAACAGATCTGTTACCGGATCAGATAAACAGTTCAAGCTCCTCTGCCCTTCTTACCCCTCTAGCCTTCTTGTCGGGGGCATACAGTAAACAGATCCGCTACCGAAGCAGATAAACATTTCAAGCTCCTCTGCCCTTCATACCCCTCTAGCCTTCTTGTCGTGGACTTACAGTAAACAGATCCGCTACTGGAGCAGATAAACAGTTCAAGCTCCTCTGCCCTTCATACCCCTCTAGCCTTCTTGTCGTGGACATACAGTAAACAGATCCGTTACCGGAGCAGATAAACAGTTCAAGCTCCTCTGCCCTTCATACCCCTCTAGCCTTCTTGTGGACATACAGTAAACAAATCCGCTACCGGAGCAGATAAACAGTTCAAGCTCCTCTGCCCTTCATACCCCTCTAGCCTTCTTGTCGTGGACATACAGTAAACAGATCCGTTACCGAAGCAGATAAACGTTTCAAGCTCCTCTGCCCTTCATACCCCTCTAGCCTTCTTGTGGACATACAGTAAACAGATCCGCTACCGGAGCAGATAAACAGTTCAAGCTCCTCTGCCCTTCATACCCCTCTAGCCTTCTTGTCGTGGACATACAGTAAACAGATCCGTTACCCGAGCAGATAAACAGTTCAAGCTCCTCTGCCCTTCATACCCCTCTAGCCTTCTTGTCGTGGGCATACAGTAAACAGATCCGCTACAGGAGCAGATAAACAGTTCAAGCTCCTCTGCCCTCCATACCCCTCTAGCCTTCTTGTGGGCATACAGTAAACAGATCCGCTACCGGAGCAGATAAACAGTTCAAGCTCCTCTGCCCTTCATACCCCTCTAGCCTTCTTGTCGTGGACATACAGTAAACAGATCCGTTACCCGAGCAGATAAACAGTTCAAGATCCTCTGCCCTTCATACCCCTCTAGCCTTCTTGTCGTGGACATACAGTAAACAGATCCGCTACCGGAGCAGATAAACGGTTCAAGCTCCTCTGCCCTTCATACACCTCTAGCCTTCTTGTCGTGGACATACAGTAAACAGATCCGTTACCCGAGCAGATAAACAGTTCAAGCTCCCCTGCCCTTCATACCCCTCTAGCCTTCTTGTCGTGGACATACAGTAAACAGATCCGTTACCCGAGCAGATAAACAGTTCAAGCTCCTCTGCCCTTCATCCCCTCTAGCCTTCTTGTCGTGGGCATACAGCAAACAGATCCGTTACCGAAGCAGATAAACAGTTCAAGCTTCTCTGCCCTTCATACCCCTCTACTCTTCTTGTCGTGGACATACAGTAAACAGATCCGCTACCGGAGCAGATAAACAGTTCAAGCTCCTCTGCCCTTCATACCCCTCTAGCCTTCTTGTCGTGGGCATACAGTAAACAGATCCGTTACCGAAGCAGATAAACAGTTCAAGCTCCTCTGCCCTTCATACCCCTCTAGCCTTCTTGTCGTGGGCATACAGTAAACAGATCCGTTACCGAAGCAGATAAACAGTTCAAGCTCCTCTGCCCTTCATACCCCCCTAGCCTTCTTGTCGTGGACATACAGTAAACAGATCCGCTACCGGAGCAGATAAACTGGTCAAGCTCCTCTGCCCTTCATACCCCTCTAGCCTTCTTGTCGTGGGCATACAGTAAACAGATCTGTTACCCGAGCAGATAAACAGTTCAAGCTCCCCTGCCCTTCATACCCCTCTAGCCTTCTTGTCGTGGGCATACAGTAAACAGATCCGTTACCCGAGCAGATAAACAGTTCAAGCTCCTCTGCCCTTCATACCCCTCTAGCCTTCTTGTCGTGGGCATACAGCAAAGAGATCCGTTACCGAAGCAGATAAACAGTTCAAGCTCCTCTGCCCTTCATACCCCTCTAGCCTTCTTGTCGTGGAGATACAGTAAACAGATCCGTTACCGGAGCAGATAAACAGTTCAAGCTCCTCTGCCCTTCATACCCCTCTAGCCTTCTTGTCGTGGACATACAGTAAACAGATACGTTACGGAAGCAGATAAACAGTTCAAGCTCCTGTGCCCTTCATACCCCGCTAGCCTTCTTGTCGTGGACTTACAATAAACAGATCCGTTACCGGAGCAGATAAACAGTTCAAGCTCCTCTACCCTTCATACCCCTCTAGTCTTCTTGTCGTGGACATACAGTAAACAGATCCGTTACCGGAGCAGATAAACAGTTCAGGCTCCTCTGCCCTTCATACCCCGATAGCCTTCTTGTCGTGGACTTACGGTAAACAGATCCGTTACCGGAGCAGATAAACAGTTCAAGCTCCTCTGCCCTTCATACCCCTCTAGTCTTCTTGTCGTGGACATACAGTAAACAGATCCGTTACCGGAGCAGATAAACAGTTCAAGCTCCTCTGCCCTTCATACCCCGCTAGACTTCTTGTCGTGGACTTACAGTAAACAGATCCGTTACCGGAGCAGATAAACAGTTCAAGCTCCTCTGCCCTTCATACCCCTCTACTCTTCCTGTCGTGGACATACAGTAAACAGATCCGTTACCGGAGCAGATAAACAGTTCAAGCTCCTCTGCCCTTCATACCCCTCTAGCCTTCTTGTCGTGGACTTACAGTAAACAGATCCGTTACCGAAGCAGATAAACAGTTCAAGCTCCTCTGCCCTTCATACCCCGCTAGCCTTCTTGTCGTGGACTTACAGTAAACAGATCCGTTACCGGAGCAGATAAACAGTTCAAGCTCCTCTGCCCTTCATACCCCTCTAGCCTTCTTGTCGTGGGCATACAGTACACAGATCCGTTACCGAAGCAGATAAACAGTTCAAGCTCCTCTGCCCTTCATACCCCTCTAGCCTTCTTGTCGTGGGCATAGAGTAAACAGATCCGTTACCGAAGCAGATAAACAGTTCAAGCTCCTCTGCCCTTCATACCCCTCTAGCCTTCTTGTCGTGGACATACAGTAAACAGATCCGCTACCGGAGCAGATAAACAGTTCAAGCTCCTCTGCCCTTCATACCCCTCTAGCCTTCTTGTCGTGGACATACAGTAAACAGATCTGTTACCCGAGCAGATAAACAGTTCAAGCTCCCCTGCCCTTCATACCCCTCTAGCCTTCTTGTCGTGGGCATACAGTAAACAGATCCGTTACCCGAGCAGATAAACAGTTCAAGCTCCTCTGCCCTTCATACCCCTCTAGCCTTCTTGTCGTGGGCATACAGTAAAGAGATCCGTTACCGAAGCAGATAAACAGTTCAAGCTCCTCTACCCTTCATACAACTCTAGCCTTCTTGTCGTGGACATACAGTAAACAGATCCGTTACCGGAGCAGATAAACAGTTCAAGCTCCTCTGCCCTTCATACCCCTCTAGCCTTCTTGTCGTGGATATACAGTAAACAGATCCGTTACCCGAGCAGATAAACAGTTCAAGATCCTCTGCCCTTCATACCCCTCTAGCCTTCTTGTCGTGGACATACAGTAAACAGATCCGTTACCGAAGCAGATAAACAGTTCAAGCTCCCGTGCCCTTCATACCCCTCTAGTCTTCTTGTCGTGGACTTACAGTAAACAGATCCGTTACCGAAGCAGATAAACATTTCAAGCTCCTCTGCCCTTCATACCCCTCTAGCCTTCCTGTGGGCATACAGTAAACAGATCCGTTACCGGAGCAGATAAACAGTTCAAGCTCCTCTGCCCTTCATACCCCTCTAGCCTTCTTGTCGTGGACATACAGTAAACAGATCCGTTACCCGAGCAGATAAACAGTTCAAGCTCCTCTGCCCTTCATACCCCTCTAGCCTTCTTGTCGTGGGCATACAGTAAACAGATCTGCTACCAGATCAGATAAACAGTTCAAGCTCCTCTGCCCTTCATACCCCTCTAGCCTTCTTGTCGTGGGCATACAGTAAACAGATCTGTTACCGAAGCAGATAAACATTTCAAGCTCCTCTGCCCTTCATACCCCTCTAGCCTTCTTGTCGTGGACTTACAGTAAACAGATCCGCTACCGGAGCAGATAAACAGTTCAAGCTCCTCTGCCCTTCATACCCCTCTAGCCTTCTTGTCGTGGACATACAGTAAACAGATCCGTTACCGGAGCAGATAAACAGTTCAAGCTCCTCTGCCCTTCATACCCCTCTAGCCTTCTTGTCGTGGGCATAGAGTAAAGAGATCCGTTACCGAAGCAGATAAACAGTTCAAGCTCCCCTGCCCTTCATACCCCTCTAGCCTTCTTGTCGTGGACATACAGTAAACAGATCCGTTACCGGAGCAGATAAACAGTTCAAGTTCCTCTGCCCTTCATACCCCTCTAGCCTTCTTGTCGTGGACATACAGTAAACAAATCCGTTACCGAAGCAGATAAACAGTTCAAGCTCCTGTGCCCTTCATAACACGCTAGCCTTCTTGTCGTGGACTTACAGTAAACAGATCCGTTACCGGAGCAGATAAACAGTTCAAGCTCCTCTGCCCTTCATACCCCTCTAGTCTTCTTGTCGTGGACATACAGTAAACAGATCCGTTACCGGAGCAGATAAACAGTTCAAGCTCCTGTGCCCTTCTTAACCCGCTAGCCTTCTTGTCGTGGACTTACAGTAAACAGATCCGTTACCGAAGCAGATAAACAGTTCAGGCTCCTGTGCCCTTCATACCCCGCTAGCCTTTTTGTCGTGGACTTACAGTAAACAGATCCGTTACCGGAGCAGATAAACAGTTCAAGCTCCTCTGCCCTTCATACCCCTCTAGCCTTCTTGTGGGCATACAGTAAACAGATCCGCTACCGGAGCAGATAAACAGTTCAAGCTCCTCTGCCCTTCATACCCCTCTAGCCTTTTTGTCGTGGACATACAGTAAACAGATCCGTTACCCGAGCAGATAAACAGTTCAAGCTCTTCTGCCCTTCATACCCCTCTAGCCTTCTTGTCGTGGGCATACAGTAAACAGATCTGTTACCGGATCAGATAAACAGTTCAAGCTCCTCTGCCCTTCATACCCCTCTAGCCTTCTTGTCGTGGGCATACAGTAAACAGATCCGCTACCGAACCAGATAAACATTTCAAGCTCCTCTGCCCTTCATACCCCTCTAGCCTTCTTTTAGTGGATTTACAGTAAACAGATCCGCTACCGGAGCAGATAAACAGTTCAAGCTCCTCTGCCCTTCATACCCCTCTAGCCTTCTTGTCGTGGACATACAGTAAACAGATCCGTTACCGGAGAAGATAAACAGTTCAAGCTCCTCTGCCCTTCATACCCCTCTAGCCTTCTTGTCGTGGGCATACAGTAAACAGATCCGTTACCGAACCACATAAACAATTCAAGCTCCTCTGCCCTTCATACCCCTCTAGCCTTCTTGTGGACATACAGTAAACAGATCCGCTACCGGAGCAGATAAACAGTTCAAGCTCCTCTGCCCTTCATACCCCTCTAGCCTTCTTGTCGTGGACATACAGTAAACAGATCCGTTACCGAAGCAGCTAAACATTTCAAGCTCCTCTGCCCTTCATACCCCTCTAGCCTTCTTGTGGACATACAGTAAACAGATCCGCTACCGGAGCAGATAAACAGTTCAAGCTCCTCTGCCCTTCATACCCCTCTAGCCTTCTTGTCGTGGACATACAGTAAACAGATCCGTTACCGGAGAAGATAAACAGTTCAAGCTCCTCTGCCCTTCATACCCCTCTAGCCTTCTTGTCGTGGACATACAGTAAACAGATCCGTTACCGGAGAAGATAAACAGTTCAAGCTCCTCTGCCCTTCATACCCCTCTAGCCTTCTTGTCGTGGACATACAGTAAACAGATCCGTTACCGGAGAAGATAAACAGTTCAAGCTCCTCTGCCCTTCATACCCCTCTAGCCTTCTTGTGGGCATACAGTAAACAGATCCGTTACCGAACCAGATAAACATTTCAAGCTCCTCTGCCCTTCATACCCCTCTAGCCTTCTTGTCGTGGACATACAGTAAACAGATCCGCTACCGGAGCAGATAAACAGTTCAAGCTCCTCTGCCCTTCATACCCCTCTAGCCTTCTTGTGGACATACAGTAAACAGATCCGCTACCGGAGCAGATAAACAGTTCAAGCTCCTCTGCCCTTCATACCCCTCTAGCCTTCTTGTCGTGGACATACAGTAAACAGATCCGTTACCCGAGCAGATAAACAGTTCAAGCTCCTCTGCCCTTCATACCCCTCTAGCCTTCTTGTCGTGGGCATACAGTAAACAGATCCGCTACACGAGCAGATAAACAGTTCAAGCTCCTCTGCCCTCCATACCCCTCTAGCCTTCTTGTGGGCATACAGAAAACAGATCCGCTACCGGAGCAGATAAACAGTTCAAGCTCCTCTGCCCTTCATACCCCTCTAGCCTTCTTGTCGTGGACATACAGTAAACAGATCCGTTACCCGAGCAGATAAACATTTCAAGATCCTCTGCCCTTCATACCCCTCTAGCCTTCTTGTCGTGGACATACAGTAAACAGATCCGCTACCGAAGCAGATAAACAGTTAAAGCTCCTCTGCCCTTCATACCCCTCTAGCCTTCTTGTCGTGGACATACAGTAAACAGATCCGTTACCGGAGCAGATAAACAGTTCAAGCTCCTCTGCCCTTCATACCCCTCTAGCCTTCTTGTGGACATACAGTAAACACATCCGCTACCGGAGCAGATAAACAGTTCAAGCTCCTCTGCCCTTCATACCCCTCTACTCTTCTTGTCGTGGACATACAGTAAACAGATCCGCTACCGGAGCAGATAAACAGTTCAAGCTCCTCTGCCCTTCATACCCCTCTAGCCTTCTTGTCGTGGGCATACAGTAAACAGATCCGTTACCGAAGCAGATAAACAGTTCAAGCTCCTCTGCCCTTCATACCCCTCTAGCCTTCTTGTCGTGGGCATACAGTAAACAGATCCGTTACCGAAGCAGATAAACAGTTCAAGCTCCTCTGCCCTTCATACCACTCTAGCCTTCTTGTCGTGGACATACAGTAAACAGATCCGCTACCGGAGCAGATAAACAGTTCAAGCTCCTCTGCCCTTCATACCCCTCTAGCCTTCTTGTCGTGGGCATACAGTAAACAGATCTGTTACCCGAGCAGATAAACAGTTCAAGCTCCCCTGCCCTTCATACCCCTCTAGCCTTCTTGTCGTGGGCATACAGAAAACAGATCCGTTACCCGAGCAGATAAACAGTTCAAGCTCCTCTGCCCTTCATACCCCTCTAGCCTTCTTGTCGTGGGCATACAGTAAAGAGATCCGTTACCGAAGCAGATAAACAGTTCAAGCTCCTCTGCCCTTCATACCCCTCTAGCCTTCATGTCGTGGACATGCAGTAAACAGATCCGTTACCGAAGCAGATAAACAGTTCAAGCTCCTCTGCCCTTCATACCCCTCTAGCCTTCTTGTCGTGGACATACAGTAAACAGATCCGTTACCGAAGCAGATAAACAGTTCAAGCTCCTGTGCCCTTCTTAACCCGCTAGCCTTCTTGTCGTGGACTTACAGTTAACAGATCCGTTACCGGAGCAGATAAACAATTCAAGCTCCTCTGCCCTTCATACCCCTCTAGTCTTCTTGTCGTGGACATACAGTAAACAGATCCGGTACCGGAGCAAGTAAACAGTTCAGGCTCCTCTGCCCTTCATACCCCGCTAGCCTTCTTGTCGTGGACTTACAGTAAACAGATCCGTTACCGAAGCAGATAAACAGTTCAAGCTCCTGTGCCCTTCATACCCCGCTAGCCTTCTTGTCGTGGACTTACAGTAAACAGATCCGTTACCGGAGCAGATCAACAGTTCAAGCTCCTCTGCCCTTCATACCCCTCTAGCCTTCTTGTGGGCATACAGTAAACAGATCCGCTACCGGAGCAGATAAACAGTTCAAGCTCCTCTACCCTTCATACCCCTCTAGCCTTCTTGTCGTGGACATACAGTAAACAGATCCGTTACCCGAGCAGATAAACAGTTCAAGCTCCTCTGCCCTTCATACCCCTCTAGCCTTCTTGTCGTGGGCATACAGTAAACAGATCTGTTACCGGATCAGATAAACAGTTCAAGCTCCTCTGCCCTTCTTACCCCTCTAGCCTTCTTGTCGGGGGCATACAGTAAACAGATCCGCTACCGAAGCAGATAAACATTTCAAGCTCCTCTGCCCTTCATACCCCTCTAGCCTTCTTGTCGTGGACTTACAGTAAACAGATCCGCTACCGGAGCAGATAAACAGTTCAAGCTCCTCTGCCCTTCATACCCCTCTAGCCTTCTTGTCGTGGACATACAGTAAACAGATCCGTTACCGGAGCAGATAAACAGTTCAAGCTCCTCTGCCCTTCATACCCCTCTAGCCTTCTTGTGGACATACAGTAAACAGATCCGCTACCGGAGCAGATAAACAGTTCAAGCTCCTCTGCCCTTCATACCCCTCTAGCCTTCTTGTCGTGGACATACAGTAAACAGATCCGTTACCGAAGCAGATAAACGTTTCAAGCTCCTCTGCCCTTCATGCCCCTCTAGCCTTCTTGTGGACATACAGTAAACAGATCCGCTACCGGAGCAGATAAACAGTTCAAGCTCCTCTGCCCTTCATACCCCTCTAGCCTTCTTGTCGTGGACATACAGTAAACAGATCCGTTTCCCGAGCAGATAAACAGTTCAAGCTCCTCTGCCCTTCATACCCCTCTAGCCTTCTTGTCGTGGGCATACAGTAAACAGATCCGCTACAGGAGCAGATAAACAGTTCAAGCTCCTCTGCCCTCCATTCCCCTCTAGCCTTCTTGTGGCCATACAGTAAACAGATCCGCTACCGGAGCAGATAAACGGTTCAAGCTCCTCTGCCCTTCATTCCCCTCTAGCCTTCTTGTCGTGGACATACAGTAAACAGATCCGCTACCGGAGCAGATAAACAGTTCAAGCTCCTCTGCCCTTCATACCCCTCTAGCCTTCTTGTCGTGGACATACAGTAAACAGATCCGTTACCCGAGCAGATAAACAGTTCAAGCTCCCCTGCCCTTCATACCCCTCTAGCCTTCTTGTCGTGGACATACAGTAAACAGATCCGTTACCCGAGCAGATAAACAGTTCAAGCTCCTCTGCCCTTCATCCCCTCTAGCCTTCTTGTCGTGGGCATACAGCAAACAGATCCGTTACCGAAGCAGATAAACAGTTCAAGCTTCTCTGCCCTTCATACCCCTCTACTCTTCTTGTCGTGGACATACAGTAAACAGATCCGCTACCGGAGCAGATAAACAGTTCAAGCTCCTCTGCCCTTCATACCCCTCTAGCCTTCTTGTCGTGGGCATACAGTAAACAGATCCGTTACCGAAGCAGATAAACAGTTCAAGCTCCTCTGCCCTTCATACCCCTCTAGCCTTCTTGTCGTGGGCATACAGTAAACAGATCCGTTACCGAAGCAGATAAACAGTTCAGGTCCTCTGCCCTTCATACCCCTCTAGCCTTCTTGTCGTGGACATACAGTAAACAGATCCGCTACCGGAGCAGATAAACAGTTCAAGCTCCTCTGCCCTTCATACCCCTCTAGCCTTCTTGTCGTGGGCATACAGTAAACAGATCTGTTACCCGAGCAGATAAACAGTTCAAGCTCCCCTGCCCTTCATACCCCTCTAGCCTTCTTGTCATGGGCATACAGTAAACAGATCCGTTACCCGAGCAGATAAACAGTTCAAGCTCCTCTGCCCTTCATACCCCTCTAGCCTTCTTGTCGTGGACATACAGTAAACAGATCCGCTACCGGAGCAGATAAACAGTTCAAGCTCCTCTGCCCTTCATACCCCTGTAGCCTTCTTGTCGTGGACATACAGTAAACAGTACTGTTACCCGAGCAGATAAACAGTTCAAGCTCCCCTGCCCTTCATACCCCTCTAGCCTTCTTGTCGTGGGCATACAGTAAACAGATCCGTTACCCGAGCAGATAAACAGTTCAAGCTCCTCTGCCCTTCATACCCCTCTAGCCTTCTTGTCGTGGGCATACAGTAAAGAGATCCGTTACCGAAGCAGATAAACAGTTCAAGCTCCTCTACCCTTCATACCCCTCTAGCCTTCTTGTCGTGGACATACAGTAAACAGATCCGTTACCGGAGCAGATAAACAGTTCAAGCTCCTCTGCCCTTCATACCCCTCTAGCCTTCTTGTCGTGGACATACAGTAAACAGATCCGTTACCGAAGCAGATAAACAGTTCAAGCTCCTCTGCCCTTCATACCCCTCTAGCCTTCTTGTCGTGGGCATACGTAAACAGGTCCGTTACTGGAGCAGATAAACAGTTCAAGCTCCTCTGCCCTTCATACCCCTCTAGCCTTCTTGTCGTGAACTTACAGTAAACAGATCCGTTACCGAAGCAGATAAACTGTTCAAGCTCCTCTGCCCTTCTTACCCCTCTAGCCTTCTTGTCGTGGGCATACAGTAAACAGATCCGTTACCGAAGCAGATAAACAGTTCAAGCTCCTCTGCCCTTCATACCCCTCTAGCCTTCTTTGTCTTGGGCATACAGTAAACAGATCCGCTACCGGAGCAGATAAACAGTTCAAGCTCCTCTGCCCTTCATACCCCTCTAGCCTTCTTTGTCTTGGGCATACAGTAAACAGATCCGCTACCGGAGCAGATAAACTGTTCAAGCTCCTCTGCCCTTCATACCCCTCTAGCCTTCTTGTCGTGGGCATTCAGTAAGATAAGGAGCTCTTCTTCAAATTCTGGAAGTGGTCAAGTTCAGCCAGTCAGTGTGTCAGTGTCGTCCGTGTCAGGCTGACGGTTTGAAAATGAATTAAAGTTCTTTCGAAACCGGTCGCAAAGGATTGTGAATAAGATAAGTAATGTCACAATTGCGTTACTGTTCAGTTGTCCTTCATACTTAGTTTACTTCACTGTCAGCAGCTTCAGTCTTTTACATAGCCAGTACAAATTTGACAGGTATGTCTTCACGGGGTTCCGTTGAACTGCTAAAGCTTAACGAGCTTCTCTAATACGCTCAGGCACATGAGCCCAAATATTTCCTTTGAAGCCTTTGAAATATTGCAGCAAAGTGCAAGCATGCCCTACGTTACCTCTAAACAGCTTGCAACTGCGAATATTTAGCGTGCGGTTTATGGATTAAGCAAGTGATTGTGCTCTTAACGGAAGCCCTTTCCGAAAGGGATTTGCAAGTTTTGTGGTTGCGTTTGATGTCTACAGCAACTTCCATGTTTGTAAACTTTTCCTAAATTAATCGGATAACAAGGGATCTTGTTGAAGTAAATCATAGTGAAAACAATTACGATGTATTCCCAAGGTACTTCTGATTGGTGCTTTGATGTTAGAGAAAACGTTAAGCAAGTTTTCCCAAGTATATGGGCTGCAACTCCGTGGCAATAAAGTGCAACAAACGGTGGGGATTGGACATTTGAAGCGTTTATTTCTACTAAATCCTCTAGGAATAAAGCCCATAGTATAGCAATATGATAATGCATTTTCTTAGAAATGTACACTTAGATGCATACCGTGCCTATCCGAGGGCTCTTCAATAAAGAACTATCATAATTTTTCGCATTAAAATTTAATCTTATTGTATCCTGTTAGTTTAAACTGAAACAAACACGCCGTAGTAGTTTCATTGTTGGTACTCCTGGTTCCCACCTGTGAGAACCGGGTAAGTTCAGACATGTTTAGTATCGCCTACCGTTGCACTGCAGCTAATACGCGAGGAACAATATGCGGCTTTGAAATTCTGCTTTCGTCTCTACAAATCTTCATTTGAGGCCTATACAATGTTACAGGAGGCCTATGGAGTCTGTTCTTCCCTACAGCACAGCTCGAAGCTGGTTTAAAATGTTTAAAGAGGGGAGACAATCAATTTCAAAGGAAGGTGGACCCGGTGCTCCAGTTACTGCTCTTACGGAAGAAAACATGAGCACTGCTGCTGCCATCGTGAGAGAGAATGGATGAATTACCTTAAGATTACCTTCTGAAATACTGAACATTTCTTTGGGTGCCACATTTCCGTGAAACAGCCTGGATGCTGCGCCAAGATAATGCGCGGCCGCATATTGTCAATGTTGTTGCTGAATATCTTGTAAAAATCAACGTGACGTGCATCCCTCACCCTCCCTATAGTCCGGATTTAGCCCCATGTGACTTTTCTATTCCCTAACTTGAAGAAACGCCTTCGTGGGAGGCATTATCCATCATCAGAAGCAGTGGTGAAGGCTGCAGAGGCGATTTTGAAGGATCTCTCAAAAAATAGCCTCCAGCATGTCTTTGAAGACTGGCAGAGACGCTGGGACAAGTGCATTGCATTCAGGGGAGACTATTTTGAGAAGGACCATCAAAATTATGAGGATGAGTAAAGGTACGTTGTCAAAATAAATTGTGATCATTCTTTAATGAACAGCCCTCGTAGTATGCACTTCGCCGTTATCAAAGTAATTACTTTTGTTATCCTTCATTCTATTAAGTATATTTTAAATATATAAAAACAACACAAATGTATTTTAAGCAAAGCCAGCACTGCAGCAAGCATGAGCTGTGTCATTTTATAGCTCTCGAATAAATTTTAAGTCATATGAACGTTGGCCAATGCTCAAGCGGAGCGCTGTTGCCAAGCGTACTGCGTGTACCGAAAGAGGCTCTGTACTAGCAGGTTTTGGCCATTTTCCCCGTAATTAAACAACACATTAAATATTCCTAAAACTTTAAAATCTTTCCTTGACACACGTCACAGCAAAGGAACAGCAAGCACGGTTTCCAATCCAGTAACTCGCTTTCCAAATTTGTGAGTCTTTCCCGGAGATTAAAACACAGGTACGCTCCATTTTTCTGCTTCACTACAAATTCGTGACACTGTGTGTACACTACCTACACCACAAGGTTACAGAGTTAATTCTGGGATTTAGAAAATCTATACTTGCCCTATATCTTGGATTGGAGAGCTTTCGTAAAAACTTGTTCACATTAAATATAATTTTTCTGCCCTGAGAATGAATCACTTGACGTTTGTTCATCGCAAAATCACTAGTCCCAGTTTCGATGTACATGATCACGCACTTGGATCACAAACACTGTAAAAAATAAACCTATATAATAATAATTTAATGTAATATTAGCAATATTTAAGCTCGAGCTCAACACACGACTTAACCATGGCATTCACTTTAGCAAAGCAACACCCCTACTGTGAAAACGAACTGAAAATTAACTCTGTTTCAAGACTTCTGTTTTCATATTAGATGCATTAAGTATTTATGCTTGAGATAATGTAAAGAAAGAATGGTGTTGATTTTCAGGCTTATCAGTGTTGAACGGATGGATGCTGGGTAACCATAACCATGTGAGATAAAACGTGCATCACTCGTGTTGTAAGTATTGTAAAGTCAGGATATTTCTACCATCATAATCAGAAAGTATTTTTTATTTCTTTATATAAGTTTGGCAAACGTCATTTTTAAACATCTCTCCGAACGCTATTCAGTTAGGGGCGTGAGATGCGTGTAGCACATTCGGTAGCGCTGGTAGGAGGAGCAAGCTTAGGTTTCGCTGGAGTCTGCAGTACGGTCCGCCTCCATATGCCTTTAACTTCAACGAATATTATCATGTACCTGCCTGGATGAGAACACAGTTTAGTCCAGTAATGCACAACTCGTGCATTTGTTGTGAAAAGAGTACGGTATACCACAAAATAACTATTAAATTGCATAGCAAATCACAACTTTCAATAAATAGGGCGATAACACGATTTACAAAGACGCTTAATGCCATTTAACCTGATGATAGTTTGCGCTATCAATGATTGCAAAACTAAGATATACTAATGACGTTAAAGCGGGAATTAATTGGTATGAGGCCATGCCACTCCCCAGCTATTATACGAGGGTGGTCTGAAAAGTTCCCGACCTAAAGATACAAGACATTTTTCCGAATTTCTTTATTATTTTTCAACTGTCTCCTTGTAACTCTGCACACTACTCCAAGCGATGCTCACATCTCTGTAACCCATCCAAATAGTACTCGGCGTTTTTCAACATAGTCTCCTGGTAACTCTACACACTTCTCCCAGCGGTTCTCCCATCTCTGTAACCAGTCCAAATAGTACACGGCGTTTTTCTCTACAAAATAATTGTCAACGAAGGTGATCGTCTCTTCATTTGACGAAAATCTCTGTCCACCGAGCGCAAATTTCAGATGAGAGAACAAAAAGAAGTCTCTTGGGGCTATATCTGGTGAGTAAGATGGATGATCGAGAAGTTCAGATCGTAATTCGTTGATTTTCGCCATTGTACCGCTGAGGTGTAAGACGGTGCGATGTATTGGTGAAACAGGATTTTCTTTTTCTTCAAATGTGGTTTTCCGGAAGTTCTGACTTCAGTTCTGCCTTCAAGTAATGATGCCTAGTATGCGCCTGTAATAGTATTTCCTTTTTGGAAATCGTTGATTAAAATAACTCCATGACTATCCCAAAAAGCAGTCGCTACACTTTTCCGGCCGAAAAAACATTATTATTATTTTTTTTTCTTTTTGGAGCCGGTTCCCCCATTACAGTCCACTGTTTGGTCCGTTATTTTGTTTCGGGAGTATAAAGGTGTATCCAAGTTTCATCTACAGTAATTAATCGCCGCCAAAACTCGGATTTATTGCGCCTAAACAGCTCCAACAGAACGTTGGAAATGTTCATTCGAGCACGTTTTTGGTCTAACGTAGACAAACGCAGCACACAACGCGCGGACAGCTTTCTCATGCCTAATGTTGATTGAATATGTGACATACGCGTTCTTTTGACATTTTCATATAGTTTGCTATCTCTGTCACTTTAATTCGGCGGTCGTCTAGCACCATTTGGTGAACTTTGAGGATTTTTTCGTCGGTAGTTGCAGTTTTTAGACGTCCCGAAATTTCATCGTCTCCTAAGCACTTATGGCCACGCTTAAATTCAGATGCCCAAAATTCCACAGTGGTAAATGATGGTGCAGAGTCCCCATACACAGAATCCAACTCATCTTTGTGATTTGCGTAGGCGTATTGCCTTTCAAAAACAAATATTTAATGACAGCTGGATGCTCAGTCTTGTCCATTTTCATTAAAACACTCACATCAATTCACTCAAACGACTGTCACATAGCAAATGAACATCCAAAATGGTTGAAACCTCGGTGAGTAACTGTCAACATGTCTCAATGGAAAATATTGGACATTGTAAAATATACAAGTCTAATAACAAATAAAATCAAGTTTCCGGCTAAGAGGCAACGTATACTGTTTAAGATATTCCTAATTTTACCACAACAAGGAAGGACACAAAATATTGCTGGGAAAAACATTATCTTTGCTTGAGAAGTTGGAAGAGATTAGAACCATATATATAAATTATTTTTGAAATCAACCAGTTTTTATAACTGAAGGTTTCAGTTTCAAAATGGGACGATGTGTATTACTATTACTATTTTCTTGCATTACACCTTCTCGCAATGAAGCATTACTTGTTAACATTTCCAATTCCAGACTTTAACAGGACGAACGCTTCTAGGAAAGGGAAAGGTCAGGCTTGTACGGAGGATTTAGCAGATGCTTCATAGCTCATGTTAGCTACGTGACAGCTGTCATATACGGGCGGTACGTCAAACTGGCTTCTTCAGAGATCGATCACCGGCGCTGAGCCTTGTTCAGGCAGCCATCACATATCCAGTCATAGCGTTAATAAGTCCAACCTACCTGTTTATCAGAAAACGGAGATATTGTGAAGTTAGTAAACTGTATATGGATATATGTATATAAAATGTTTGGCAATGACAGCAGAACATTAATTTAAATTAAATCTTGATAGCCTCTGAGACCGTTCAAATACGAGGGCTCTCAAATATAAAAGGATCATAAATTTTTAATAGTCATAATTTTTCGCACTAAAAGTATATTCTGTCAGCTTAAAATGAAACAAACATGCCGTGGTAGTTTCATTGTTGGTACTCCTGGTTCACACCTGTGAGAGCCAGGCAAGTTCAGACATATACAATATCACCTACCGCTGCAATGGAGGTAAAACGAGAGGAACAATATGCGGCTTTGAAATTTTGCTTTCGACTCAACAAATCTTCAGCACAGCTCGAAGGTGGTTTATATGGTTCAAAGAGGGGAGACAATTAATTTCAAGGTAAGGTGGACCCGGTGCTCCAGTTACTGCTCTTACAGACTAAAACATCAACACTGCTGCTGCCATTGTGAGAGAGGATCTACGAATTACCTTAAGATCACTTTCTGAAATACTGAACATTTCATTGGGTGCCACCCACACGTTGGTGACAGAAACATTACACATGAGCCGTGTTGTGCGCGATGGGTTCCGAGACTGTTGATTCCCGAACAAAAGGACATTCGCTTGCAGGTCTGCGTGCAGTTAAAGTTGATGTTAGAGGAAGATCCGGAGTTTCTTTCAAACGTAATCACTGCTGATGAAACTTGGCTACATTATTTTGATCCTGAGAGCAAACAGCAAAGCTCAGTGTGGAAATCTCCTTCATCACCAACCCCCAAAAAAGCAAAAGTGGTTGCTTCTGCTGGGAAAGTTATGGTCATCTCATTCTTTGATATTCATGGAATGGTTTATCAGCATGTTGTACCTGCACACACATCAGTAACTGGACAATAATACAGGGATGTCCTGAAAACATTGCAAGACTATATCGGGCGCAAAAGGCCACTTTTCCCTGAAGCAGGCTGGATGCTGCAGCACGATAATGCGCGGCCGCACATTGCCAATATTGTTGCGTGAAGTGCATCCCTCACCCTCCCTATAGTCCGGATTTAGCCCCATGTGACCTTTTTCTATTCCCTAACTTTAAGAAACGCCTTCGTGAGAGGCATTATCCATCATCAGAAGCAGTGGTGAAGGCTGTGGAGGCGATTTTGAAGGATCTCTCAAAAATGGTTTCCAGCATGTCTTTGAAAACTGGCAGAAACGGTGGGACAAGTGCATCACATTCAAGGGAGACTGTTTTGAGAAGGACCATCAAAATTATGAGGATGAGTAAAGGTGCGTTGCCAAAAACCATTATGATCATTGTTTATTGAACAACCCTCGTACATCAAGCCCCTGCAACTCACAAATTTCTTACAATCGCGCACACGGAATAGGGACTCCCCTCTGAAGAACTCGCCGCTCTAAACAGTCAGTCGCCTCTAAGCATAGTTGACAGTCTAGTAAGTCGTAGTCTTCAGGTTTGATGAAGGAGATTATCATTACTATTACTACTATTACTATTGTTACTATTATGATTATTATTATGATTATTGTCGTCATCGTCGTCATGGTGGTCATCGCAGTCATCGTCCATGTCATCGTCGTCATCATCGTCTGCATCGTCATCGTCATCACCATCATAATCACAATCATTATCAATATTATCATCATTATTATTATCATTATTATTATCATTATTATTATTATTATTATTATTATTATTATTATTATTATTATTATTATTATTATTATTATTATTATTATTATTATTATTATTATTATTATTATTATTATTATTATTATTATTATTATTATTATTATTATTATTATTATTATTATTATTATTATTATTATTATTATTATTATTATTATTATTATTATTATTATTATTATTATTATTATTATTATTATTATTATTATTATTATTATTATTATTATTATTATTATTATTATTATTATTATTATTATTATTATTATTATTATTATTATTATTATTATTATTATTATTATTATTATTATTATTATTATTATTATTATTATTATTATTATTATTATTATTATTATTATTATTATTATTATTATTATTATTATTATTATTATTATTATTATTATTATTATTATTATTATTATTATTATTATTATTATTATTATTATTATTATTATTATTATTATTATTATTATTATTATTATTATTATTATTATTATTATTATTATTATTATTATTATTATTATTATTATTATTATTATTATTATTATTATTATTATTATTATTATTATTATTATTATTATTATTATTATTATTATTATTATTATTATTATTATTATTATTATTATTATTATTATTATTATTATTATTATTATTATTATTATTATTATTATTATTATTATTATTATTATTATTATTATTATGATTATTATTATTATTATTATGATTATTATTATTATTATTATTATGATTATTATTATTATTATTATTATGATTATTATTATTATTATTATTATTATTATTATTATTATTATTATTATTATTATTATTATTATTATTATTATTATTATTATTATATTAATTATTATTATTATTATTATTATTATTAATTATTATTATTATTATTATTATTATTATTATTATTATTATTATTATTATTATTATTATTATTATTATTATTATTATTATTATTATTATTATTATTATTATTATTATTATTATTATTATTATTATTATTATTATTATTATTATTATTATTATTATTATTATTATTATTATTATTATTATTATTATTATTATTATTATTATTATTATTATTATTATTATTATTATTATTATTATTATTATTATTATTATTATTATTATTATTATTATTATTATTATTATTATTATTATTATTATTATTATTATTATTATTATTATTATTATTATTATTATTATTATTATTATTATTATTATTATTATTATTACTATTATTACTATTATTACTATTATTATTATTATTACTACTATTATTATTATTATTACTATTATTATTATTATTATTATTATTATTATTATTATTATTATTATTATTATTATTATTATTATTATTATTATTATTATTATTATTATTATTATTATTATTATTATTATTATTATTATTATTATTATTATTATTATTATTATTATTATTATTATTATTATTATTATTATTATTATTATTATTATTATTATTATTATTATTATTATTATTATTATTATTATTATTATTATTATTATTATTATTATCATTATTATCATTATTATCATTATTATTATTATCATTATTATTATTATCATTATTATCATTATTATCATTATTATTATCATTATTATTATCATTAGTATTATCATCATCATTAGCATTATCATTATTATTATCACCATTATCATCATTACCATTACTATTATTACTATTATTTTAATAATATTATAATTATTATTTATTATTCGTTATTGTTATTGCTATTGTTTTTGTTGATAAAGTTATATTTATAAGTAGTGTGGTAGCAACAACAGAACGTAGGTTATGTTCCCTAAACTTTACCTTTGCTGATGTATCCCTTACTTTTAAGTAAATGTTGGATCAAAGATTAAGGAAATTGAATGAGCCGCGAAAGCTTTAAATCTTATAATTGAATTGGCGGTTAAAAAGTCACACTTTAGTCCAAATTATGCATTACTTGCTAGTAATGTGACTTCGTGGGTTGGTAGAATCAAAGTTCTAGTTTGCAGAAATTTAAAATGCTCTTAATTGCAGCGAAAAGACGCTTTGTACAACCCTGGAAGATACAAAATGACGTAACGTACACAAAACAGTCTTCAAGGTCGTATCGTTTGCCCCACCACACGTAAACAAACCAAAGAATTCTGTAAGTACAGTTCAAACGCAGAACAGAGCTGCTATCCTGGTATATGTTAGACAATTTGTTGGAGATCTTTCTTATTAAGTCGCTATCTTTCAACTCCCCAGAGCGTATGGCGGCAACGTAACAATATAGTTGTAATGTTGGCACCGTAGGCCACATGTATCCCTTATCGTCATTTTATTTCCTTAATAGCCATTACGTGTCGTTTATGCTTTCGCACCGAACTCTATACATTCGTCTTCCATAGCAGCACCTCAATTTTTACTGTTGAGGTTTATGAGATCTACCAAGCCATTTTACATGTACGACGGCAAAAGACAGGAGACTGCGTTATTATTAGAGATTCCATTAGTGCACTTCAGAGCCTTCGGCAGCTGTACAGCTACCACCCCATTGTACAGCGTATCCAGGACATCCTCCATGTTTTATACGCCTCTGGCGTTAGCGTGGTGTGCGAATGGTTTGCTGGTCAAGTTGGCTATTCCGGGAAATAACTGGCGGATTCGGCGGCTAAGTCCACATCCATTCAGCCCAAGGTTCGTCTCTTCGGAAGACTTCCGTCTTGTGATGCGGAGAGCTGTGCTGCCCTCCTGGCGCGCAGAGTGCTCCGCTCTGCGCGGATATAAGCTCCGCCTAGTGAACGGCGATCCAGTTCGTTGGGTAACCTCCTGCCGTCCATCCCGTCGAGAAGTGCAATTGGCTCGGTTGCGCAGTGGTCATTGCTTTTTTACGTTCTTTTTTTTTTTTTTTTTTTTTTTGAACCCTGTTTTACACTATGGTATATTAGGGTATATATAAAGATATACAATTTTAACAAAAATATTTCAAATACTAGAAGGAAGAAATGATGTTTTAATCTAATGAATATTAATTTAAACTATTTGAGACGTTTTAACACTGAGTTTATAAACATCGTGAAACTTATACTGTTGTGGCTTCATTAGTAAAGATGTGAGCGGAGCAGAAAATTCAGTTCCTAGAGAGTCTAGCTTGAATATTAATTGTTGTCTTTCTCTCCAAAAAATGGAACAACAGAAAAGGAGATGAACCACAGTTTGAAATTCTTCACCACACATGCACTCGGGGTTGGATGTTAAGTGAAAGCGTGATAAGTATTCACCAAATTATCCATGTCCACTTAAAAATTGTGTCAAAACAAAATTTGGTACAAGAGTTTCACATTTTCCTCCGTCATATACACTAGGGAAAAATAATGTTTTTTTTAACTTCCATTTTCAGTTGTTAGCAATTATTGGTTCCATTCTTCAAGAATATGTTGATGTATTATTCTCCTTACATTCGAAATAGGACATAAAGAGTATGTCACAGGAAGATTGGATTCTGCAGCTTTCTTAGCCAAGCAATCAGATCTCTCACTGTGTCGTTTAAGCCATCCCATGCAAATATGTCCTGGATGGTTTTGAAGCAAGGTTCTAATTTCATGTGCTAATGAATTGAAATTGTATTTATCATTAATATCGAGTATTGCCACCGTTTTAAAGAGGATCCTACTCCAGTTTGCCTACCTTGCGGAGATGCCCACTCGGTCCGGCATGCTTTGGTCGACTGTTTTCACTTGCATCGTCTTCGCCGGTCAACTGCCGGTCTACACTTATCTCCAAAGTGTCTCTCTAATTGTGTTTTGTTATTTGACAGGTGTGACAACTCCCAAATTTAAAATATTTACTCTAAAAGATGAAATGTCACTTTATGTTCAAAACAATAGCTAATCTATCAGTTTTATGATGATTTTTTAATTCAGAAGATGGAAATACATGTAAATTCACTATTATTAAGCCCGGAACATTTTCTTTGTTGCCCAGTGCTATTAGTTCAAAACTTGAAATGGATCGCAGTGTAGAATAAGACTGGCTTTCAAATGAATCTAAGGTTGCTTTAGTACTCGAAATGACATCATCAGCTGATGTGAGAAGGCAATTTTGAAGACATGAAACATAAAAAGGAAATCATCTAAGTTTTATAGTATATTAAAAATGTTGAATTAACACATCAAGGAAGAATGTGATTGGGTAATGATACTTTTGTCAATATACGCTTTATTTACGATGACGTGGCGCTAGCAGTGGCGCTCTCTTCGTAGTGATAGTAATTAATTTACTGGTGAATTAACGCTCCAGTATTCGCTTTAATTTCAAGCCCTGTGCTACTCTAATTAACTACCACATATAGCGTTTATCTAATTCCCTAAATATTAGAAGTTCATTAGTTTGTGCTGTCAATCAATGTTTATCCAAGGGACTCGACTTCGACTGCTCTGAACATCGTCATCGTTAATATATTTTACGCACCAACAGCGGTCATTTAGAACTTAAAGCGATACTTTTAAATAGTTTCCGGAGTAATTAACTAAAACTGTACCCAAAATGCCCATTGTTGCTTTTCCTCCCTCGAATCTGTTGTACGAGGGCTGTACAACAAAGAATGATTACAATTTTTTGTTTGACAATGTACCTTTACTCATCCTCATAATTTTGATGGTCCTTCTCAAAGTAGTCTCCGCTGATTGCGATGTACTTGTCCCAGCGTTTCTGCCAGTCTTCAGACATGCTGGAAACCATTTTTGAGATATCCTTCAAAATCGCCTCCGCAGCCTTCACCACTGCTTCTGATGATGGATAATGCCTCCCACGAAGGCGTTTCTTCAAGTTAGGGAAGAGAAAAAAGTCACATGGGGCTAAATCCGGACTATAGGGAGGGCGGGAGATGTGCTTCACGTTGATTGTTGCAAGATATTCAGCAACAACATTGGCAATATGCGGCCGCGCATTATCGTGGTGCAGCATCCAGCCTGCTTCACGGAAATGTGGTGTTTTGCGCCTGATATGGACTTGCAATGTTTTCAGGACATCCCTGTAGTATTGTCCAGTTACTGATGTGTGTGCAGGTACAAGATGCTGATAAACCATTCCATGAATATCAAAGAATGACATGACCATAACTTTTCCAGCAGAAGTACCACTTTTGCTTTTTTGGGGGTTGGTGATGAAGAACATTTCCACACTGAGCTTCGCTGTTTGCTCTCAGGATCAAAATGATGTAGCCAAGTTTCACCAGCAGTGATTACGTTTGAAAGAAACTCCGGATCTTCCTCTAACATCAACTTTAACTGAATGTAGACCTGCACGCGAATGTCCTGTTGTTCGGGAATCAACAGTCTTGGAACCCATCGCGCACAAACACGTCCCATGTGTAATATTCCTGTCACCAACGTGTGGGTGGCACCCAATGAAATGTTCAGTATTTCAGAATGTGATCTTAAGGTAATTCATCGATCCTCTCTCACAATGGCAGCAGCAGTGTTGATGTTTTCTTCCGTAAGAGCAGTAATTGTAGCAGCGGGTCCACCTTCCTTTGAAATTGATTGTCTCCCCTCTTTAAACATTTTAAACCACCTTCGAGCTGTGCTGTAGGGAAGAACAGACTCTCCATAGGTCTCCTGTAACATTGTATAGGCCTCAACTGAAGATTTGTTGAGGCGAAAGCAGAATTTCAAAGCCGCATATTATTCATCACGTGTTACCTCCATTGCAGTTTTAGGTGATACTGAATATGTCTGAACTTGCCAGGTCCTCACAGGCCGGAACCAGGAGTACCAACAATGAAACTACTACGGCGTGTTTGTTTCACATTAAGCTAACAGAATATAATAAGATTGAATTTTGGTGCGAAAAACGATGACCGTAAAAAATTATGAGCATTCTTTATTGAGCAGCCCTCGTAGTAATGTATTCCTTTATACAGTACTTGTTTAAAGACTCCTAGCTGTTCATACAAAACCTTGAAGGCTAAGCTTGTGCGTCTGCCTGCCTCAATGGAGCAAACTTACTTCAAAATGATCTATGACTAACAATTTTATTATTTGTATTTTGTAATTTATATCTCAACTTTCCCTTTACATCATCAAATGGAAACACAAAATCAAGATTACAATTATAAAATCCATACCCGAAAACGCCTGAAAATCCTACCAAGTTGCTTGCCATTGAATAATAAATTGTTCCCCATACACCTAACTCTAGGTTTTTGTATATTACGGACCCTCTAATCCCTTTTTACACATTTTGAAATTTCATTTATCCTACTCTACATTTGTCTTAATTGTGCTTAGCCATCTCTCTTTAACTTTCCCTAAATAATTTCCTATATTTCTCCTGTTCTTTTCCCCTTCTACTGACAAAATTTTTCTAATTACTACTTCGCCCCCCAATATCTCCGAAATGAAACAAAATAGGAACATTCCTTTAGGCCAGCAATGCACATATGTCAGGTGCTCACACAATGAAAAGCCCGCCTCAGTAGCGTAGATGGTAGCGTGTTTGCTTCACGTTTAAGAGATCCCGAGTTCAAATCTCGGTTAGGATGAGTTACCTGGAAAAGGCTTTTCCGGGGTTTTCCCTTATCCTGAAAGACGAATGTCGGGTAACTCTAAGCTCCATCGACCCCGGACTCATTTGAGCATCATTTCACCAATTTAATTTTTGATCATTCCGAACCCCCTTAGTATAAAGGGGTAGAGCCAGACTGAAAAATGCAATGCCATAGCCGGGCATGTGTTTATGAGAACTCCTAGTGGTTTACTGGGAAAAACACGAGTCAGTTGGAGAATCTAATGTCATGTCGGCACGTTGGCCATAGTAGTTCAAATGGTTAGAGTGGCTGGACGGAAACCAGAAGATCCGTGGTTCAATTGCCGGCTATGGCACTGAATTTTTCAGTCTCGCTCTACCCCTTCGTAGTGCGTCCTACACACGGCTAGTGTGAAAGAACAATTAATTTGTAATAATTGTACCTAATAGTGGTCCGAACTATAAAGCCCGGAGCTTAAAGTACTTACAAAAAAGACAATGAAAAGACATGCACAATCCATAAAGATAAACAAATAGCACTTCCAACATCAAGTTTCGTTGTTTTCTAAATGAAACATATATGCTTATTCTAGCAAAATGAATACTAGAGTTACAATTAGTGATAACACACTTGGTTTCACATTGTGTTTGTACAAGGGTAGAGAAAGTCATGTGTACATCATATAAGATACAGCTGTATAAACATTTGAATATCAGTTAAATTCTACTGCATTCCCTTGTAACTACAATAAGATAATGTTTATGTTGAAGTAGATAGAGATATAAGTGTTTGTACAAGGGTAGAGAAAGTCATGTGTACATCATATAAGATACAGCTGTTTAAAACATTTGACTATCAGTTAAACTCTACTGTATTCCCTTGTAACTACAATAAGATAATGTTTATCTCGAAGTAGATAGAGATATAAGTGTTTGTACAAGGGTAGAGAAAGTCATGTGTACATCATATAAGATACAGCTATTTTAAACATTTGACTATCAGTTAAACTCTACTGTATTCCCTTGTAACTACAATAAGATTATGTTTATGTTGAAGTAGATAGAGATATAAGTGTTTGTACAAGGGTAGAGAAAGTCATGTGTACATCATATAAGATAGAGCTGTTTAAAACATTTGACTATCAGTTAAAGTTTACTGTATTCCCTTGTAACAACAATAAGATAATGTTTATCTTCAAGTAGATAGAGATATAAGTGTTTGTACAAGGGTAGAGAAAGTCATGTGTACATCATATAAGATAGAGCTGTTTAAAACATTTGACTATCAGTTAAAGTCTACTGTATTCCCTTGTAACTACAATAAGATAATGTTTATGTTGAAGTAGATAGAGATATAAGTGTTTGTACAAGGGTAGAGAAAGTCATGTGTACATCATATAAGATAGAGCTGTTTAAAACTTTTGACTATCAGTTAAACTCTACTGTATTCCCTTGTAACTACAATAAGATGTTTATTTTGAAGTAGATAGAGATATAAGTGTTTGTATAACGGTAGAGAAAGTCGTGTGTACATCATATAAGATACAGCTGTTTAAAACATTTGACTATCAGTTAAAGTCTACTGTATTCCCTTGTAACTGCAATAAGATAATGTTTATGTTGAAGTAGATAGAGATATAAGTGTTTGTACAAGGTTAGAGAAAGTCATGTGTACATCATATAAGGTACAGCTCTTTTAAACATTTGACTATCAGTTAAAGTCTACTGTATTCATTTGTAACTGCAATAAGATAATGTTTATGTTGAAGTAGATAGAGATATAAGTGTTTGTACAAGGGTAGAGAAAGTCATGTGTACATCATATAAGATACAGCTATTTAAAACATTTGACTATCAGTTAAAATCTACTGTATTCCCTTGTAACTACAATAAGATAATGTTTATGTTGAAGTAGATAGAGATATAAGTGTTTTTATAAGGGTAGAGAAAGTCGTGTGTGCATCATATAAGATACAGCTGTTTAAAACATTTGACTATCAGTTAAAGTCTACTGTATTCCTTTGTAACTGCAATAAGATAATGTTTATATTGAAGTAGATAGAGATATAAGTGTTTGTACAAGGGTAGAGAAAGTCATGTGTACATCATATAAGATACAGCTATTTAAAACATTTGACTATCAGTTAAACTCTACTGTATTCCCTTGTAACTACAATAAGATAATTTTATGTTGAAGTAGATAGAGATATAAGTGTTTGTACAAGGGTAGAGAAAGTCATGTGTACATCATATAAGACACAGCTGTTTAAAACATTTGACTATCAGTTAAACTGTACTGTATTCCCTTGTAACTACAATAAGATAATGTTTATGTTGAAGTAGATAGAGATATAAGTGTTTGTACAAGGGTGGAGAAAGTCATGTGTACATCATATAAGATAGAGCTGTTTAAAACATTTGACTATCAGTTAAAGTTTACTGTATTCCCTTGTAACAACAATAAGATAATGTTTATCTTCAAGTAGATAGAGATATAAGTGTTTGTACAAGGGTGGAGAAAGTCATGTGTACATCATATAAGACAGAGCTGTTTAAAACATTTGACTATCAGATAAACTCTACTGTATTCCCTTGTAGCTACAATAAGAAAATGTTTATCTTCAAGTAGATAGAGATATAAGTGTTTGTACAAGGGTAGAGAAAGTCATGTGTACATCATATAAGATACAGCTGTTTAAAACATTTGACTATCAGTTAAACTGTACTGTATTCCCTTGTAACTACAATAAGATAATGTTTATCTTGAAGTAGATAGAGATATAAGTGTTTGTACAAGGGTAGAGAAAGTCATGTGTACATCATATAAGATAGAGCTGTTTAAAACATTTGACTATCAGTTAAAGTTTACTGTATTCCCTTGTAACTACAATAAGATAATGTTTATGTTGAAGTAGATAGAGATATAAGTGTTTGTACAAGGGTAGAGAAAGTCATGTGTACATCATATAAGATAGAGCTGTTTAAAACATTTGACTATCAGTTAAAGTTTACTGTATTCCCTTGTAACTACAATAAGATAATGTTTATGTTGAAGTAGATAGAGATATAAGTGTTTGTACAAGGGTGGAGAAAGTCATGTGTACATCATATAAGATAGAGCTGTTTAAAACATTTGACTATCAGTTAAAGTTTACTGTATTCCCTTGTAACTACAATAAGATAATTTTTATCTTGAAGTAGATAGAGATATAAGTGTTTGTACAAGGGTAGAGAAAGTCATGTGTACATCATATAAGATAGAGCTGTTTAAAACATTTGACTATCAGTTAAAGTTTACTGTATTCCCTTGTAACTACAATAAGATAATGTTTATGTTGAAGTAGATAGAGATATAAGTGTTTGTACAAGGGTGGAGAAAGTCATGTGTACATCATATAAGATAGAGCTGTTTAAAACATTTGACTATCAGTTAAAGTTTACTGTATTCCCTTGTAACTATAATAAGATAATGTTTATCTTGAAGTAGATGGAGATATAAGTGTTTGTACAAGGGTGGAGAAAGTCATGTGTACATCATATAAGATAGAGCTGTTTAAAACATTTGACTATCAGTTAAAGTTTACTGTATTCCCTTGTAACTACAATAAGATAATGTTTATCTTCAAGTAGATAGAGATATAAGTGTTTGTACAAGGGTGGAGAAAGTCATGTGTACATCATATAAGACAGAGCTGTTTAAAACATTTGACTATCAGATAAACTCTACTGTATTCCCTTGTAACTACAATAAGAAAATGTTTATCTTCAAGTAGATAGAGATATAAGTGTTTGTACAAGGGTAGAGAAAGTCATGTGTACATCATATAAGATACAGCTGTTTAAAACATTTGACTATCAGTTAAACTGTACTGTATTCCCTTGTAACTACAATAAGATAATGTTTATCTTGAAGTAGATAGAGCAATAATTGTTTGTAGAAGAGTACAACAGGCCATGTGTGTACAGAGATTCACTTTGTTTTTATTTTGGTAACTTCATTCCCTTAGAAGTAGGGCCGGGAATTTGTTAACCTAAAAATTCTCTAAAAATGAGCTATAAAATACCCTTAAAATATAAACAAATGCACATAAATCAACGCCTACGCGGACGCGCAGCGCTAATGACGAGCCGAGAAGAGACGGGGTGGGGAGAGAAGTAGCCACACGTCACTAGGTCGTCTCTTTCCCCTCCCCCTGTCGTCTGGAAAGACCATGATGCTTCGTTGAGTTGGGAAACTTCCAGATACTGCAATTGTTGTATATAAGCGATGCATTGAACGAGTTAGAGTTGTTTCAGTGTTTTAAGGCAAGGTGCCAAGTCGTGAGTGTGGAATGGACCTGGACAGACGAACTGGTGGATTTTATTGTGTGCGCTACGTAATTCTGTTTGATCGGCAAGTGTACCAAGTGTATATCTACGGAAATAAAGAACGCTTTGAATTTCGGCAATTTGGACTTTTGATTCTACGAACTCACAAAGTGAAAATCGCCTCTCGCAATGTCATATAGACGCATTCTATACAACTCACTAATCAAACGTATTTGGCAATATGGTTGCTCCGTATGGGTTTCTGCTGCAGCGTCACAAGTCAATACAAAACATATACCTAAGATTGAGCACATTTGCCCCATGATATGTTAGTAACATCACACTTCACAGGGACTTGAACATACCAGAAGTGATGGATGTCACCAAACTCTTGCCAATCATCCATATCCACTGATACAAGACATTTTCCTACACCCTCCTCCACAACCGCAAAATAGAAGACTAAAAAGAAAACGACACAACGACCTGCTCATTTAATATGTGTTTTGTATGTATGATAAAGTGGTTGTGTGTATGAGAAATTTGCCCCACGGCTTTATTTATGATTTTTTTCATCCGCCATTTGTGCAGACGAAAATGAAAACAAAAGCGCATCGGAGTACGTTCAGAAAATCATCCATAGGCTTCTATAACTGCGATATTTACAAGTTTCTTGGCGTTAACACAGGTTTGTTAACGTTTTATGAAAATGGGTTGGTGAAAAGCAAGAAATGTAACATTAGTTTTAGCGCTGTGACAATTGTTAAGTTACATTTGTTAACGTCTATTTTAACATCTGTTGGTGAAATCGGACATTAAAGCTTTCAATAAGAACTATAGTTTACACTTTATATATATATATATATAGCTTTTAAGAGAAATAATTCAAATAAACAAACCTTTTTTTTTTTTCTTTGATACCCTGCTATAGTGTTCCTAATATGTATATATACGGTTTCTTGACATATAATACTAAAATAAAATATTATTTATGCCTCTTTAAAAAAGCTTTCCGATATTCTGCTTCTCTCCCTTATTAACCGTTATACCTCAGTAGTTTGTGTCTTACCAGACAGTATTCAACAAATACTAACATTTGCTCACTTTTATTCGAAAACTAAACAAAATATTACGCCAGGGACATCTCCAACTTCTTACCCTATATTTAAAAGCGATGGTATTCAAAACTTCAACAACATTGTTGTAATCTGCAACTAAACTTTTTCCCGATCATATTCTATAATAAACCTATTTCCACGAGCTTTCACTGCAACAATTCAAAGAACAAATGAAGAAATTAGCGTTTCCGCTTTAACCAATGTAGTTGAACGCTTAGCCGGCTGAATGAAGTGGACTTGTAAGAGAAACGTGCAAGATGGCTCACTCCGAAACAAAACCACAACAGTTAAATGCTTTACATGGGGATTTATACTTGTTGACCTAAGAATTATCTAAAAATGACATATAAAATGTAAAAAATGACCTAACAAAATTAACAATTTTTTCATAATAATAAATCAATAACTTTCACAGACAAATAATGAATATATGGTTAGAATAACCATATTTTAAAATTAACTTTCTTAGTAAATAATGCAATTCTTGCTACTAAACAATAAATAAATTCAAATTAATCAGGTCTTTTCAATTTTATAAAATATGAAAAATTAAGTTATTGTATCCATTAGCCAAAAAATACGTTACTTAGCGTTGCAGTACACCACCATGGTCATCTTCAAGTTATCAAAAGTAAAGGAACGGTGGTTCTTAGCTAAAACTGTTTTGTACTTTGAGAAACTTCTCTCCACTTCCACAGATGTTATTTGAAAACCACTATTTCACTGCCTATTTAATATATCAGTTCTGAAGTTTTCTCCTGACTCGATATCGGCTTACACGATATGAACTTTTAATCACAGATTATTTTAAACCCACCCAAAAAGCCCAAGGTCAGGGGTCAGAGTCAAGGCGGCCAAGGGAATCGAATCCGGGCCTTCCGAATGGGGGCTACCGATTAAAATGCCCAATATATTAGTGGAAAAGAAGGAAAGTGGCTGGAAATGAATCTAAATGTTATTATAAAAATTTGGGAAAATGCATTTTGTTGACCTATAAAACCATATATATCTAACGTATTTGTTCCAGAATACACTTAATTTCAAATAAGCATCGTCTGTAACTACTCAGAAAGAAAGATGACTTTTCATCAAAATCCGGGCCCTACTTATCACACATACACGGTGAGTCCAGTATATGTACACTCTGTTCAGATATAATCATGTCTTCTGGACAGCAACGTGCCATACATCGGCAGGCGCGAGATATCGTATATAACGCGACTGAATATTCTGACAAGGAGAAAGATGAGGGCATTAAAATTGTCGTTATTTTTATTAATATTTTCATTCAGATTAATCATTAATGAACTTATAAGAGACTATATTTTATAATAATGTCCAAAATTATATACACATAACGTTATATACCTTCACATTGTGATGTATTTATGTTGTTTATGACCAATTTGTATTTGTACAGACAGATCACGCTTCAAAAATTAGACCACATACTTCCTGAAATAATATCATAAGGAAACCTTTCCATTAATGTCAGTTGTTTTAACTAGAAGCCTAAAAGAACTGATACTTATTGGTAAAAGGGATGGATTACTGAAACAAGGAGCTCGAGGTTGATAATAGGGACAATGACAGTGAGACATCTTTAAGTGTCGGAACTTTGCTGATGATATGTCTGCTAGTTAAGTAAATCACTTTTTTTAGAAATTATTCCCGTTGTACAGATTGATTACATTAGAAAATTAGCTGTATTACCGTACACATCCTGTAATTATGGTAGTCATTTAATAAAAAAAGTGTAGTTGGTTTTCTCTTTCTTTTTACCGTTATGGAAATTACAGAAGATAGGACTGTTGAGCTCATTTTCATTCTTGGAAAAATAAGAGATGATCACAGCGTTGGTCACTTGAAGGTCAATACGCCTCAAAGCTCTGTCGAGTAATACATGCTCGCAATATACTCAACACTATTGTAGACATGGCCCCCTGTAAATAGCATTGCCAAACCAAAGAAACCCAATAAATTTCTCAAAACACCAAAATAAAAAACTGACCTTACTTATGAAACCACCTAATGCAAATGTCGACTGCATACCAGAGATGCTTAAATAGTAATTCATGGATCAGTAATAAATGTTTGTAAAATTGATCAAAAGGGAGGTCATGGTCACTACATGGGTTAGTGTCACTTCGTACACTGTGACCTAGTGTCGCATTTCGCGCCAAGTTATCTAGTAAAGGCATTAATTGTAAGTGTAAGCAGCTCCTAAGAGCGACCCCGTAGCATCGGACCTCCCCGCTAAGTTCATTCATTCATTCAAGCAGCTGGCGGCTGACTGAGGGTCAGCACGATGTGTGTCATTCGTGTACCTGTCCTACACGGACTTAACCACTTAATGACAGGAAATGTGGGGTTTTGCAGGTTGGTGGTTTAAGATAATGTAGATGAAAAGAAGGGAGGTAGCCGTAGCTCCTCATGGTAGCCAACTCGGGTGCAACGCTATGTTAGCACCGCTGGTGTGATAATTTTCAGGAAGAGTTTAATTTAGAATGTCTATTAAATTCAAACAGTAGTAATTTTAGGTTGAAATAAGTACTCTATTGTTACCGGATGTGCCCGCATGCCATGCGGGGAAGCCGGTATAGCTTGTAGCGTCTTTCGGTTGTTCTGTAGTTCCCCAGAGACCTAACCAGGGCGCTCTGATGTTGAGGCAAACTCGCGTAGAATTTTGTGGCCCGGCGCCTAATGACATCTTCCACATAGTGGAGAGATGAGGCTTCATGAAGGTATCTCACGGGAAACCTCCAGCAAACAGAATAGATGGCCCTAAGACATCTATTTTGTACACGCTGACCCGCTAAGTTGTCATGCCAGCCGTTCTTATATACTACTTGAAATGTCCATTTTGTATCCGCGAGAGTTTGTATATGTTATATTCTATGTTCGTTTCCTATAAATTAACGCCTACATAGTTTTAAGAGAATTTTACAATTTATAATAACACTAATAATTTTAAAGCGTTTTATAGTACTTTCACACTCTAGAGCTAGTTGTATAAGGGGCTCAAAGCCAAGTATTTTGCAAATACAAACAAGTATGGATTGAAAGTATATTAACAGAATTAACTCAGATTGAGGTACAGAGGAAAACAGCGTCCTTCCCAATGAGATTTGTGCTGGATATTTGACATTTTCTTATCTCTTGACCACTGAGTTTCAAAATCAAACAGAAACTAGCTTTGAAACACTTGACTATCACTTTAAGTCTACTGTATTCCGTTGTAACAACAATAAGATAATGGTTATGTGTATGATAAGATAATGATATGTGTTTGTACAAGAGCAGAGAAAGTCATGTATACATCACATAACGGCCAAAACTCTTGACTATCAGTTAAACTCTACAGTATTCCCTTGTAACTACAATAAGATAATGTTTATCTTCAAGTAGATAGAGATATAAGTGTTTGTACAAGGGTGGAGAAAGTCATGTGTACATCATATAAGATAGAGCTGTTTAAAACATTTAACTACCAGTTAAAGTTTACTGTATTCCCTTGTAACTACAATAAGATAATGTTTATCTTCAAGTAGATAGAGATATAAGTGTTTGTACAAGGGTAGAGAAAGTCATGTGTACATCATATAAGATAGAGCTGTTTAAAACATTTAACTACCAGTTAAAGTTTACTGTATTCCCTTGTAACTACAATAAGATAATGTTTATCTTCAAGTAGATAGAGATATAAGTGTTTGTACAAGGGTGGAGAAAGTCATGTGTACATCATATAAGATAGAGCTGTTTAAAACATTTAACTACCAGTTAAAGTTTACTGTATTCCCTTGTAACTACAATAAGATAATGTTTATCTTCAAGTAGATAGAGATATAAGTGTTTGTACAAGGGTAGAGAAAGTCATGTGTACATCATATAAGATAGAGCTGTTTAAAACATTTAACTACCAGTTAAAGTTTACTGTATTCCCTTGTAACTACAATAAGATAATGTTTATCTTGAAGTAGATAGAGCAATAATTGTTTGTAGAAGAGTACAACGGGCCATGTGTGTACAGAGATTCACTTTGTTTTTATTTTGGTAACTTCATTCCTTTAGAAGTAGGGCCGGGAATTTGTTAACCTAAAAATTCTCTAAAAATGAGCTATAAAATACCCTTAAAATATAAACAAATGCACATAAAACCACGCAGCGCTAATGACGAGCCGAGAAGAGACGGGGTGGGGAGAGAAGTAGCCACACGTCACTAGGTCGTCTCTTTCCCCTCCCCCTGTCGTCTGGAAAGACCATGATGCTTCGTTGAGTTGGGAAACTTCCAGATACTGCAATTGTTGTATATAAGCGATGCATTGAAGAAGTTAGTCAGAGTTGTTTCAGTGTTTTAAGGCAAGGTGCCAAGTCGTGAGTGTGGAATGGATCTGGACAGACGAACTGGTGGATTTTATTGTGTGCGCTACGTAATTCTGTGTGATCGGCAAGTGTACCAAGTGTATTTCTACGGAAATAAAGAACGTTTTGAATTTCGGCAATTTGGACTTTTGATTCTACGAACCCACAAAGTCAAAATCGCCTCTCGCAATGTCATATAGACGCATTCTATACAACTCACTGATCAAACGTATTTGGCAATATGGTTGCTCCGTATGGGTTTCTGCTGCAGCGTCACAAGTCAATACAAAACATATACCTAAGATTGACCACATTTGCCCATTGAAATGTTAGCAACACCACACTTCACAGGGATCTGAACATACCAGAAGTGATGGATGTCACCAAACTCTTGCCAATCATCCATATCCACTGATACAAGACATTTTCCTACACCCTCCTCCACAACCGCAAAATAGAAGACTAAAAATAAAACGACACAAAAGACCTGCTCATTTAATATTATGTGTTTTGTATGTATGATAAAGTGGTTATTATTTTATGATTATTATATAATGTGTCTGTTAATATTTAAAGGGAACTGATGTAGGAGTCTTATTGAACAGCATCCTGAAGTGGTTTAGCCGGTGAAATCATGCTGAGTTCTCCCCTTTGTGACGGGCGAGGATTAGGGATTGGGGAGAATTGAACTTGGTCGGGGATTTCTGTAGGGTATCTCCGCATGCATTCTCTTAGCTGGGTTCAGGGTGTGCGTGCGTTCTAACAGGTGGTGTAGTTCTGACAGAAATACCGCGACAGTTTTACATATCAGTTTACTGTGTTCCTTAATCTCTCGTTGAGCTCGTCACCTGTGATGTCGCTACTCTGTAGAACTGTTGTGTCCCGTGTCTGTAGTGTGATGTATCGTAGTTTATTCCTCTCACTCGAATAAATGTAAGTGTTTGAAGATACACTAATGTCTCGAGAGCGAATCAGCTTAATTGTCCGTAATATGTATAGTTTCTTGTACTTCGTGTTCCTTGGTGTGAACAGTGCAGAGTGTAATGTATGCTATCTCTTTCTTACACGCGAATAAATCTACAATTTTTGGTACAGTTAGTAATTGGCAATTTATTTCTCATCTTTTCTTGTACATCATAAAATGGAAATACAATATTTTCCATATTGGAAAACGCCATATGTTCCTAAATCCTGAAAATCCTCTTGCCACTTTTAACCTTTGAGCTACCATGGCCAACTTGCCGTCATGACATTAAATGCTCTAATTCACTCGCATGTTTCCCCGGTAAACCACTAGGGGCTCTCGTATCCGAGATACACCGTTTGTGGCGACTTACTATTGTAAGTATTTGAATCCCAGGATATATCATTTAACTTTTATTATTTTAGTTAATTGATGGAAATTAATCATTTCTTCACACTAGCCGTGTCTAGGCTAAGGTTTTGGATACATCGATTCAGCTTGAAACATTCAATAAAATGGACGGGATTTGAACCACGGATCTCTTGGTTCCCGTCCCGTCGCTTTTTTATTTTTTGTAATTTACGTCGTACAACGTTAAGCCATATCATACGATGAATGAAATGGGTGAAATGAAGCTCAAATGAGACCGGGGTCCACGGAGCTTAGAGCTACTCGACATTCGTCTTTCATGATAAGGGAAAACCCCGGAAAAAACTTATCCAGGTAACTCGCACTAACCGAGATTCGAACTCGGGAGCTGTTGAACGTGAGGCAGACAGGCTATCAACACGCTACCGACGCGGACTAGCTTCGAACTTCTCGTAGGTATAATTTTATACAGCATTAAATATTATAGCCCGCCTCGGTAGTGTAGATGTCTCGCGTTCAAGAGGTTCCGAGTTCAAATCTCGATCAGGGTGAGCTACTTGGATAAGGCTTCTTCCGGGGTTTTCCCTTATCCTGAAAGACGAATGTCAGGTAACTAAGCTCTATGCAACTGTACTTAACACAGGAGGACGTAAATTACAACAACAACAAAAGATTAAATATTACATGATTTTGTGATTAGGCAGCGCAGAAAGCACTGGCGTGTGAACTTCCAAAGTTGTTACTGAGACGCACCAGCCACGAAAACAACATCATCGCCCTTTGCCTTTTATCTGTGACCCTAGCCTCGCTTCCAGGTAATGGGGCAAAGGGCAGTTATTTGTGAAAAAGTCTATAATGAGTAGGACAGCTCCAAGGTTGCTCATTTTGCTATGATTTTAATTGTACAATACTTTCAACCAATTACTGAAAAATCAACAACTTCCTTTTAAGTTACAAAAACTTTATTTAGTGTTATTAAATACAGTGAAATAAAATGCTTCTCTCATTGCATAAGGCATTTAGTTTTGGTTAGTTTTGTCTACAATTCTTTGATACTGTTGTCTGTTCTGTTTATCATTTAATGCTTCCATCCTCAACCTCACAAACATTAATTGACCTCTACAAGGTATAAGTTGCATATGTCCGACAGCTTATTTGTCATCATGGACTGCTATAACGGAATTTTGGAACACGTTAAACACTCATAAGCAATAAGTAAGCAATAGCGTCTTTATTGCGGTTTCGTAAGCCAAAGAAATTCCTAATAGTAGCAAGCTACTGCGGAGTTGTTGGTATGTTTATAAACAGCTACAACAGGCGGCACGGTTGTCACCTACCTGCAAACTGCGATAGTGTGAGGCACGTTGTTCCTGTAACTGCCTAATCCACGCTCATTCTGGAGCGTTTTAGGCGACTCTTTTGGCGGTAAAGACTATCTATATGTCTCCCCCGTAGTGGAGGGGATCCGTCCCCTTCGGCTGCTGTGGTGTGAGCGCTGAGGACCCCTAGCACTCGTAGTACCTCTGACGTTACTAGAGGAAACTCTGGCCGAGCTGCCGATACCTCCCGGAATGGGAGTTGTTCGGATTGGGTTGGACTCGGGGGCAGTGTTTCCCGATACCCGTGGGAGATCGAGTACGTCTTCGGACGGGGTTGAGGGAAGCCACATATTCCCGCGTACTAGCCAGTATAGCTAGTAGAAGGTGTGCTAGGTCACCAGGCGGCCCCACCAAGGTCATATCGGTAGCCTTCCCCTTTGGGGTTGGCGCGCGCAAGTGGCGTATCACTTACATCCCGTCTTGTGTCTTCGGACCAGATGAAGGGGCCCCTTGTTAGTCTCTAGGTCTTACCCTATGGAAAGCCCCACGGATGCGCCGAGTGCCCTTCGGAGACAGCTCAGTAACTCTCTGGTCGTTAGAGGGGTGGGGGTCAGTCTTCACTTTGTGAGAACTGCCCTGGTAGATACCCTATATCATAGAAGCTAAGCAACTTCTATATATTTGTTCGCTGTCGTTTTGAAACAGCCTGTACATCTCTATCATATCTATGAGATAAGATGAACAATGATGTTAATGAATAAGGATACAGAAGAAGAACTACTTGCAAGAATTTTCAATTAGCTATAATTAAGACTTGCAGTTGTTGCCATGTCTGACGCCAAAATTCCTAAGTTTCTCAAGCTGAGTGGACAAGCCATGTAGAGCAAATACTACCACCATTTCATGCCTCACTCCCTCTTTCATTTCTGGTCTTATTCATCAGCTTCCCCGCTTATCCACTTTTCAATTTCCTTGCAGCTCCAGAAGAATTCTAGATATTCGCACTTACAAGGATTTTGAATCCGAAATGTATGATTTCTTCTCTCTTCGCTGGAGCTATATTTTCCCCTTTCATTGTGTACTTTTAATGCTCTCGCCAGTCGGTAGGACGTGGCTGAGAAATGCAGGTAACGTATGGCAAAAAAGTGAAAAATCAGTCAGCATCTCTTACTAATGGAAAATACGAGGGCTCTTCAATAAAGAATGATCATAATTTTTACGGACATAGTTTTTCGCATTCAAATTGAATCTTACTATATTCTGTTAGATTAATGTGAAACAAACATACCGTAGTAGTTTCATTGTTGGTACTCCTGGTTCCCGCCTATGAGAACCAGGCAAGTTCAGACATGTTCACTATCGTCTATCGCTGCAATGGAGGTAACATGCAGTTAAGCTTGAAGTTATAGGAAGATCCGGAGTTTCTTTCAAACGTAATCACTGCTGATGTAACATGACTACATCATTCTGATCCTGAGAGCAAACAGCAAAGCTCAGTGTGGAAATCCCCTTCATCACCAACCCCCAAAAAAGTAAAAGTGGTTGCTTCTGCTGGGAAAGTTGTGGCAATCTCATTCTTTGATATTCATGGAATGGTTTATCAGCATGTTGTATCTGCACACACATCAGTAACTGGACAATACTACAGAGATGTCCTGAAAACATTCCAAGTCCATGTCAGGCGCAAAAGACAACATTTCCATGAAACAGGCTGGATGCTCCACCACGATAATGCGTGGCCGAAAACTGCCAATGCTGTTGTTGAATGTCTTGCAAAAATCAACGTGAAGTGCATCCCTCACCCTCCCTATAGTCCGGATTTAGCCCTATGGGACTTTTTTCTATTCCCTAACTTAAAGAACCGCCTTCGTAGGAGGCGTTATCCATCATCAGAAGGTGTGGTGAAGGCTGCGGAAGTGATTTTGAAGGATCTCTCAAAAAATGGCTTCCAGCATGTCTTTGAAGACTGGTAGAAACGCTGGGAAAAGTGCATCGCATTCAGGGGAGACTATTTTGAGAAGGACCATCAAAATTATGAGGATGAGTAAAGGTACGTTGTCAAAAAATATATATTGTGATTATTCTTTATTGAACAGCCCTCGTACAAATTTATGTCAGTAATCATATTGTCGTTCACTCAGTTATTGCACGTTTTACTGTGAGATTATGGGGCTAAGATAAGGGAATCCGTTTAATTTAATCTATCACCAAAATAAGTTTATTAGGATAATATTTTGTTTATACAACTTCGCTTGGGAATAGTGGCTCACTCAGAGGATAGCAATTTCGTTTGTTTATATAACCTGTATGGTACTATCTTAAATAAACCTGTAATTGGCGCTTTAATACCTTTCATAGTAGGTACTTATGTATTGAAACTGTTAGAAATATTATTGGTTCTGCTGTAGATCCAATGCTTAAATGTATTTGGTTTTCATGTTAAAAATGTTTAAGTAAGTTAACCTCTGTAGCCCATCTACTATAGACCACCCTCATATAGAGCTACAACTGATTTCCTATAGTAGGAAGTTATGGGTCTCAAAGTTTGGTAACACTGTTATATTTAAGGACTTCTGCGCGTCTGTGTGCTTTCATCTCGTGGCCTCCTGGTCTAATTGCCGTCCATCAGTAGCGAATGGTGATATATCAGAGCGACTCACTCTTCAGATCTCACCGTCATTTAATGGGTAGTGTCTGACCTTTCGTTGTAGGGTGGCACATCCCCAACCGACCTAAATTTCCCTTTGTCCCCATGTTAACTAAAATAAGTGCAAACAAATAAAATATCAATTCCCTGACTTTCATTCACATCAAACCAATGAATTGTGGATGATGGTTCCATCAATAAAATATCCACTTCGGATGACAAGCTTCATCGTCACAGGGTCTTATAGCCAATAAAAATAAAGGAAGCACATCACATTAAGAGGGTATCGACTCCCCCATCTCTACAATGCTAAATTACGGAACGATAAAGTCAGACTGAAAAATTCAATGCCACAGCCGGGATTTGAAACACGGATCTTCTGGTCTCAAGCCAGCCGCTCTAAACCATTGAGCTACTATGGCCAACGTGCCGACATGAAATTAAATTCTCCAACTGACTCGTATTTTTTTCCGGTAAACCACTAGGAGTTCTCATAAACACATGAGACAACTACCTTAATGGCGACTTACAACGTGTAAGTACTTTAAGGCCCGGGCTTTATAGTTCGGATCACTATTAGGTACAATTAATGGAAATTAATTGTTCTTTCAATTATTTAATTACAACTGTTACTATTTTACTATTATTTCTTTATTTAGTTATCTATTCCACCCGATCAATAAATTCGATATAATAATTAAGTGGCAATTTATTATTACTTATTCTTATAAGTAATTACTTATTACTTATTCCTTATTACTTCCCAATTTTATGGATCTATTTTAGGCGGTTTTGCCATCTTTTTAAGTGTGGGTCAATAAATGAATGTGTGAATGAATGAAGTACCCGGTAACTACCCGGGCGTACAGCTATGGCAACCCTTATCAACGATCGAAACTGTTCAGGATGAAATGTTTCAAGACCAAGCTGAAGACGTATTGAGCGTTCGCAAACGACTACTTTGAGACATGTGGTAAATCCAGTGAAAGCATTCCTTTAAGGTTGCCACTGTAAACTACACTGAATAATATAAGTTAGCTGGACAGAGTATGAATGACGGCAGATGTACAACACGGGCATCGAATGTGCAAAGGTCGAAAACAACGTAACATAGTGCTCTGCGAAATACTGAAGCATTGCCTTTCAAGTGTATGCAGACGCCAGGACAAAGTGTAGTACAGCACGACTGTTTTGTTTCCTCCCGCAGTAAGGCGGTTGTCATGGCCAGGCTATACCTACTTGCCTTTGTTTACATGTGCGACCTATAACAGTATACTTATGGAAAAGCGCACACGCCTTCATCCTTTATTTAGCATATACCAGAAATATTTCCACAGTTTATTATTGGCGTATGAATGAGTGAATTAATGTATTCCTGTATTTCCTGTAAGTGGAGCAAACCGCGCAAACTCGATGTCTGTAGGTAACGGTTTGGGAATCAGAGGTTTCCTGATCAGAGAGATTCTGGGATGAGGGATCAGCCCATTGTCGGAAGTAAAAGTACGAGAGAGATGAGGTGACAGAAAAGATGATGCAGCAATCGTTGGCATGCTGGTGGCGGAATCTGGAGGACACGCAGATGACGCGCCCAGTGCTATGTTGTCCACCACAAATCTCACTTTGCGGTCGCCTGGAATCGAACCGAGCCGCCTTGGTAAGAGCCAAGCGGTCTTACCACTAGCCATAGCGCGGCCCACTATTGGCGTATACTTCATGCGAATTTAGCAAGCCGTGATCTTAGTTGTAGCAGTATATATGCATTTATCAAAGCATGTAGCCATTTTGTAAATTGTGAGCCAGTAACTTATTAGTACGTTTTTATGTAGACTCAACTGTCCTTCTCTACACACCAATGCTAAGTTGTTTGTTTTATACGGGGAAAGCCAGCGGATACGAACCTTTCTTGTACTCGAACCCGAACTTCCACTTAGCTCTGCTATATCATTCTGGTAATTACAACAAAATGAGTAATCACACATTTTCTGTGTACGCTTCATTAAATTTGGAGCAGATACAAAAATAAGGATGTCTATAAGACTGAGTTGAGAAAGTTGTGTGAGCATATTATTAACGTGGTGTTGTAAACAGATGAAAAGCGCAACACTTCCTTTTAGTTACATTGACTGTCCGCCAGGAGAGAAGTGATGGTTATCGAGTACGCAATGCTGTGGAGAGATGGCGGTACCTGTTGTAACTTATTGCAGTGAAGAAATGTCATGAACATATTCAGACTTTTAATATCAATTACGGTTTTGTTTCACAAATACAACAGAGATTACATTTACTTTTGTTATGTGAACATAAACGTGAGCTACATTTTGTACATCTGCATTATCGGAACAAGACATAGTTACGCATACAAATGAAAGTCTTCTACACCAAATATATATTCAGGCATTTATCAAATAGACTTTCATTATTGAAATGGCATTACATTGAACGCAGGTTATTGTATTTTTGTATCATTCAGCATTTTCATAAATTGAAGCTTGGTATCTGATACAGAAGCTCAGATAATGGATCAGATATTTTAAGAAATGTGATTTTCCAGAAATTGCGTTTAAAGTTGGCAGTACATTTTATCATGCCTTAATGCATCCGTGGGCCATGTCTAGGTCTTCCTCCTCTTCAAACGTGGCCATGACATTTTATACATACAACAGATTCAATGATAAACCTTTTCAACAGAGAAACATTCACTATTATGTTTACAAAATCATTCATTTGTTTATAAAATTCTAAACATGACTGTGTTTTCTTTTTCGAAGAACCAATAGGAACATCATGTATTAGGTTAGTACCTGCTGATGATTGCTATGTATTGCTTTAATTTCAGTTTTAGACTTGGGAACATTCTTCCTTTTCTTAAAAACACATTTTGGTCTTGTCACAATGGCTGATTTTACCAAAAAGGGAACACTAACACGAATATACTTCCTACAAAACAATATTAAATACGTATAATTCACTAAAAACATAGGAGAAGTATGTAACAAATAAGCATCAAAGAGAAATGAAAACAGATCACCCACCAGCATAGATTGAGAACAAAAATTGCCCCGCCCATCACAAAAAACACCATTTCGATAGCTCTTGCAGAAAAAAAGTGACAGCTGACAAAAGTTACACGTTTTTATCGAATTTTGACAGACAACACAACAGAGCAGGCGTAATTAAAGTGGTTTCTAAATCATTATACTATATGTATCATATATCACTTTAATCGTAGAAAAAGGCAGATTAGTGTGAGACAAAAATATAAAATATGACCATTTTATGATTTTTGACCATTCCGAACCCCCTTAGTATAAAGGGGTAGAGCCAGACTTAAAAATGCAATGCCATAGCCGGGCATGTGTTTATAAGAACTCCTAGTGGTTTACTGGGGAAAATACGAGTCAGTTGGAGAATTTAATGTCATGTCGGCACGTTGGCCATAGTAGCTCAATAGTTAGAGCGGCTCCACGGAAACCAGAAGATCCGTGGTTCAAATCCCGGCTATTGCATTGAATTTTTCAGTCTGGCTCTACCCTATCATAGTGCGTCCTACACGCGACTAGTGTGAAAGAACAAGTAATTCCCCTTAGTACACTTTACCTTAAACTCGTATTGTGTTTTAAACCTTTCCAAACGTGTATTTAAATCAATGAACGTTTGCCTTGTTCAGTAATGTCCTTCATTTCTCATACTTCCCTTTTGTCATCCATGAAAATCTCACATTTAACTTCCGCTGCGCCTACTTTAGTGTTTAAGTTTTATTTAATGCTTGATTTTACACACTATGGTAGTCGATGTTACAGAGTTTCTGAGACCACTAGTTGTGAAATTAGGAATTATTATATTTTGTGAAACATTACTTTATTTGAGACACATCTAGAGTTCGATAGGAAACCGCCAATGAAATTGTAACTTACTCGTATATTCAATAGAGGCAATTCATAGGTTTAGCGCTGACAGGGGATTAAGGATAAACAGCAAAAAATGAAAAAATAATGGTAATTAAAAGAGGATCTATATTGAGGAAAGGAGAGGAGTGATACATAGGAGACCAAAAGGTAGAAGTGGTGAACGAGTATGACTATTTACGTGTAAGGATGTGTAGCAGTGGAGGTTGGGCTGCACAAGCCAGAAAAGTGATAGCTAATGGCAGGGCAGCAATGACAGGGGTAAGAATATGTAAACATAAACTGGAGATGTCAGTTAGATGGTTAGAAAGAATGTATGAAGCGGTCGTTGAAGTCAGAACAATGTATGAGGCACATCAGATATAGGAACACAATTAGACCAAATGTACGGATTGTTTTGTAAAGAACTACTAGGGCTGCCAAAATCAGCACCAAGAGAAGTGGCATTACTAGAGCTAGGTAATACAAAAAGGAGGGGAATAATAATAGAGAGAATATTGAAATTCTGGTATAAGTGTATTAAAGGGTAGAAAGGAGAATTATTGAATCTGTGCATGAAGCAACAGAAAAGCATTAAAAACAAACAGTTGGTGGTCGGAATTGGAAAAACGGTATCGAATATAGACATGGGAGCTCTATGGAGAGTAGAGGAGACAAATCAAAGCGATTTTTGGAAGGAAGTGAGAACTAGAGTACAAGATATAGATAGGCAGGAGATATGGGAAAGTATAGAAGAAAAGAAAACTCTGAAATTTTATAAGCAATTAAAGACAGAATGGGGTAGGGAAAAATATATAGATCAATGTGACAAAACTGGAAGAGAAGGCATAGCATGGATGAGAGTAGGACTAATATATCTAAAAGGGTTGAGAAGTAATGAGGTAGTGATGTGTGAATTTTGTGGAGACGAAGAAAGCACTGTTCATTACCTGATAGAATGTAAGGAGTTAACAAATTGCAGGAGAAAAATATGGGATAAGAAATGGGACAGTGTGAGCAAAGAGGTAGTGGCACTAAGCATGTTAACGGGGATGGGAGAAAAGAAAAATAGATGTATAGGAGATTCCTTATATAGGTTAAGAGAAAAGTGGATTAGGGTAAAATGAGCAAAGGTCAAGAAGAAATGACAACAAGCTGCTCAGGAAAACCAAAGGCTTATAGCCAGGGGACCTGAGGTAGTGAGTAAATCTTAGGGTCAGCAATTTCATGTATTTGTACAGGAGGTATAATAGTGATTGTTAGATATCAAAGTCATTGTAGCAAAAATGTAATGGAAACTGTACAAATAAACAAACAAACAAAATAAATGAGTGAGTCAGTGAGTGAGTAAATAAGTACATAAACACATAAATGAATAAATAAATAAATAAACAAATAAATAAGTAAATAAATAAGTAAATAAATAGCTAAATAAATAAATAAATACCCGGGAGTACCCGGGCGTACAGCTATGGCAACCCTTACCAACAATCGAAACTGTTCATGATGAAATGTTTCAAGACCAAGCTGATGACGTATTGAGCGTTCGTATACGACTACTTTGAGAGATGTGCTAAATCCAGTAAAAGCATTCCTTTAAGGTTGCCACTGTAAACTACACTGAATAATAATTGTAGTTTTGTGGGTTCTTGTAGTCGAATTATTGTAATGTTCAGCATTAAAGGCCGGAGGGATGGGTACTCGTATGCGATATAAGTTAGCTGGACAGAGTATGAATTACGGCAGATGTACAGCACGGGCATCAAATGTGCAAAGGTCGAAAACAACGTAACATAATACTCTGCGAAATAGTGAAGCATTGCCTTTCAAGTGTATGCAGACGCCAGGACAAGGTGTAGTACAGCACGACTCTTTTGTTTCTTCCCGCAGTAAGGCGGTTGTCATGGCCAGGCTATACCTACGTGCCTTTGTTTACCTTTGCGACAGATAACAGTATTCTTATGGAAAAGCGCACACACCTCCAGTCTTTATTTAGCATATACACTAATTATTTCCACATTTTATTATTGGCGTATGAATGAGTGAATTAATGTATTCCCGTATTTCCTATAAGTGGAGCATAGGGCCTCTGAACCGCGCAAACTCGATGTCTGTAGGTAACGGTTTGGGAATCAGAGGTTTCCTGATCAGAGAGATTCCGGGATCAGGGATCAGCCCATCGCCGGAAGTAAAAGTACGAGAGAGATGAGGAGATAGAAAAGATGATGGAGCAATCGCTGGCATGCTGGTGGCGGAAACTGGAGGACCCGCAGAAATCCAACCACTAGCCATGGCGCGGTCCGCTATTGGCGTATAATGCATGCGAATTTAACAAGCCGTGGCCTTAGTTGTAGCAGTATATATGCATTTATCAAAGTATGTAGCCATTTTGTAAATTGTGAGCCAGTAACTTATTAGTACGTTTTTATGTAGACTCAACTGTCCTTTTCTACACACCAATGCTAAGTTGTTTGTTTTATACGGGGAAAGGCAGCGGATACGAACCTTTCTTGTACTCGAACCCGAACTTTCACTTGGCTCTGCTGTATCATTCTGGTAATTACAACCAAATGAGTAATCACATATTTTCTGTGTACACTTCATTAAATCTGGAGTAGATACAAAAATGAGGATGCCTATAAGACTAAGTTGAGAAAGTTGTGTGAGCATATTATTAACATGGTGTTGTAAACAGATGAAAAGCGCAACACTTCCTTTTAGTTACATTGATTGTCCGCCAGGAGAGAAGTGATGGTTATCGATTACGCAATGCTGTGGAGAGATGGCGGCACCTGTTGTAACTTATTGCAGTGAAGAATTATCATGAACATATTCAGACTTTCAATATCAATTACGGTTTTATTTCACAAATACAACAGAGATTACATTTACTTTTGTTATGTGAACATAAAGCTGAGCTACATTTTGTACATCTGCATTATCGGAACAAGACATAGTTACGTATACAAATGCAAGTCTTCTACACCAAATATATATTCAGGCATTTATCAAATAGACTTTCATTCCATTAGCCTCCTGTCAGTCCTCTCGAAATTTTTGGCTTGTTTCAGCCCGCTTGTCGCCCCTACTGGGGGACATTAAAGTTATTCCTCCCTATCATTTTGGTTTTCGTCCTGCGCACTCGACATCACAGCAGTTGCTCCGTCTGGTGGAGGCCGCTGCCCTGGGTTTTCAGGAAAGGGCATTCACTGCGGCGGTATCTCTGGATGTAGAGAAGGCCTTCTCTACCACCTGGCATGCAGGCCTCCTACATAAACTAATCACCCTGGGGCTTCCTGCACACATGATACACATTTTACACTCATTCCTCAAACACAGACATTTCACAGTTATTGTGGCGGGAAAGCTTTCTACCAGACGACCCATCAGTGGAGGTGTCCCAGAAGGCTCTGTCTTATCCCCTACACTCTTTAGCGTGTATGTGGCGGATCTCCCCACGGAGCTACACGTCAACATAGCCCAATATGCGGACGACGTGTTACTATACAACACAAATAGAAACGCACGCAGAGCCTTCAACCCAATACAGCGACACCTAAGCCTCATTCATGATTGGTGTAGGCTTTGGCGATTGTCTATCAACCCAGAGAAAAGCCAAGCCATACTCTTCACTAAGCGTCACTTTCCCGCCAACCTCCCCGCCTTTAATTATTCTGGCAGAAGGATAGAGTGGACAAATTCTCTAAAATACTTAGGTGAAAAGCTGGACAAGGGCCTAACTTTTCGGGGTCACATCCAGGAGGTAGCTCATCGCGCATGCGGAGCTTCGGCTTCGTTATACCCCATGATGCGCTCAGGAATGCCGACACCCCTTAAGTTGCGCCTTTTTCAGGCTTTAATTCTTCCAATCATGCTTTACGCTTGTGAGATCTGGGGCATGGCCGCAGGATCCAATCTGCGACAAATTCAGCGTGTACAAAATAGATGTCTTAGGGCCATCTATTCTGTTTGCTGGAGGTTTCCCGTGAGATACCTTCATGAAGCCTCATCTCTCCACTATGTAGAAGATGTCATTAGGCGCCGGGCCACAAAATTCTACGCGAGTTTGCCTCAACATCAGAGCGCCCTGGTTAGGTCTCTAGGGAACTATAGAACAACCGAAAGACGCTACAAGCTATACCGGCTTCCCCGCATGGCATGCCGGCACACCCGGTAACAATAGATTTCTTATTTCAACCTAAAATTATTACTGTTTGAATTTAATAGACTTTCTAAATTAAACTCTTCCTAAAAATTATCACACCAGCGGTGCTAACATAGCGTTGCACCCGAGTTGGCTACCATGAGGAGCTACGGCTACCTCCCTTCTTTTCATCTACATTATCTTAAACCACCAACCTGCAAAACCCCACATTTCCTGTCATTAAGTGGTTAAGTCCGTGTAGGACAGGTACACGAATGACACACATCGTGCTGACCCTCAGTCAGCCGCCAGCTGCTTGAATGAATGAATGAATGAATGAATGAATGAATGAATGAATGAATGAATGAATGAATGAATGAATGAATGAATGAATGAATATACTTTCATTATTTACATTGCAGCTGGTTTTTTGGAACATGTGTTGAGTTATAACATTCAGCGTCTTCTGAAACATTACAAAACCTATCCCTACGCAATAGCCTGTCTGCTCCTATCCGAACGAGAACTGCCACCATTCACCAAGAAACCCATGTCCCTTACATCAACGAGGCCATCAACAAACGTGCCTCTTCCATCTGGGTGCGCATCCGATACCATCAAAACCCCACCATACACAATTTTGGGAAAGGCGACCCCAAGCACCGAAAACACGCCAGAATCAAAGCATATTGAAGAAAAACAAAAATAAAAAAACAACACGACAGCAAAATTATGCGCACCCAACCCTTCCTGCCTCAGGCCACGCTCCCCGGCAGAGGTCGCCATCATCGGCAGCCCAGGAGTCAGCTACCCGCTGCCGCACAGCCTAACTGCGAACATTGTAAATATTGTACATAGCCAAGTCTGTACAGTGTAGTGCGTGTGATATTGGGACGTACGTGGTATGCCCAGGGGTGTGTGTGTGTGTGTGTGTGTGTGTGTGTGTGTGTGTGTGTGTGTGTGTGTGTGTGTGTGTGTGCAAGATAAGTGCAGTGTAAATATGTAAATATAAAAACAAGAAAAAGAAAGACAGAGCCAAATAACGAGATAAAACTGGTTCTCGGCGGCCTCAGAACAGGTCGCCGTATGGGTTTTAGAAGAACCCCAAAGACAATAAAAAACCATACCCAGAATTATAAACCCATGTAAATTTAGAGCCTGTAAGCCGGGTCCATTGTACCGGCACCAGGCAAATAAGTCATAAATAAAAAGCCTTAAGACTTTCATTATTTCCATTGCAGCTTTCCAGTTGGCTTTGTGGAACTTGTCCTGTTAGGATGTTAAATTTATTGTAGTGAAGCTGTAATGGAAACTGTACGAATAAATAAATAAACAAAGTAGTACTCATATGTCTGAGAAACTCCCTTGTGTCCGACTCGTTAAATTCACACCGGCCTTTTAGACAGAAATGTGCGTCAGAGCACCACCCTATTGTTCACTGGGAAGGGGTCCCTAACGGTCAGTCCTGTCCACCACAAATGGGTGATATAGAACAAGTTGATACAGACTCAAGCATACTGTGTAACACACAAAAAAGATACATGCACACTGATGTAAAACTTGCACAATAAAAAGAAAATGTACAAAATTAGCCTCGCACTTACTGACGTAACCTACGCATAGAATGAATGAAAGTTGCGCATAAAACCGAACAGAACAATGAAAATCGGAACTTAGGCAACTAAGAACTCCAACTGGAATTATTAATATATGTTTATCACTTTCTTAAAATTAGGATTGATTTTGGTTTTTAGAGACAAGGATTGAAATTTTCGCTTAACTGGTTGTGAAGATAGATTTATGAGAGTAATTAGACGTGGGAAGATGCGTCTCTTTTGTAAAACAACTGAACTCGCTTTGGTACCAAACATACCTCATTTGGGAAATGATGGAACAATAAGCTAATTCAGTGGGAAGGGTTGCTTTCCACATTCCACAAGAGTGGTCACTTACTTTACAACTTTCTAAACATGTAAAGGTTCTACAGAATCTTCAGTTAAAGTTTTCAGAAGAAAAAGCTCTGGGAAAGTGTTCGATTTCGCATTTATATCGCGATATATTGCATTTGCGATAAATCACCGCTCCTAGTTATAATATATCTGATTTCTATTTAAATCACTATCACTGTAATGTGCGAATTCGTTTTGTTTATTGTTGTAACCTGCTTGTCTGTTTGTTTCATATTTCATTGTTGCCGCAATAATGTATTTATTCTACTGTGATCGCTGATAGCCTTATGTGCTGTGAAGCGAGCTTAAAGAAATGAAAACAAAAGCCTAGATGACAGAGCATAAAATGTTTTGGACTCACTTCGACAGATGGCAGTGTAGTATCAATTTGTCCTTTTGTACATAATTGTTAATTTTATATCAAATGTTGGCTTATTTTTAAGTAAAACGAAGAGTTTAGAGAGGAGAACTGCTAGGTAACGGAAATTATTCAAAAATAATTCTCTTAAATGTGTTACTTTAATATTTTTAATTGAATTTGTTCGACACATTCAAGGAGTGGAAGTCAACAACTTGTACTTGATAAGAAGTGAAATTCCGTAGAATCTCCATTAACTATACCAGCGTAGGGGATACGTGATCAAGAAGGCGGTTCCCCCAGGGTGAGGCCCTTCCATTGCACTTCGGTTGGGCTGACCTCTGTGAGTGTCCCGAATGGGGCACTCATGCGCATAATTTTTGGTAGTCGGGACAGGCGTTCGCGCCATCCCGGAATTATCTCCACAAATCTAGAGCATTCCTGGTAATTTCTTTCTTTCCCTCACTCACCCTCCCCCTCTCTTTATTTCTTCATTTATTGTGCTCGTCATTACAGACGCAATACATACTTAAACGAAGAAGTGAACGGGATAAATGTTCCAGATCACACAATTTTCATCTCACACCTCCTGAAAGATTCCGGCGGTCTCACCAAGCGATGTTTGAGAGTGCTGAAGTCCCGAAAAGTGAGTTAGATTTTCCGATAAGAAGAAAAAAATTATTATACGGTAATGATTCTATTTTAAAAACTCAAGAAAAAATATACGCTAAGCCATAGGTAAACAAAGGCTAGAGACAGACAATAGAGCATCGGACTTCTAGTGAAAAGTGGGATTTCTGATTTCCTGAATTTATAGTTAATGTTACAAGAAGTGTGCATCGTATCTTGTTTAGCGTGGTTTACCATTAAGTTTTAGTGCTTTTTTTCACGTTTGGTGTCATTTTATTCATATTGTGAGCAAGAATTCGTCAATATTTGACTGATACTTGGCTTCCGAGTCACCAACATGGACTCCACCACTCAACGAGCTCAACCAACTACCACTCCACGATTAGTTATTGGCAAGCATCTCAGAGTAGGTTATTCCTTAATAAGGAAAACGCTATTATAATTGACTGAGTTGATCATGCTACCGTCATTGAATTTGTGAAATACTTAGCAACTAAAGTTAATGCAAATTAATTGTTCTTTCACACTAGCCGTGTGTAGAACGCACTATGAAAGGGTAGAGCCAGACTGAAAAATTCAATGTCATAGCCGAAATTTGAACCACGGATCTTCTGGCCTCCGTGCAGCCGCTCTAAACCATTGAGCTACTATGGCCAACGTACCAACATGACATTAAATTCTCCAACTGACTCGTGAACAACCGACCGTGAAAAACGCGAGTTTTTAAATATTCTAAAATAACCTTTGTCCATTCCATTTCCATCCCTATACTTTAGCTTGATGACCAAAAGTGCAGTGTATGCTTTATACTTTTCTATTATTGATACTCTTTATGTTTCTCCTTATTACGTGGTAGCTACAGAAAATTCTTTTAATTGAATACATTTTAAGTTTTGTTCCACGTTAGACTGATTTATCAGAGAGTATGTTTGGATACGGGCTGTAAAACTGTTTTGGGGAAAGATAGTGGGCGGATTTATACAAGGTTTGCCTGCCCACAATCTTCGGCCATGTACTCGTCTAATACGCAATCTAAAAATTGTAAGTCGGTGATTGGAGCGATTGTAAAGGCATCAGAAACTTTATGTGAGAGTGACAATAGCATTCTAAACACACATACCTATTTCTAATTTGGAATTAGCATATCCCTTCCTTAAATTCGAGAATATCGAGAATTTTCTATACAAATTCTGCTAAAGGTGAGATTTTCAACTTCATGCTGTGGGAAGTGACACTAATTTCACTGCCTCGTGTACCGCCTTTTCAAAATAACATAAAAACTGTTAGCTCCAATGTCAATCCGCAAACTTATTTTATTTCCTTCCATAATTCTACAGTGTTTTCCATTGTTTTAGAAATTGAAAAAGTAAATATTACTGATGCGTAAGAGCCCAATGTACTATTGAGTGAAGTAAAATATACGAGGTGAGTAACCCGCGCCTTATTTGTTTGCAAGGTAGGCTACCCATCACACATCATGTGAGCCTTAGTCCAGTTTTGCGCTAACTAAACTGTATCGCTTGACGTTCTTACAGAGAGGAATGCGCAAAATTCAGAGGAATAGCGGCTTAAGGGACAAAACGTACTCCTCGCTAAAGTACACCTCAAAAACATACCACACCTTTACTGAGAGGGAAATCCGGTTTCCAGCCGATTTTACAAACTTTTTGTTAGAGTATACATGGCATAGTAAACGCCTCGGAAGAATAAGAACCTATTAAATTGTAACCGCAGTATAAAGCAGCGATTAGGAGGCGGCGAATTCATTGAAATCATATAATTAAAAAAGAAGATGAATTAATGAAAATGCTTTGCTAAACTAATATAAAAATCTTGTTATGTTAATATGAAATTAGAACTTATAGAACGATGATTAAAATAGCGGTTAACTTAAAGAATAGGAAGGGAAGAATATAATTTAATATAGCAGACATACTAGCATCCAGGCAAGGAAGAGAAAATATTCTTGTAAAAATCTGCACACTTCGGAGAGACAGGAAGGGAGGAGCGTTACTCTCTTTGTGCAAAGAAAGGTTCAATATCTGAGAACTATAGAATACTCACAGCCAGGAATTTGTTGGAAAAAAATATGCCGGAGCATGAACGCTAAAGGGATTTACTTCGCTGATTTGATAACGATGTATACCGTTACAGAGAGCACAGGGTAGGCGTTCCCCAACTCCGGGTGGGCTGAACGTCAATGAGTTAAATGATTTTTGCAAACCAATGCGAAAATTCGAAATAAATGAGAAACCAATAATAATGTAAGATTTGAGAAGGGTGAGCTAGTTTGGTCATGTGATAAAGTTAGAGATGGGATCAGAATAAGGTTCGAACTGAATCGCGAAGTAAGAAACACTTACTTAAAAGGTGATACTATGACAAGAAGGACGTGTTCATGCGCATTAAGGAGAAGAAGCGAAGATTTGTAAGTCAGAAATGTAGGGAAGTTAAGAATAGGGAAATCAGCGTAAGTGGAAGCAGCATTAGAAGTTTATTAGAGCAAAGTAGTTGACGTATAAAAAAGAAATAGAAAACGCGCGGAAGTAACTTTAAACAAGTAATCCAGGGTTTCAAGTGAAATTGAATTTATGTTAGGAATTTTACAAACAGGTGGTCACCGATCCAAGTCAATCAGGATCAAACATACTTATAAGAATTAAGGTAAATAATTCTGTAACGAACCAAAGTGTTATTGATACAACTGAGTGGCCAAAATCCATCTCCTGTAACTTTTTACCTGAGGATAAGAGAACTCTTGGCTCCAATTAGACCCAATCAATTTAACAATGGTATGTGGGTTAGTCGCAAAATCAGTACGCTAACGTCAACTAAAAGCAAAATGTCGGATTGTTGTACATAGAGAAGGGGTTGGACTCGTACAGTCAAAACGGACATATTTTTATCCAACGGTTTATTTACATTTTTGCGTAAACTAAGTCTAACATGCATAGGAGCTTTTGCCTTTTATGTAATAATATTAAAACACCTAGCAAATGATTCAAGCTGTCTTAAAAGGCTAAATCACACACGAGGCGGCAATTGCAGTGCCAATACGGAAGCTGCCAGAACGATGGAACAAGTGCATAGAGATCGGCGGGGAATATCTGTCAGAAGTTTATCTTCAACACATTTGTACGCTTCATTAAATCTGGAGCAGATACAAAAATATGGATGTCTATAAAACTAAGTTGAGAAAGTTGTGTGAGTATATTATTAAAGTGGTGTTGTAAACAGATGAAGAGCGCAACACTTCCCTTTAGTTACATTGACTGTCCGCCAGGAGAGAAGTGATGGTTATCGAGTACGCAATGCTGTGTAGAGATGGCGACACCTGTTATAACTTATTGCAGTGAAGAATTGTCATGAACATATTCAGACTTTCAATATCAATTACGGTTTTGTTTAACAAGTACAACAGAGATTACATTTACTTTTGTTATGTGAACATAAACGTGAGCTACATTTTGTACATCTACATTATCGGAACAAGACATAGTTACGCATACAAATGAAAGTCTTCTACACCAAATATATATTCAGGCATTTATCAAATAGACTTTCATTATTGAAATGGCAATACATAGAACGGAAGTTATTGTAATTTTTGTATCATTCAGCATTTTCAGAAATTCTAGTTTGGTATCTGATACAGAAGCTGAGGTAATGGATCAGATATTTTAAGAAATGTGATTTTCTAGAAATTGCGTTTAAAGTCGGCAGTACGTTTTATCATGCCTTAATGCATCCGTTGGCTATGTCTAGGTCTTCCTCCTCTTCAAACGTGGCCATGGCATTTTATACATGCCACAGATTCAATGATAAATCTTTTCCACAGAGAAACATTCACTATTATGTTTACAAAATCATTCATTTGTTTATAAAATTCAAAGCATGACTGTGTTTTCTTTTTCGAAGAACCAATTGGAACATCATGTATAAGGTTAGTACCTGCTGATGCTTGCTATGTATTGCTTATAATTACAGTTTTAGACTTGGGAACATTCTTCCTTTTCTTAAAAACACATTTTGATCTTGTCACAATGGCTGATTTTACCAAAAAGGGAACACTAACACGAATATATTTCCTACAAAACAATATTAAATAAGTATAACTCACTAAAAACATAGGAGAAGCATGTAACAACTAAGCATCAAAGAGAAATGAAAACGGATCACCCACCAGCATAGATTGAGACCAAAAATTGCCCCGCCCATCATAAATATCCCATTTCGATAGCTCTTGCAGAAAAAAAGTTACATTTGACAAAAGTTACACATTTTTATCGAATTTTGACAGAAGCAACACAACAGAGCAGGCGTAATTAAAGTGGTTTCTAAATCATTATACTATATGTATCATATATCACTTTAATCGTAGAAAAAGACAGATTAGTGTGAGACAAAAATATAAAATATGACGATTTTTTGAATTTTGACCATTCCGAACCCCCTTAGTATAAAGGGGTAAAGCCAGACTGAAAAATGCAATGTCATAGCCGGGCATGTGTTTACGAGAACTCCTAGTGGTTTACTGGGAAAAATACGAGTCAGTTGGAGAATTTAATGTCATGTCAGCACGTTGGCCATAGTAGCTCAATGGTTAGAGTGGCTGGACGGAAACCAGAGGATCCGTGGTTCAAATCCCGGCTATGGCTCTGAAATTTTCCGTCTGGCTCTACCCTATCATAGTGCGTCCTACACGCGACTAGTGTGAAAGAGCAAGTAATTCCCCTTAGTCCACTTTACCTTAAACTCGTATTGTGTTTTAAAGCTTTCCAAACGTGTATTTAAATCAATGAACGTTTGCCTTGTTCAGTAATGTCCTTCATTTCTCATATTTTCCTTTTGTCATCCATGAAAATCTCACATTTAACTTCCGCTGCGCCTACTTTAGTTTTTAAGTTTTATTTAATGCTTGATTTTACACACTATGGTAGTCGATGTTACAGAGTTTCTGAGACCACTAGTTGTGAAATTAGGAATTATTATATTTTGTGAAACATTACTTTATTTGAGACACATCTAGAGTTCGATCGGAAACCGCCAATGAAATTGTAACTTACTCGTATATTCAATAGACGCAATTCATAGGTTTAGCGCTGACAGGGGATTAAGGATAAACAGCAAAAAATGAAAAAATAATGGTAATTAAAAGAGGATCTATATTGAGGAAAGGAGAGGAGTGATACATAGGAGACCAAAAGGTAGAAGCGTTGAACGAGTATGACCATTTATGTGTAAGGATGTGTAGCAGTGGAGGATGGGCTGCACAAGCCAGAAAAGTGATAGCTAGCGGCAGGGCAGCAATGACAGAGGTTAGAATATGTAAACATAAACTGGAGATGTCAGTTAGATGGTTAGAAAGAATATATGAAGCGATCGTTGAAGCCAGAACAATGTATGAGGCACATCAGAGATAGGAACACAATTAGACCAGATGTACGGATTGTTTTGTAAAGAACTACTAGGGCTACCAAAATCGGCAACAAGAGAAGTGACATTACTAGAGCTAGGTAATACAAAAAGGAGGGGGATAATAATAGAGAGAATATTGAAATTCTGGTATAAGTGTATTAAAGGGCAGAAAGGAGAATTATTGAATCTGTGCATGAAGTAACAGAGAAGCATTAAGAACAAACAGTTGGTGGTCGGAATTGGAAAGAAGGGTATCGAATATAGGCATGGGAGATCTATGGAGAGTAGAGGAGACAAATCAAAGCGATTTTTGGAAGGAAGTGAGAACTAGAGTACAAAACATAGATAGGCAAGAGATATGGGAAAGTATAGAAGAAAAGAAAACTCTGAAATTTTATAAGAAATTAAAGACAGAATGGGGTAGGGAAAAATATATAGATCAATGTGACAAAACTGGAAGGGCAGGCATAGCATGGATGAGAGTAGGAATAATATATCTAAAAGGGTTGAGAAGTAATGAGGTAGGGATGTGTGAATTTTGTGGAGATGAAGAGAGCACTGTTCACTACCTGGTAGAATGTAAGGAGTTAACAAATTGCAGGAGAAAAATATGGGAAAAGAAATGGGACAGCGTGAGCAAAGACGTAGTGGCATTACGCATGTTAACGGGGATGAGTGAAAAGAAAAATAGATGTATAGGAGATTCCTTATATAGGTTAAGAGAAAAGTGGATTAGGGTAAAATAAGCAAAGGTCAAGAAGAAATGACAACAAGCTGCTCAGGAAAACCAAAGGCTTATAGCCAGGGGACCTGAGGTAGTGAGTAAATCTTAGGGTCAGCAATTTCATGTATTTGTACAGGAGGTATAATAGTGATTGTTAGATATCAAAGTCATTGTAGCAAAAATGTAATGGAAACTGTACAAATAAACAAACAAACAAAATAAATGAGTGAGTCAGTGAGTGAGTAAATAAGCACATAAACACATAAATGAATAAATAAATAAATAAACAAATAAATAAGTAAATAAATAAGCAAATAAATAGCTAAATAAATAAATAAATACCCGGGAGTACCCGGGCGTACAGCTATGGCAACCCATACCAACAATCGAAACTGTTCATGATGAAATGTTTCAAGACCAAGCTGATGACGTATTGAGCGTTCGTATACGACTACTTTGAGAGATGTGCTAAATCCAGTAAAAGCATTCCTTTAAGGTTGCCACTGTAAACTACACTGAATAATAATTGTAGTTTTGTGGGTTCTTGTAGTCGAATTATTGTAATGTTCAGCATTAAAGGCCGGAGGGATGGGTACTCGTATGCGATATAAGTTAGCTGGACAGAGTATGAATTACGGCAGATGTACAGCACGGGCATCAAGTGTGCAAAGGTCGAAAACAACGTAACATAATAGTCTGCGAAATAGTGAAGCATTGCCTTTCAAGTGTATGCAGACGCCAGGACAAGGTGTAGTACAGCACGACTCTTTTGTTTCTTCCCGCAGTAAGGCGGTTGTCATGGCCAGGCTATACCTACGTGCCTTTGTTTACCTTTGCGACAGATAACAGTATACTTATGGAAAAGCGCACACACCTCCAGTCTTTATTTAGCATATACACGAAATATTTCCACATTTTATTATTGGCGTATGAATGAGTGAATTAATGTATTCCCGTATTTCCTATAAGTGGAGCATAGGGCCTCTGAACCGCGCAAACTCGATGTCTGTAGGTAACGGTTTGGGAATCAGAGGTTTCCTGATCAGAGAGATTCCGGGATCAGGGATCAGCCCATCGCCGGAAGTAAAAGTACGAGAGAGATGAGGAGATAGAAAAGATGATGGAGCAATCGCTGGCATGCTGGTGGCGGAAACTGGAGGACCCGCAGAAAACCAAGAGCCAAGCGGTCAAACCACTAGCCATGGCGCGGTTCGCTATTGGCGTATACTGCATGCGAATTTAACAAGCCGTGGCCTTGGTTGTAGCAGTATATATGCATTTATCAAAGTATGTAGCCATTTTTTAAATTGTGAGCCAGTAACTTATTAGTACGTTTTTATGTAGACTCAACTGTCCTTCTCTACACACCAATGCTAAGTTGTTTGTTTTATACGGGGAAAGGCAGCAGATACGAACCTTTCTTGTACTCGAACCCGAACTTTCACTTGACTCTGCTGTATCATTCTGGTAATTACAACAAAATGAGTAATCACATATTTTCTGTGTACGCTTTATTAAATCTGGAGTAGATACAAAAATGAGGATGCCTATAACACTAAGTTGAGAAAGTTGTGTGAGCATATTATTAACATGATGTTGTAAACAGATAAAAAGCGCAACACTTCCTTTTAGTTACATTGATTGTCCGCCAGGAGAGAAGTGATGGTTATCGAGTACGCAATGCTGTGGAGAGATGGCGGTACCTGTTGTAACTTATTGCAGTGAAGAATTATCATGAACATATTCAGACTTTCAATATCAATTACGGTTTTATTTCACAAATACAACAGAGATTACATTTACTTTTGTTATGTGAACATAAAGCTGAGCTACATTTTGTACATCTGCATTATCGGAACAAGACATAGTTACGCATACAACTGAAAGTCTTCTACACCAAATATATATTCAGGCATTTATCAAATAGGAGGCACCCGTGGCGGATCATACGTTCCTTACGGAAGGACAAAACCCAATACCAACACCCTCTTCATGGCACTCGAGGGCGACTCGCCTTTGAGCCCCAAGAGAAAGCCACAAGTTTCGCAGACTATCTAGAGTCTCAATTCGAGCCCCGGGAAGAACCGCTAGACGACGAGTTCACCGAACTCGTGGAGGAGGCGGTGGAATACCTCTACGAGGACCCCCCTCCCCCACGCGATGTGATCCACATCCCCATTGCCACCCCCAAACAGGTGGCAGCCCAAATCCGTAACCTCAAACCAAATAAATCACCGGGGCATGATGGTGTTACGGCACTCATGCTCCGAAACCTTCCCAAAAGAGCTGTGATCCACTTGACGCGGATTTACAATGCGTGCCTCTACCTCCGCCACTTCCCAACTTGTTGGAAAGAGGCGAGGGTGGTATGCATTTTAAAGCCCGGCAAGGACCCACTCTTTCCGTCAAGCTACCGGTCCATAAGCCTTCTCTCAGTCGTCTCAAAGGTTTTTGAGCGACTGCTCTTGGCCCGCCTGACTCCTCTCTTCGAGGAAAGGCACCTCCTACCGGATCACCAGTTCGGTTTCCGTCGGGGCCACTCCACGACCCTGCAGCTACTGCGATTGGTAGAAAAGGCTGCCCTGGGCTTCCAGGACAACCTCAAAACCGTCGCGGTGCTGCTGGACGTGGACAAGGCCTTCGCCACAACGTGGCACCAGGGACTGTTATACAAGCTCAAGGAAGCACAACTCCCCGCCCCATACCTCACCCTGATCAGTAGTTTCCTCCGGGACCGAACCTTCAGGGTGCGAGTCGAAGGCAAACTCTCCACCGTCAGACCCATAGCGGCGGGAGTCCCGGAAGGCAGTGTACTGTCGCCGTTACTCTTTGCTGCCTACATGTCTGACTTCCCCACAGAGCCTCGCACTGTTCTGTGCCAATATGCTGACGACGTCCTCATATTGGCCCAGAACAAAAATGTCCGCTACTGCCTCCCTCCGCTGCAACGATCACTCCGAGCCATCGGCACGTGGAGTGAAAGGTGGAGGATGGCCATCAGCCCGCAGAAGAGCTCTGCCCTTCTGCTGGGGAAGGTCCTCCGCTGGCGCCCGGTGGGAGACCTGCGGTTGAGGCAGAGAAGGATCCCTTGGGTCCGGACTGCCAAATACCTGGGTGTCCGACTGGACCGCGGCCTCACATTCACCCCACATGCCCGTGAAAAAATCGGCCTCGGCCATGCAGCGCTCAGGCAGTTATACCCCATATTCCGCTCGACCATGCCCATCCGCCTGAAACTGCGGGTGTACCGTGCGATCATCCCGCCCCTGATCCTGTATGGATGCGAGGTCTGGGGATCGGTGGCTCGTACCACCATCCGCAGACTGCAAGCCGTGCAGAACAGGGCGCTTCGGATGATCTATGGTACTAAACGTATGTTTCCCTCATACATTCTCCACACCCATTCTGGCATACCTTACATCGAGGACGTAGTGCGCGAGCGCTCGCGCTCATTGTATGCCAGGATCACATTCCATCCTAACCACCTAGTGAACACACTAGGGCAGTACGACCATCGATTACCTAGGAGGAGAAAGAGCTACCGCCTCCCCAAGGATGCCCTTGGGTGGTGAGACCAGCCTCTCATCCCCCCAAGTTTACTCTGTTCCGGCCACACTGAGGCCGGACCCGGCCCGCCGGCTGAACCCCGGCAGCCGGGTCCCCCGGTGTGACAACGATAAAAACCTAAACATAGCGATCCCTAACTTACCCGACCTCTCGCTCCTGGCCCGTCACGCTGGACGGACCCTGCAACGCAGACCGCCAACAGCTGGGTGGGTCAGGGCACTGGCCTCCCTGGAAGCTACCCCCGCCACCAGGAGCATTAGCAGAGGTCGAATCAGGTCCTTCAGTTGACAATGACATCCAAGCTTTAGAGAAACGACAAACTCTTTAAGACCGCACGGGTAAATCCGCACAGCGGATAGGTACCGTGGCCATCTACCTACCGTCCGGGAGCACCCGGACGACTTGTTCTCGCTCTTGGCTCTCTCTAGTCTTTCAGGCATTTATCAAATAGACTTTCATTACATTAGCCTCCTGTCAGTCCTCTCGAAATTTTTGGCTTGTTTCAGCCCGCTTGTCGCCCCTACTGGGGGACATTCAAGATATTCCTCCCTATCAGTTTGGTTTTCGTCCTGCGCACTCGACATCACAGCAGTTGCTCCGTCTGGTGGAGGCCGCTGCCCTGGGTTTCCAGGAAAGGGCATTCACTGCGGCGGTATCTCTGGATGTAGAGAAGGCCTTCTCTACCACCTGGCATGCAGGCCTCCTACATAAACTAATCACCCTGGGGCTTCCTGCACACATGATACACATTTTACACTCATTCCTCAAACACAGACATTTCACAGTTATTGTGGCGGGAAAGCTTTCTACCAGACGACCCATCAGTGGAGGTGTCCCAGAAGGCTCTGTCTTATCCCCTACACTCTTTAGCGTGTATGTGGCGAATCTCCCCACGGAGCTACACGTCAACATAGCCCAATATGCGGACGACGTGTTACTATACAACACAAATAGAAACGCACGCAGAGCCTTCAACCCAATACAGCGACACCTAAGCCTCATTCATGATTGGTGTAGGCTTTGGCGATTGTCTATCAACCCAGAGAAAAGCCAAGCCATACTCTTCACTAAGCGTCACTTTCCCGCCAACCTCTCCGCCTTTAATTATTCTGGCAGAAGGATAGAGTGGACAAATTCTCTAAAATACTTAGGTGTAAAGCTGGACAAGGGCCTAACTTTTCGGGGTCACGTCCAGGAGGTAGCTCATCGCGCATCCGGAGCTTCGGCTTCGTTATACCCCATGATGCGCTCAGGAATGCCGACACCCCTTAAGTTGCGCCTTTTTCAGGCTTTAATTCTTCCAATCATGCTTTATGCTTGTGAGATCTGGGGCATGGCCGCAGGATTCAATCTGCGACAAATTCAGCGTGTACAAAATAGATGTCTTAGGGCCATCTATTCTGTTTGCTGGAGGTTTCCCGTGAGATACCTTCATGAAGCCTCATCTCTCCACTATGTAGAAGATGTCATTAGTCTCTAGGTCTTGCCCTATGGAAAACCCCACGGAGGCGCCGGGTGCCCTTCGGAGACAGCTCGGTAACTCTCTGGTCGTTAGAGGGAGGGGGGTCAGTCTTCACCTTGTGAGAACTGCCCTGGTAGATACCCTATATCATAGAAGCTAAGCAACCTCTATATATTTGTACGCTGTCGTTTTGAAACAGCCTGTACATCTCTATCATATCTATGAGATAAGATGAACAATGATGTTAATGAATAAGGATACAGAAGAAGAACTACTTGCAAGAATTTTCAATTGGCTATAATTAAGACTTGCAGTTGTTGCCATGTCTGACGCCAAAATTCCTAAGTTTCTCAAGCTGAGTGGACAAGCCATGTAGAGCAAATACTACCACCATTTCATGCCTCACTCCCTCTTTCATTTCTGGTCTTATTCATCAGCTTCCCCGCTTATCCACTTTTCAATTTCCTTGCAGCTCCAGAAGAATTCTAGAGATTCGCACTTACAAGGACTTTGAATCCGAAATGTATGATTTCTTCTCTCTTCGCTGGAGCTATATTTTCCCCTTTCATTGTGTACTTTTAATGCTCTCGCCAGTCGGTAGGACGTGGCTGAGAAATGCAGGTAACGTATGGCAAAAAAGTGAAAAATCAGTCAGCATCTCTTACTAATGGAAAATACGAGGGCTGTTCAATAAAGAATGATCATAATTTTTACGGACATAGTTTTTCGCATTCAAATTGAATCTTACTATATTCTGTTAGATTAATGTGAAACAAACATACCGTAGTAGTTTCATTGTTGGTACTCCTGGTTCCCGCCTCTGAGAACCAGGCAAGTTCAGACATGTTCACTATCGTCTATCGCTGCAATGGAGGTAACATGCAGTTAAGCTTGAAGTTATAGGAAGATCCGGAGTTTCTTTCAAACGTAATCACTGCTGATGTAACATGACTACATCATTCTGATCCTGAGAGCAAACAGCAAAGCTCAGTGTGGAAATCCCCTTCATCACCAACCCCCAAAAAAGTAAAAGTGGTTGCTTCTGCTGGGAAAGTTGTGGCAATCTCATTCTTTGATATTCATGGAATGGTTTATCAGCATGTTGTATCTGCACACACATCAGTAACTGGACAATACTACAGAGATGTCCTGAAAACATTCCAAGTCCATGTCAGGCGCAAAAGACAACATTTCCATGAAACAGGCTGGATGCTCCACCACGATAATGCGTGGCCGAAAACTGCCAATGCTGTTGTTGAATGTCTTGCAAAAATCAACGTGAAGTGCATCCCTCACCCTCCCTATAGTCCGGATTTAGCCCTATGGGACTTTTTTCTATTCCCTAACTTAAAGAACCGCCTTCGTAGGAGGCGTTATCCATCATCAGAAGGTGTGGTGAAGGCTGCGGAAGTGATTTTGAAGGATCTCTCTAAAAATGGTTTCCAGCATGTCTTTGAACACTGGTAGAAACGCTGGGAAAAGTGCATCGCATTCAGGGGAGACTATTTTGAGAAGGACCATCAAAATTATGAGGATGAGTAAAGGTACGTTGTCAAAAAATATATATTGTGATTATTCTTTATTGAACAGCCCTCGTACAAATTTAAGTCAGTAATCATATTGTCGTTCACTCAGTTATTGCACGTTTTACTGTGAGATTATGGGGCTAAGATAAGGGAATCCGTTTAATTTAATGTATCACCAAAATAAGTTTATTAGGATAATATTTTGTTTATACAACTTCGCTTGGGAATAGTGGCTCACTCAGAGGATAGCAATTTCGTTTGTTTATATAACCTGTATGGTACTATCTTAAATAAACCTTTAATTGGCGCTTTAATACCTTTCATAGTAGGTACTTATGTATTGAAACTGTTAGAAATATTATTGGTTCTGCTGTAGATCCAATGCTTAAATGTATTTGGTTTTCATGTTAAAAATGTTTAAGTAAGTTAACCTCTGTAGCCCACCTACTATAGACCACCCTCGTATAGAGCTACAACTGATTTCCTATAGTAGGAAGTTATGGGTCTCAAAGTTTGGTAACACTGTTATATTTAAGGACTTCTGCGCGTCTGTGTGCTTTCATCTCGTGGCCTCCTGGTCTAATTGCCGTCCATCAGTAGCGAATGGTGATATATCCGAACGACTCATTCTTCAGATCCCACCGTCATTTAATGGGTAGTGTCTGACCTTTCGTTGGAGGGTAGCACATCCCCAACCGACCTAAATTTCCCTTTGTCCCCATGTTAACTAAAATAAGCGCAAACAAATAAAATATCAATTCCCTGACTTTCATTCACATCAAACCAATGAATTGTGGATGATGGTTCCATCAATAAAATATCTACCTCGGATGACAAGCTTCATCGTCACAGGGTCTTATAGCCAATAAAAATAAAGGAAGCACATCACATTAAGAGGGTATCGACTCCCCCATCTCTACAATGCTAAATTACGGAACGATAAAGTCAGACTGAAAAATTCAATGCCACAGCCGGGATTTGAAACACGGATCTTCTGGTCTCAAGCCAGCCGCTCTAAACCATTGAGCTACTATGGCCAACGTGCCGACATGAAATTAAATTCTCCAACTGACTCGTATTTTTTCCGGTAAACCACTAGGAATTCTCATAAACACATGAGACAACTACCTTAATGGCGACTTACAACGTGTAAGTACTTTAAGGCCCGGGCTTTATAGTTCGGATCACTATTAGGTACAATTAATGGAAATTAATTGTTCTTTCAATTATTTAATTACAACTGTTACTATTTTACTATTATTTCTTTATTTAGTTATCTATTCCACCCGATCAATAAATTCGATATAATAATTAAGTGGCAATTTATTATTACTTATTCTTATAAGTAATTACTTATTACTTATTCCTTATTACTTCCCAATTTTATGGATCTATTTTAGGCGGTTTTGCCATCTTTTTAAGTGTGGGTCAATAAATGAATGAGTGAATGAATGAAGTACCCGGTAACTACCCGGGCGTACAGCTATGGCAACCCTTATCAACGATCGAAACTGTTCATGATGAAATGTTTCAAGACCAAGCTGAAGACGTATTGAGCGTTCGCAAACGACTACTTTGAGACATGTGGTAAATCCAGTGAAAGCATTCCTTTAAGGTTGCCACTGTAAACTACACTGAATAATATAAGTTAGCTGGACAGAGTATGAATGACGGCAGATGTACAACACGGGCATCGAATGTGCAAAGGTCGAAAACAACGTAACATAGTGCTCTGAGAAATACTGAAGCATTGCCTTTCAAGTGTATGCAGACGCCAGGACAAAGTGTAGTACAGCACGACTGTTTCGTTTCTTCCCGCAGTAAGGCGGTTGTCATGGCCAGGCTATACCTACGTGCCTTTGTTTACATGTGCGACCGATAACAGTATACTTATGGAAAAGTGCATACGCCTTCATCCTTTATTTAGCATATACCAGAAATATTTCCACAGTTTATTATTGGCGTATGAATGAGTGAATTAATGTATTCCTGTATTTCCTGTAAGTGGCGCATAGGGCGCGTAAACTCGATGTCTGTAGGTAACGGTTTGGGAATCAGAGGTTTCCTGATCAGAGAGATTCTGGGATGAGGGATCAGCCCATTGTTGGAAGTAAAAGTACGAGAGGGATGAGGTGACAGAAAAGATGATGCAGCAATCGTTGGCATGCTGGTGGCGGAATCTGGAGGACACGCAGATGACGCGCCCAGTGCTATGTTGTCCACCACAAATCTCACTTTGCGGTCGCCTGGAATCGAACCGAGCCGCCTTGGTAAGAGCCAAGCGGTCTAACCACTAGCCATGGCGCGGCCCACTATTGGCGTATACTGCATGCGAATTTAACAAGCCGTGGCCTTAGTTATAGCAGTGTATATGCATTTATCAAAGTATGTAGACATTTTGTAAATTGTGAGCCAGTAACTTATTAGTACGTTTTTATGTAGACTCAACTGTCCTTCTCTACACACCAATGCTAAGTTGTTTGTTTTATACGGGGAAAGCCAGCGGATACGAACCTTTCTTGTACTCGAACCCGAACTTTCACTTGGCTCTGCTGTATCACTCTGGTAATTACAACAAAATGAGTAATCACACATTTTCTGTGTACGCTTCATTAAATTTGGAGCAGATACAAAAATAAGGATGTCTATAAGACTAACTTGAGAAAGTTGTGTGAGCATATTATTAACGTGATGTTGTAAACAGATGAAAAGCGCAACACTTTCTTTTAGTTACATTGACTGTCCGCCAGGAGAGAAGTGATGGTTATCGAGTACGCAATGCTGTGGAGAGATGGCGGTATCTGTTGTAACTTATTGCAGTGAAGAAATGTCATGAACATATTCAGACTTTTAATATCAATTACGGTTTTGTTTCACAAATACAACAGAGATTACATTTACTTTTGTTATGTGAACATAAACGTGAGCTACATTTTGTACATCTGTATTATCGGAACAAGACATAGTTACGCATACAAATGAAAGTCTTCTACACCAAATATATATTCAGGCATTTATCAAATAGACTTTGATTATTGAAATGGCATTACATTGAACGCAGGTTATTGTATTTTTTGTAACATTCAGCATTTTCATAAATTGTAGCTTGGTATCTGATACAGAAGCTCAGATAATGGATCAGATATTTTAAGAAATGTGATTTTCCAGAAATTGCGTTTAAAGTTGGCAGTACATTTTATCATGCCTTAATGCATCCGTGGGCTATGTCTAGGTCTTCCTCCTCTTCAAACGTGGCCATGACATTTTATACATACAACAGCTTCAATGATAAATCTTTTCAACAGCGAAACATTCACTATTATGTTTACAAAATCATTCATTTGTTTATAAAATTCTAAACATGGCTGTGTTTTCTTTTTCGAATAACGAATTGGAACATCATGTATTAGGTTAGTACCTGCTGATGATTGCTATGTATTGCTTATAATTACAGTTTTAGACTTGGGGACATTCTTCCTTTTCTTAAAAATACATTTTGATCTTGTCACAATGGCTGATTTTACCAAAAAGGGAACACTAACACGACTATACTTCCTACAAAACAATATTAAATACGTATAATTCACTAAAAACATAGGAGAAGCATGTAACAAATAAGCATCAAAGATAAATGAAAACGGATCACCCACCAGCATAGATTGAGAACAAAAATTGCCCCGCCCATCACAAAAAACACCATTTCGATAGCTCTTGCAGAAAAAAAGTGACAGCTGACAAAAGTTACACATTTTTATCGAATTTTGACAGACAACACAACAGAGCAGGCGTAATTAAAGTGGTTTCTAAATCATTATACTATATGTATCATATATCATTTTAATCGTAGAAAAAGACAGATTAATGTGAGACAAAAATATAAAATATGACCATTTTATGATTTTTGACCATTCCGAACCCCCTTAGTATAAAGGGGTAGAGCCAGACTGCAAAATGCAATGCCATAGCCGGGCATGTGTTTATAAGAACTCCTAGTGGTTTACTGGGGAAAATACGAGTCAGTTGGAGAATTTAATGTCATGTCGGCACGTTGGCCATAGTAGCTCAATGGTTAGAGCGGCTCCACGGAAACCAGAAGATCCGTGGTTCAAATCCCGGCTATTGCTCTGAAATTTTCCATCTGGCTCTACCCTATCATAGTGCGTCCTACACGCGACTAGTGTGAAAAAACAAGTAATTCCCCTTAGTACACTTTACCTTAAACTCGTATTGTGTTTTAAACCTTTCCAAACGTGTATTTAAATCAATGAACGTTTGCCTTGTTCAGTAATGTCCTTCATTTCTCATATTTTCCTTTTGTCATCCATGAAAATCTCACATTTAACTTCCGCTGCGTCAACTTTGGTTTTTAAGTTTTATTTAATGCTTGATTTTACACACTATGGTAGTCGATGTTACAGAGTTTCTGAGACCACTAGTTGTGAAATTAGGAATTATTATATTTTGTGAAACATTACTTTATTTGAGACACATCTAGAGTTCGATCGGAAACCGCCAATGAAATTGTAACTTACTCGTATATTCAATAGACGCAATTCATAGGTTTAGCGCTGACAGGGGATTAAGGATAAACAGCAAAAAATGAAAAAAATAATGGTAATTAAAAGAGGATCTATATTGAGGAAAGGAGAGGAGTGATACATAGGATACCAAAAGGTAGAAGTGGTGAACGAGTATGACTATTTAGGTGTAAGGATGTGTAGCAGTGGAGGATGGGGTGCACAAGCCAGAAAAGTGATAGCTAATGGCAGGGCAGCAAAGACAGGGGTAAGAATATGTAAACATAAACTGGAGATGGCAGTTAGATGGTTAGAAAGAATGTATGAAGCGATCGTTGAAGTCAGAACAATGTATGGGGCACATCAGAGATAGGAACACAATTAGACCAGATGTACGGATTGTTTTGTAAAGAACTACTAGGGCTGCCAAAATCGGCACCCAGAGAAGTGACATTACTAGAGCTAGGGGAATAATAATAGAGAGAATATTGAAATTCTGGTATAAGTGTATTAAAGGGCAGAAAGGGGAATTATTGAATCTGTGCATGAAGCAACAGAAAAGCATTAAGAACAAACAGTTGGTGGTCGGAATTGGAAAAACGGTATCGAAGATAGGTATGGGAGATCCATGGAGAGTAGAGGAGACAAATCAAAGCGACTTTTGGAAGGAAGTGAGAACTAGAGTACAAGATATAGATAGGCAGAAGATATGGGAAAGTATAGAAGAAAAGAAAACTCTGAAATTTTATAAGCAATTAAAGACAGAATGGGGTAGGGAAAAATATATAGATCAATGTGACAAAACTGGAAGAGAAGGCATAGCATGGATGAGAGTAGGACTAATATATCTAAAAGGGTTGAGAAGTAATGAGGTAGTGATGTGTGAATTTTGTGGAGATGAAGAGAGCACTGTTCATTATCTGATAGAATGTAAGGAGTTAACAAATTGCAGGAGAAAGATATGGGATAAGAAATGGGACAGTGTGAGCAAAGAGGTAGTGGCACTACGCATGTTAACGGGGACGGGAGAAAAGAAAAATAGATGTATAGGAGATTCCTTATATAGGTTAAGAGAAAAGTGGATTAGGGTAAAATGAGCAAAGGTCAAGAAGAAATGACAACAAGCTGCTCAGGAAAACCAAAGGCTTATAGCCAGGGGACCTGAGGTAGTGAGTAAATCTTAGATCAGCAATTTCATGTATTTGTACAGGAGGTATAATAGTGATTGTTAGATATCAAAGTCATTGTAGCAAAAATGTAATGGAAACTGTACAAATAAACAAACAAACAAAATAAATGAGTGAGTCAGTGAGTGAGTAAATAAGTACATAAACACATAAATGAATAAATAAATAAATAAACAAATAAATAAGTAAATAAATAAGTAAGTAAATAAATAGCTAAATAAATAAATAAATACCCGGGAGTACCCGGGCGTACAGCAATGGCAACCCTTACCAACAATCGAAACTGTTCGTGATGAAATGTTTCAAGACCAAGCTGATGACGTATTGAGCGTTCGTATACGACTACTTTGAGAGATGTGCTAAATCCAGTAAAAGCATTCCTTTAAGGTTGCCACTGTAAACTACACTGAATAATAATTGTAGTTTTGTGGGTTCTTGTAGTCGAATTATTGTAATGTTCAGCATTAAAGGCCGGAGGGATGGGTACTCGTATGCGATATAAGTTAGCTGGACAGAGTATGAATTACGGCAGATGTACAGCACGGGCATCAAATGTGCAAAGGTCGAAAACAACGTAACATAATAGTCTGCGAAATAGTGAAGCATTGCCTTTCAAGTGTATGCAGACGCCAGGACAAGGTGTAGTACAGCACGACTCTTTTGTTTCTTCCCGCAGTAAGGCGGTTGTCATGGCCAGGCTATACCTACGTGCCTTTGTTTACCTTTGCGACAGATAACAGTATACTTATGGAAAAGCGCACACACATCCAGTCTTTATTTAGCATATACCAGAAATATTTCCACATTTTATTATTGGTGTATGAATGAGTAAATTAATGTATTCCTGTATTTCCTATAAGTGGAGTGGAGCATAGGGCCTCTGATTCCGGGATCAGGGATCAGCCCATCGCCGGAAGTAAAAGTACGAGAGAGATGAGGAGATAGAAAAGATGATGGAGCAATCGCTGGCATGCTGGTGGCGGAAACTGGGGGACCCGCAGAACACCAAGAGCCAAGCGGTCAAACCACTAGCCATAGCGCGGCCCACTATTGGCGTATACTTCATGCGAATTTAACAAGCCGTGGTCTTAGTTGTAGCAGTATATATGCATTTATCAAAGTATGTAGCCATTTTGTAAATTGTGAGCCAGTAACTTATTAGTACGTTTTTATGTAGACTCAACTGTCCTTCTCTACACAACAATGCTAAGTTGTTTGTTTTATACGGGGAAAGGCAGCAGATACGAACCTTTCTTGTACTCGAACCCGAACTTTCACTTGACTCTGCTGTATCATTCTGGTAATTAAAACCAAATGAGTAATCACATATTTTCTGTGTACGCTTCATTAAATCTGGAGTAGATACAAAAATGAGGATGCCTATAACACTAAGTTGAGAAAGTTGTGTGAGCATATTATTAACATGGTGTTGTAAACAGATGAAAAGCGCAACACTTCCTTTTAGTTACATTGATTGTCCGCCAGGAGAGAAGTGATGGTTATCGAGTACGCAATGCTGTGGAGAGATGGCGGTACCTGTTGTAACTTATTGCAGTGAAGAATTATCATGAACATATTCAGACTTTCAATATCAATTACGGTTTTATTTCACAAATACAACAGAGATTACATTTACTTTTGTTATGTGAACATAAAGCTGAGCTACATTTTGTACATCTGCATTATCGGAACAAGACATAGTTACGTATACAAATGAAAGTCTTCTACACCAAATATATATTCAGGCATTTATCAAATAGACTTTCATTAATTACTTTGTAGTCTGGCAGATCGACTTTTGGAACATGTGTTGAGTTATAACATTCAGCGTCTTCTGAAACATTACAAAACCTATCCCTACGCAATATCCTGTTTGCTCCTATCCGAACGAGAACTGCAACCGTTCACCAAGAAACCCACGTCCCTTACATCAACGAGGCCATCAACAAACGTGCCTCTTCCATCTGGGTGCGCATCCGATACCATCAAAACCCCACCATACACAATATTGGGAAAGGCGAACCCAAGCATCGAAAACACGCCAGAATCAAAGCATATTGAAGAAAAACAAAAATAAAAAAGCAACACGACTGCAAAATTATGCGCACCCACCCTTCCTGCCTCAGGCCACGCTCCCCGGCAGAGGCCGCCATCATCGGCAGCCCAGGAGTCAGCTACCCGCTGCCGCACAGCGTAACTGCGAACATTGTAAATATTGTACATAGCCAAGTCTGTACAGTGTAGTGCGTGTGATATTGGGACGTACGTGTTATGCCCAGAGGTGTGTGTGTGTGTGTGTGTGTGTGCGCGCGCGCGCGGCAAGATAAGCGCAGTGTAAATATGTAAATATAAAAACAAAAAAAGAAAGACAGAGACAAATAACGAGATAAAACTGGTTCTCGGCGGCCTCAGAACAGGTCGCCGTATGGGTTTTAGAAGCACTCCAAAGACAATAAAAAACCATACCCAGAATTATAAACCCATGTAAATTTAGAGCCTGTAAGCCGGATTCATTGTACCGGCACCAGGCAAATAAGTTATAAATAAAAAGCCTTAAGACTTTCATTATTTCCATTGCAGCTTTCCAGTTGGCTTTTGGAACTTGTTATGTTAGGATGTTAAATTTATTGTAGTGAAGCTGTAATGGAAACTGTACGAATAAATAAATAAACAAAGTAGTACTCATATGTCTGAGAAACTCCCTTGTGTCCGACTCGTTAAATTCACACCGGACTTTTAGACAGAAATGTGCGTCAGAGCACCACCCTATTGTTCACTGGGAAGGGGTCCCTAACGGTCAGTCCTGTCCACCACAAATGGGTGATATAGAACAAGTTGATACAGACTCAAGCATACTGTGTAACACACAAAAAAGATACATGCACACTGATGTAAAACTTGCACAATAAAAAGAAAATGTACAAAATTAGCCTCGCACTTACTGACGTGACCTACGCATAGAATGAATGAAAGTTGCGCATAAAACCGAACAGAACAATGAAAATCGGAACTTAGGCAACTAAGAACTCCAACTGGAATTATTAATATGTGTTTATCACTTCCTTAAAATTAGGATTGATTTTGGTTTTTAGAGACAAGGACTAACATTTTCCCTTAACTGGTTTTGAAGATAGATTTATGAGAGTAATTAGACGTGGGAAGATGCGTCTCTTTTGTAAAACAACTGAACTCGCTTTGGTACCAAACATACCTCATATGGGAAATGATGGAACAATAAGCTAATTCAGTGGGAAGGGTTGCTTTCCACATTCCAGAAGAGTGGTCACTTACTTTACAACTTTCTAAACATGTAAAGGTTCTACAGAATCTTCAGTTAAAGTTTTCATAAGAAAAAGCTCTGGGAAAGTGTTCGATTTCGCATTTATATCGCGATATATCGCATTTGCGATAAATCACCGCTCCTAGTTATAATATATCTGATTTCTATTTAAAGCACTATCACTTTAATGTGCGAATTTGTTTTGTTTATTGTTGTAACCTGCTTGTCTGTTAGTTTCATATTTCATTGTTGCCGCAATAATGTATTTATTCTACTGTGATCGCTGATAGCCTTATGTGCTGTGAAGCGAGCTTAAAGAAATGAAAACAAAAGCCTAGATGACAGAGCATAAAATGTTTTGGACTCACTTCGACAGATGGCAGTGTAGTAGCAATTTGTCCTTTTGTACATAATTGTTAATTTTATATCAAATGTTGGCTTATTTTTAAGTAAAACGAAGAGTTTAGAGAGGAGAGCTGCTAGGTAACGGAAATTATTCAAAAATAATTCTCTTAAACGTGTTACTTTAATATTTTTAATTGAATTTGTTCGACACATTCAAGGAGTGGAAGTCAACGACTTGTACTTGATAAGAAGTGAAATTCCGTAGAATCTCCAACAATAAAACTAGCGTAGGGGATACCGTGATCATTAAGGCGGTTCCCCCAGGGTGAGGCCCTTCCATTGCACCTCGGTTGGGCTGACCTCTGTGAGTGTCACAAATGGGGCACTCATGCGCATAATTTTTGGTAGTCGGGACGGGCGTTCGCGTCATCCCGGAATAAACTCCACAAATCTAGAGCATTCCTAGTAATTTCTTTCTTTCCCTCACTCACCCTCTCCCTCTCTTTCTTTCTTTCTTTCTTTCTTTCTTCATTTATTGTGCTCGTCATTACAGACGCAAGACATACTTAAACGAAGAAGTGAACGGGATAAATGTTCCAGATCACACAATTTTCATCTCACACGTCCTGAAAGATTCCGGCGGTCTCGCGAAGCGATATTTGAGAGTGCTAAAGTCCCGAAAAGTGAGTTAGATTTTCCGATAAGAAGAAAAAAATTATTGTACGGTAATGATTCTATTTTAAAAACTCAAGAAAAAATATACGCTAAGCCATAGGTAAACAAAGGCTAGAGACAGACAATAGAGCATCGGACTTCTAGTGAAAAGTGGGATTTCTGATTTCCTGAATTTATAGTTAATGTTACAAGAAGTGTGCATCGTATCTTGTTTAGCGTGGTTTACCATTAAGTTTTAGTGCTTTTTTTCACGTTTGGTGTCATTTTATTCATATTGTGAGCAAGAATTCGTCAATATTTGATTGATACTTGGCTTCCGAGTCACCAACATGGGCTCCACCACTCAACGAGCTCAACCAACTACCACTCCACGATTAGTTATTGGCAAGCATCTCAGAGTAGGTTATTCCTTAATAAGGAAAACGCTATTATAATTGACTGAGTTGATCATGCTACCGTCATTGAATTTGTGCAATACTTAGCAACTAAAGTTAATGCAAATTAATTGTTCTTTCACACTAGCCGTGTGTAGAACGCACTATGAAAGGGTAGAGCCAGACTGAAAAATTCAATGTCATAGCCGAAATTTGAACCACGGATCTTCTGGCCTCCGTGCAGCCGCTCTAAACCATTGAGCTACTATGGCCAACGTACCAACATGACATTAAATTCTCCAACTGACTCGTGAACAACCGACCGTGAAAAACGCGAGTTTTTAAATATTCTAAAATAACCTTTGTCCATTCCATTTCCATCCCTATACTTTAGCTTGATGACCAAAAGGGCAGTGTATGCTTTATACTTTTCTATTATTGATACTCTTTATGTTTCTCCTTATTACGTGGTAGCTACAGAAAATTCTTTTAATTGAATACATTTTAAGTTTTGTTCCACGTTAGACTGATTTATCAGAGAGTATGTTTGGATACGGGCTGTAAAACTGTTTTGGGGAAAGATAGTGGGCGGATTTATACAAGGTTTGCCTGCCCACAATCTTCGGCCATGTACTCGTCTAATACGCAATCTAAAAATTGTAAGTCGGTGATTGGAGCGATTGTAAAGGCATCAGAAACTTTATGTGAGAGTGACAATAGCATTCTAAACACACATACCTATTTCTAATTTGGAATTAGCATATCCCTTCCTTAAATTCGAGAATATCGAGAATTTTCTATACAAATTCTGCTAAAGGTGAGATTTTCAACTTCATGCTGTGGGAAGTGACACTAATTTCACTGCCTCGTGTACCGCCTTTTCAAAATAACATAAAAACTGTTAGCTCCAATGTCAATCCGCAAACTTATTTTATTTCCTTCCATAATTCTACAGTGTTTTCCATTGTTTTAGAAATTGAAAAAGTAAATATTACTGATGCGTAAGAGCCCAATGTACTATTGAGTGAAGTAAAATATACGAGGTGAGTGACCCGCGCCTTATTTGTTTGCAAGGTAGGCTACCCATCACACATCATGTGAGCCTTAGTCCAGTTTTGCGCTAACTAAACTATATCGCTTGACGTTCTTACAGAGAGGAATGCGCAAAATTCAGAGGAATAGCGGCTTAAGGGACAAAACGTACTCCTCGCTAAAGTACACCTCAAAAACATACCACACCTTTACTGAGAGGGAAATCCGGTTTCCAGCCGATTTTACAAACTTTTTGTTAGAGTATACATGGCATAGTAAACGCCTCGGAAGAATAAGAACCTATTAAATTGTAACCGCAGTATAAAGCAGCGATTAGGAGGCGGCGAATTCATTGAAATCATATAATTAAAAAAGAAGATGAATTAATGAAAATGCTTTGCTAAACTAATATAAAAATCTTGTTATATTAATATGAAATTAGAACTTATAGAACGATGATTAAAATAGCGGTTAACTTAAGGAATAGGAAGGGAAGAATATAATTTAATATAGCAGACATACTAGCATCCAGGCAAGGAAGAGAAAATATTCTTGTAAAAATCTGCACACTTCGGAGAGACAGGAAGGGAGGAGCGTTACTCTCTTTGTGCAAAGAAAGGTTCAATATCTGAGAACTATAGAATACTCACAGCCAGGAATTTGTTGGAAAAAAATATGCCGGAGCATGAACGCTAAAGGGATTTACTTCGCTGATTTGATAACGATGTATACCGTTACAGAGAGCACAGGGTAGGCGTTCCCCAACTCCGGGTGGGCTGAACGTCAATGAGTTAAATGAGTTTTGCAAACCAATGCGAAAATTCGAAATAAATGAGAAACCAATAATGTAAGATTTGAGAAGGGTGAGCTAGTTTGGTCATGTGATAAAGTTAGAGAGGGGATCAGAATAAGGTTCGAACTGAATCGCGAAGTAAAAAACACTTAAAAGGTGATACTATGACAAGAAGGACGTGTTCATGCGCATTAAGGAGAAGAAGCGAAGATTTGTAAGTCAGAAATGTAGGGAAGTTAAGAATAGGGAAATCAGCGTAAGTGGAAGCAGCATTAGAAGTTTATTAGAGCAAAGTAGTTGACGTATAAAAAAGAAATGGAAAACGCGCGGAAGTAACTTTAAACAAGTAATCCAGGGTTTCAAGTGAAATTGAATTTATGTTAGGAATTTTACAAACAGGTGGTCACCGATCCAAGTCAATCAGGATCAAACAAACTTATAAGAAATAAGGTAAATAATTCTGTAACGAACCAAAGTGTTATTGATACAACTGAGTGGCCAAAATCCATCTCCTGTAACTTTTTACCTGAGGATAAGAGAACTCTTGGCTCCAATTAGACCCAATCAATTTAACAATGGTATGTGGATTAGTCGCAAAATCAGTACGCTAACGTCAACTAAAAGCAAAATGTCGGATTGTTGTACATAGAGAAGGGGTTGGACTCGTACAGTCAAAACGGACATATTATTATCCAACGGTTTATTTACATTTTTGCGTAAACTACGTCTAACATGCATAAGAGCATTTGCCATTTATGTAATAATATTAAAACACCTAGCAAATGATTCAAGCTGTCTTAAAAGGCTAAATCACACACGAGGCGGCAATTGCAGTGCCAATACGGAAGCTGCCAGAACGATGGAACAAGTGCATAGAGATCGGCGGGGAATATCTGTCAGAAGTTTATCTTCAACACATTTGTACGCTTCATTAAATCTGGAGCAGATACAAAAATATGGATGTCTATAAAACTAAGTTGAGAAAGTTGTGTGAGTATATTTTTAAAGTGGTGTTGTAAACAGATGAAGAGCGCAACACTTCCCTTTAGTTACATTGACTGTCCGCCAGGAGAGAAGTGATGGTTATCGAGTACGCAATGCTGTGGAGAGATGGCGGTACCTGTTGTAACTTATTGCAGTGAAGAATTATCATGAACATATTCAGACTTTCAATATCAATTACGGTTTTGTTTCACAAATACAACAGAGATTACATTTACTTTTGTTATGTGAACATAAACGTGAGCTACATTACGTATATCTGCATTATCGGAACAAGACATAGTTACGCATACAAATGAAAGTCTTCTACACCAAATATATATTCAGGCATTTATCAAATAGACTTTCATTATTGAAATGGCAATACATAGAACGGAAGTTATTGTAATTTTTGTATCATTCAGCATTTTCAGAAATTCTAGTTTGGTATCTGATACAGAAGCTGAGATAATGGATCAGATATTTTAAGAAATGTGATTTTCTAGAAATTGCGTTTAAAGTCGGCAGTACATTTTATCATGCCTTAATGCATCCGTGGGCCATGTCTAGGTCTTCCTCCTCTTCAAACGTGGCCATGGCATTTTATACATGCAACAGATTCAATGATAAATCTTTTCCACAGAGAAACATTCACTATTATGTTTACAAAATCATTCATTTGTTTATAAAATTCAAAGCATGACTGTGTTTTCTTTTTCGAAGAACCAATTGGAACATCATGTATTAGGTTAGTACCTGCTGATGATTGCTATGTATTGCTTATAATTACAGTTTTAGACTTGGGAACATTCTTCGTTTTCTTAAAAATACATTTTGATCTTGTCACAATGGCTGATTTTACCAAACAGGGAACACTAACACGAATATATTTCCTACAAAACAATATTAAATAAGTATAACTCACTAAAAACATAGGAGAAGCATGTAACAAATAAGCATCAAAGAGAAATGAAAACGGATCACCCACCAGCATAGATTGAGACCAAAAATTGCCCCGCCCATCATAAATATCCCATTTCGATAGCTCTTGCAGAAAAAAAGTTACATTTGACAAAAGTTACACATTTTTATCGAATTTTGACAGAAGCAACACAACAGAGCAGGCGTAATTATAGTGGTTTCTAAATCATTATACTATATGTATCATATATCAGTTTAATCGTAGAAAAAGACAGATTAATGTGAGACAAAAATATAAAATATGACCATTTTATGATTTTTGACCATTCCGAACCCCCTTAGTATAAAGGGGTAAAGCCAGACTGAAAAATGCAATGCCATAGCCGGGCATGAGTTTATGAGAACTCCTAGTGGTTTACTGGGAAAAATACGAGTCAGTTGGAGAATTTAATGTTATGTCGGCACGCTGGCCATAGTAGCTCAATGGTTAGAGCGATTGCACGGAAACCAGAAGATCCGTGTTTCAAATCCCGGCTATTGCATTGAATTTTTCAGTCTGGCTCTACCCTATCATAGTGCGTCCTACACGCGACTAGTGTGAAAGAACAAGTAATTCCCCTTAGTACACTTTACCTTAAACTCGTATTGTGTTTTAAAGCTTTCCAAACGTGTATTTAAATCAATGAACGTTTGCCTTGTTCAGTAATGTCCTTCATTTCTCATATTTTTCTTTTGTCATCCATGAAAAGCTCACATTTAACTTCCACTGCGCCTACTTTAGTTTTTACGTTTTATTTAACGCTTGATTTTACACACTATGGTAGTCGATGTTACAGAGTTTCTGAGACCACTAGTTGTGAAATTAGGAATTATTATATTTTGTGAAACATTACTTTATTTGAGACACATCTAGAGTTCGATAGGGAACCGCCAATGAAATTGTAACTTACTCGTATATTCAATAGACGCAATTCATAGGTTTAGCGCTGACAGGGGATTAAGGATAAACAGCAAAAAATGAAAAAATAATGGTAATTAAAAGAGGATCTATATTGAGGAAAGGAGAGGAGTGATACATAGGATACCAAAAGGTAGAAGTGTTGAACGAGTATGACTATTTATGTGTAAGGATGTGCAGCAGTGGAGGATGGGCTGCACAAGCCAGAAAAGTGATAGCTAATGGCAGGGCAGCAATGTCCGGGGTAAGAATATGTAAACATAAACTGGAGATGTCAGTTAGATGGTTAGAAAGAATGTATGAAGCGGTCGTTGAAGTCAGAACAATGTATGGGGCACATCAGATATAGGAACACAATTAGACCAGATGTATGGATTGTTTTGTAAAGAACTACTAGGGCTGCCAAAATCAGCACCAAGAGAAGTGACATTACTAGAGCTAGGTAATACAAAAAGGAGGGGGATAATAATAGAGAGAATATTGAAATTCTGGTATAAGTGTATTAAAGGGCAGAAAGGAGAATTATTGAATCAGTGCATGAAGCAACAGAAAAGCATTAAGAACAAACAGTTGGTGGTCGGAATTGGAAAGAAGGGTATCGAATATAGACATGGGAGATCTATGGAGAGTAGAGGAGACAAATCAAAGCGGTTTTTGGAAGGAAGTGAGAACTAGAGTACAAAACATAGATAGGCAGAAGATATGGGAAAGTATAGAAGAAAAGAAAACTCTGAAATTTTATAAGCAATTAAAGACAGAATGGGGTAGGGAAAAATATATAGATCAATGTGACAAAACTGGAAGATAAGGCATAGCATGGATGAGAGTAGGACTAATATATCTAAAAGGGTTGAGAAGTAATGAGGTAGGGATGTGTGAATTTTGTGGAGACGAAGAGAGCACTGTTCACTACCTGGTAGAATGTAAGGAGTTAACAAATTGCAGGAGAAAAATATGGGATAAGAAATGGGACAGTGTGAGCACAGAGGTAGTGGCATTACGCATGTTAACGGGGATGAGTGAAAAGAAAAATTGATGTATAGGAGATTCCTTATATAGGATAAGAGAAAAGGGGATTAGGGTAAAAGAAGAAAAGGTCAAGAAGAAATGACAACAAGCTGCTCAGGAAAACCAAAGGCTTATAGCCAGGGGACCTGAGGTAGTGAGTATATCTTAGATCAGCAATTTCATGTATTTGTACAGGAGGTATAATAGTGATTGTTAGATATCAAAGTCATTGTAGCAAAAATGTAATGGAAACTGTACAAATAAACAGACAAACAAAATAAATGAGTGAGTCAGTGAGTGAGTAAATAAGTACATAAACACATAAATAAATAAATAAACAAATAAATAAGTAAATAAATAAGTAAATAAATAAATAGCTAAATAAATAAATAAATAAATATATACCCGGGAGTACCCGGGCGTACAGCTATGGCAACCCTTATCAACGATCGAAACTGTTCATGATGAAACGTTTCAAGACTAAGCTGATGACGTATTCAGCGTTCGTATACGACTACTTTGAGAGATGTGCTAAATCCAGTGAAAGCATTCCTTTAAGGTTGCCACTGTAAACTACACTGAATAATAATTGTAGTTTTGTTGGTTCTTGTAGTCGAATTATTGTAATGTTCAGCATTAAAGGCTGGAGGGATGTGTGCTCGCATGCGATATAAGTTAGCTGGACAGAGTATGAATTACGGCAGATGTACAGCACGGGCATCAAATGTGCAAAGGTCGAAAACAACGTAACATAATACTCTGCGAAATAGTGAAGCATTGCCTTTCAAGTGTATGCAGACGCCAGGACAAGGTGTAGTACAGCACGACTCTTTTGTTTCTTCCCACAGTAAGGCGGTTGTCATGGCCAGGCTATACCTACGTGCCTTTGTTTACCTTTGCGACCGATAACAGTATACTTATGGAAAAACGCACACACCTCCGGCCTTTATTTAGCATATACAGAAATATTTCCACATTTTATTATTGGCGTATGAATGAGTGAATTAATGTATTCCTGTATTTCCTGTAAGTGGAGCATAGGGCCTCTGAACCGCGCAAACTCGATGTCTGTAGGTAACGGTTTGGGAATCAGAGGTTTCCTGATCAGAGAGATTCCGTGATGAGGGATCAGCCCATCGCCGGAAGTAAAAGTACGAGAGAGATGAGGTGATAGAAAAGATGATGGAGCAATCGCTGGCATGCTGGTGGCGGAAACTGGAGGATCCGCAGAAAACCAATAGCCAAGCGGTCTAACCACTAGCCATAGCGCGGCCCACTATTGGCGTATACTGCATGCGAATTTAGCAAGCCGTGGCCTTAGTTGTAGCAGCATATATGCATTTATCAAAGTATGTAGCCATTTTGTAAATTGTGAGCCAGTAACTTATTAGTACGTTTTTATGTAGACTCAACTGTCCTTCTCTACACAACAATGCTAAGTTGTTTGTTTTATACGGGGAAAGGCAGCGGATACGAACCTTTCTTGTACTCGAACCCGAACTTTCAGTTAGGTTTAGCACACTCGATGACAACAATGTGGCTGCCACGTACCTAATTTACAATGTGGCGATTTATTGAAGAACAAATATACATACAAGAAAGAGTTGGCTGATTTTTACAAGAATGTCCCTCAAAGCAGATTTCCGAGGTTCTATTCACATACCGCATGAACATTGTGTATGTTTGGCTCGACATGTGTCCAAACCCCGAAGTACCTTGTTGGATCAAAATCTAATATGATTACAAATTTCCCAGACATTTCTTCCTGACATTGATAAACTAGTTAAGGAAAGCGAAACAGAAAGTGTCGGAAAATGTGCACGTAATTTTGTTCTGAGAGGGTCTCCTCTAATTTGCAGGGAAAATTATATTTTATTTTATTTACTTTATAACACGCCTGACCTTCATATAAACTACGAGTTGAAGTTTTATATATTTTCTCATAGCACAGAGACAAAAAACTGTGAGCAATTGTGTAATTATAGCAGACAGCATTAATATTACAACACCCAAGATGTAAGTTGTACATATTATTAATGCCCGATACGCTTCCTGTCTTTGCTACCCGCACACATCAAACTATTTCCTTGCCCTTCCGCAGCAAGAAATAAGCGCGGTGAGGTCTCACGCTAACCTGTCATTCGTTCGGGAGCAAATTTGGCCGTGAGAGCTAACGGAGCTGACGTCACACCGCTACTACCTAGTATCTATATAAACCGTTTATTGTACAATGAAGACCGTATAATATTTACGTTGTCAATGATACTTTGCCACGTGAAGGGAAGTTGTGTGTACAATAGAGCAAGCCTGGCTCCGTTTGTTGCAGATAGGGAAGGTGTTATTAATTTCTTTGTCCCTACTGTCCACTGCAAAAAGGATAGCACTGAGCTGACCTATCTTTTACAGCCTAAAGGGAAGATCTCTATGGAATGAGGACATTTTGCCTTCTGCACTAAGCATTCATATGCAACGGTACATGTCTTCCAAGTGTGAAGGCAAATTACACAATGACTTGGTGAGGACTGTACTTCCCCTTCGGTCCTCATCTTGATTACGCTTGTATAAGCTCGATCCCGGTCTTTGATGGTCATTGACAGAGAGAGAGAGAGAGAGAGAGAGAGAGAGAGAGAGAGAGAGAGAGAGAGAGAGAGAGAGCAAGGCGAAATGAAATCTCGTCCACAAGTTCCTTCAGCGTTACGGTGTGAATGGGGCAATGCTTGCTTGTTGGCAAGTAATCTGCCATTACAGATCAAAGACTTTAGAGTTCGCCACGTGCAAGTCTGTCTAATTAAAATACACAGGATTAAAGCGGACAGTTTCCTCTTCATGTAATTGTGAACATTGGATTCCACTTGCCTGATACTCAAGGCGTCCACTTGACAGAGAAGTCGATCGCTTCTTGCCACCAACAGACGAACATGGCGAGCACCTGTGTTTAATTAGTTCCGATAAATGTTTTATAAAACTGCCTACTGTTAACCTCATATATGGCTACTCTGTAATGTCTGGTTGAAGCTGAAGCCGCTAACCACTGTTACAATGTAACCATCTTGTTGAGATGATATGATATATTTATTGTGCATATTCCAAAATTTTACATTTTACAACTTTTGGCTACATTTATTTGTCTTTACCTTGTTGCTACCTAGGCTTACATAACACCCTGGTCTTCTGCTCTTAACATCCATGCCTCCTTGTTACTTAATTAATCCCATTCTTCACCCTCATCTTCCTTTCTTATATTCTTTACATTTCTGGCCCATTTTTCTTTTACTTTCTGTAAGAACTCACCAATTTTTCTTACCTTCTTTTCCTCCCTGCCCGTTAGCATGTTTATAGCTACTATCCCCTTCTCTACTTTCTCCCATTTTTCTTCCCAAAACCTTTTTCTCCACATTTCAACCTCATCGCATTCTGTTACATAGTGCTCTATGCTTTGTTTTCCCCCACACAATTCACAAATTCCCTTTTCCCTACCTCTTATCCCTCTTAGAAATATTGTTCCTTTTCTCATCCAAGCCAGCCCTTCTCTCTCTTGCCTATTGCAGTAATCTACATATGCTTCTCGTCCCCAATTTCGTTTTATTTGCTAGCAGAATTGTAATGGTTTCATATTTTCTAGACTTCCCGATATTTCCTATCTTTCTATATCTTCTATTCTGCATTTTACTAATGTACGCACATCACATGTATTCCTTTCCTCTAATCTCCATATATCTCACATTACTATTTTGTTCCATAATTCCTCCTATCTCTGCCCACCTACTATTTGAGTTCTGTAATCTTTTTTGCTGTCTCGGAAGAAAGTTATAGATAAGGATAACAAGAGGCGAGACCGTTTTGTTAGCGCAAGCAATACTATTGTTTACTTGCTGAAAATTGATTTAGAAGCACAAAGGAATGAAGACCATCACAGGAGGTAGATAACCTTATGTTATTCGTACATCGTAAAGTGAAACCATAAATTTGGGTTTGTGAAAATAATGAAAACTGCATGCTTACATAAGAAATACGTAAAGAGTTTCCTAATCTAATTTTTCACCTCTTGTCATTTACACAGTAGTAAAAAACATCTTGAAGAAATGTTTGCTATTAGATTCATTTATCCGCGAGAATTACCTTGTAGAGAAGCTACAAAGTAAGAATTAACCTGGTTTGAGCCAATACGGTTATCGTACTGTCTTGGCGTTGCCAGTTCCACGACTAGCGGGCGACAGAGATGGGAGATATATCTGTCTTTGTCTCAACCTAGCAAGTATCATACAGATGCTGACAGAGAAGTTCACTTAATATTTCAGCATGTGTGTGAGAACATATACAATGATTATCGCATAATCTGAACCTTAAAACCTTGAACTGGAGAACAGTTCGCTTACGTAGCTATCGTTCATATGTACACAAAACATAATGATTCAAATCAGACGCGTTCTATAAAAAAAGGTGTTTCCTACAGTGAAACAAAATAGTGACATTTCAGCGATTTGTGAATATAGTTTCTACTTTAATAATACCATATTTGTATACTGCCTATAATGGACTTTAAACCAATTTTTGTTTCATTAAAGTACTAAATATATACGGAAGATATGAATGTGTATTTATGAAGCATTTTTACACCATGAATCTCCTGTACTAATGTTATGCATTTTGGTTAGAAATTTTAGTCTTGCAGCAACAATATCGCTTCTTTCAAGCAGAAATTTGCGACTATCATTGGTTCTCCTATATTTGAACAAAAGGTAATTCAGAATATTAATCACAGAAAATTACAGAATCCGTATATTCTATTTTCCCCCTCATTAAATTGTTCAGCCTTTTGGCAGTTGGGTATTCACTCTTGTCATATAAATCATATACTGTTCTACGTAAAACATAAGTTGGTAGCACCTTTTTTAGTTTTCCTATGTTTCTCTGGAGATCTAAATATGAAACCTTCTCCTAATTTTGTAAACTATTTGCCGTCTTCAACAATGTACGTCACAGAATGAGCACTCACGTGAGAAGCTTATAACATTAATTCTCGACTCTGAGCGAAATTTGTACTTTCGAAAATATCTTTAATTGACATTTGTAATAGCTTAAGAGTTGTTTCGCAGTTACTGCTAGGCGCAGCACCAGGCTAAGCGGTACATTTACTAACTTTGAAAAGCACGTGTGCTTAAAGGATCGCAACCTTACTGAATATAAGGTACAAATTACAACTGCGGCATAGCACGTGTGTGCGTTTCTTCACTGACAGTTAATAATTCTTTTCTTTTTACTCAGGCGCCTTATCTTTCCATATCTCCGAAACCAGATATGCTACAAACATGGAGGTTGGACAGTATTTCTCAGAAAAACCAGCTCTGTAACGTGAGATAAACAAAATATTCCTTGAAATGTTATCATTAGAGCGCGCAAAGAAATTAGCCGCTTGGGCAAAGCGAGTCAGTATGCGTCCTTAACTGTACAACGTTGCACGCACCGCATTGGCTAGTAGCCATAGAACAGCCACGCTTAGCCCCGCCTTATGTTCATTCCTATTTTGTAGCTACTTTAATCAAACATTTACATTTAATTTTCTGCCGTGTAACCGTAGAAATGCTGGTTTGTGTCAGAAAGTCTACAAACTGTAACTTCCACATTCCTTCAGCAGCTGATGCCAAAATTAACAAATATCCAAAATTAAAGCAGTTCATTTTAATTTAAATGCTAGAAGATAGAACATGTATACCTAGGTAGATAGACTCAACATAAAAAATGCAATGCCACGGCCAGGATTTGAACCACGGATCTCCTGGCTTCTGTCCAGCCGCTCTAACCCATTGAGTTACCATGGCTAGCTTACCGCCATGACAATAAATTCTCCATTTGACTTGTATATTTCCCCGGTAAACCACTAGAGGCTCTTGCATCCGAGATACACTGTTTGTGTTGACTTACTATTGTAAGTACTTGAGTCCCAGGCTTCATCATTAAACTCTTAGTTAATTGATGCAAATTATGAGTTAAATTCTCCAACCGACTTTCCCGGTAAACCGTTGGGAGTTCTCATAAACACGTGAGACAACTACCTTAATGACGACTTACAACATATAAGTAATTTAAGGCCCGGGCTTTATAGTTAACCACTATTAGGTAACATTAATGGTGACTTACAACATGTACGTACTTTAAGGCCCGGGCTTTATAGTTAACCACTATTAGGTCAATTAATGGAAATTAATTATTCTTTGACATTGGACGGTCTTACTCGTGTTTTTCCCGGTAAACCACTAGGAGTTCTCATAAACACATGAGACAACTACCTTAATGACGACTTACTATGCTGTAAGGACTTTAAGGCCCGGGCTTTATAGTTCGGACCACTATTAGGTACAACTGACTCGTGTTTTTCCCGGTAAACCACTAGGACTTCTCATAAACACATGAGACAACTACCTTAATGACGACTTACAACATATAAGTAATTTAAGGCCCGGGCTTTATAGTTAACCACTATTAGGTCCCATTAATGGTGACTTACAACATGTACGTACTTTAAGGCCCGGGCTTTATAGTTAACCACTATTAGGTCAATTAATGGAAATTAATTATTCTTTGACATTGGACGGTCTTACTCGTGTTTTTCCCGGTAAACCACTAGGAGTTCTCATAAACACATGAGACAACTACCTTAATGACGACTTACTATGCTGTAAGGACTTTAAGGCCCGGGCTTTATAGTTCGGACCACTATTAGGTACAACTGACTCGTGTTTTTCCCGGTAAACCACTAGGACTTCTCATAAACACATGAGACAACTACCTTAATGACGACTTACAACATATAAGTAATTTAAGGCCCGGGCTTTATAGTTAACCACTATTAGGTCCCATTAATGGTGACTTACAACATGTACGTACTTTAAGGCCCGGGCTTTATAGTTAACCACTATTAGGTCAATTAATGGAAATTAATTATTCTTTGACATTGGACGGTCTTACTCGTGTTTTTCCCGGTAAACCACTAGGAGTTCTCATAAACACATGAGACAACTACCTTAATGACGACTTACTATGCTGTAAGGACTTTAAGGCCCGGGCTTTATAGTTCGGACCACTATTAGGTACAACTGACTCGTGTTTTTCCCGGTAAACCACTAGTAGTTCTCATAAACACATGAGACAACTACCTTAATGACGACTTACTATGCTGTAAGGACTTTAAGGCCCGGGCTTTATAGTTCGGACCACTATTAGGTACAACTGACTCGTGTTTTTCCCGGTAAACCACTAGGACTTCTCATAAACACATGAGACAACTACCTTAATGACGACTTACTATGCTGTAAGGACTTTAAGACCCGGGCTTTGTAGTTCGGACCACTATTAGGTCAATTAATGAAAATTAATTGTTCCTTCACACTGGCCGGGAAATGTCATATCGGCATAATGGCATTAAATATACTAATTTAATGTCATGTCGGCACGTTGGCCATAGTAGCTCAATGGTTAGAGTGGCTGGACGGAGACCAGAGGATCCATGATTCAAATCCCGGCTATGGCATTGAATTGTTCAGTCTGACTCTATCTTTCCATACTTTAGCTTACACACGGCCAGTGTGAAAAAACAATTAGCTGTTACTTCGTGTTTGCGAATGTCAGGTAAATCTAAGCTCCATTGACCCCGGGCTCATTTGAGCATCATTTCACCCACTTCATTCATCGTCCGATATGACTTAATATTGGAGGACATAAATTACCAAAACAAAAGATATGTCTTAACGTTTGAGGACATAAATGAAATAAATAAATATAAGAGACTTACCGAACACCATTGTTAGTACCGAACTCCTTGCTCTAGAGAAGTGAGATTGCAGTTTACAGTTAAGCACTTAACCATACAAAATCGAAGAGAGGTTATTAGCAGTAATAGGGTAAACTTCTCTATCGGGAATGCTTTTCAATTCTCTAATGGAAGATAATCCAAGGAACGTGTTTGCAAATTAGCCTCGTTGCGAATCAGGTCGTTAGCACCAATTTAAAACAACAGTTCCACTGAGGGGTGAATGAACCCAAAACACGAACACACTCATGGGATCAACACGTTCCCAAATTACAGGCAAACCTTGCATATCATCGCCTTGTGCTTGCATATCCAAAATACCAAATTACCAAAATTCGTTTACTGCATATGGTCTTCAAGAAGTGAGTTCAACTAAAAAAGATGAAAAGTGGGTACTAAGTGGCAAAAGGGTAGAAGTGGCCAATGAATTTGAATACTGAGGAGTAAGGTTGAATAACAATAGGAAGTGGGGGGCACACAGGAGAAAATTGAAGCAAAAGGAAGCGCGGCAATGAATGGGATAAGAATATGCAAATATAAGCTAGAAATGACAACCAAGTGTATAGAAAGAATGTATGAAGTACTAGTTGAATCCAAAATGTTGTATGTAGTGGAGATCTGGGGTGGGGGGTGGGGCACAGAGGTAAACAAATCGGTGGACCAAAACTCCAGAAGGTTTTGTAAAGAGCTACTAGGCTTATCAAGATCAGCACCTAGGGAAATAGCTTTAGTAGAATTATGAAAGACAAGAAGAAATGGAGTAGTAATGGAAAGAATAATAAGATGATTTGTGCCATTATTAATAATAACATTTAGGTATAGGTGTTTGGCCAAAGAAGAAGGGGAAATTACGAAATTATGCATGAGACAGCAAAAAGATTAGAGAAATCAAATAGTTGGTGGGCAGAGATAGGAGGAATTATGGAAAAAATAGGAATGGGAGATATATGGAGATTAGAGGAAAGTAACACAAGCGTTGTGGGTAAATTAGTAAAATGCAGAATAGAAGATATAGAAATACAGGAAACATGGGGAAGTCTAGAAAATATGAAACCATTACAATTTTACAAGAAAATAAAAAGAAATTGGGGACAAGAAGCATACGCAGATTACTGCAATAAACGAGAGGGAAGGGTTAGCTTGGATGAGAACAGGAGTAATATTTCTAAGAGGGATAAGAAGTAGGGAAAAGGGAATTTGTGAATTGTGTGCGGGGAAAGAAACATAGAACACTATGTAACAGAATGCGAGGAGGTTGTAATGTGGAGAAAAAAGGTTTGGGAGGGAAGAGGATAATAGTTATAAAAATGTTAACAGGAAAGGAGGAAAAGAAGGTAAGAAGTATTGGTGAGTTCTTGCAGAAGGTAAAAGAAAAATGGGTCAGAAATGTAAATAATATTAGAAAGGAAAACGAGGGGGAACAATGGGGCTAATTAAGTAACAGGGAAGCATGGAGGTTAACAGTTACCTGGCAGAGCAGACCAGGGTTTCATGGAAGCCAAGGTAGCGACAAGGAAAAGGCAAATAAATGTAACCAAAAGTTGTAAATTGTAAAATTTTGGAATATGGACAGTAAAATCTAATCTAAGTGTATATATTAGCTAGGGATCACTGAGCGACATACCTGCACGGTAACATGTTAATTTCGTTTTCGGAAGATCACGGGTTTCATACCCATGTATACCCATGTATGATTTCTCATATTTCGCTTTCATTCGGCCTATTTACATGCTTCATATGCGATTTCAGGTTTCCCGCCGGACACATGGCGCAGGCACTTGCTCTTGCACCCAAGAAGCACTAAAGGAATTTCAAGCGTTTCTCTGACCAGTAGCCCCCTTCCTCCTGCAACAAAGGTCTCATAGGTCGCATTGCGTAAGATGCCCTATGGATTGGGACTGGTCACTAATGAAAAACAAATCCAATAGTGGTAAATGTCATCTCACAGGAGATAATACATAAACAAAGGTACGAGGGTGGGCTGAAAGGTTTCCGACCTCAACATGAAGATGGCGGCACTCCTAATTAAAAGCTAGTGCATTTCGTTGTTCATCTGTTGACAGTTACTCACCAAAGTTTCAACCATTTTGGACGCTCAGTTGCTATGTAACAGTCGTTTGAGTGAGTTGGTGTGAGTCTTTTTATGAAAATGCACAAAATTGAGTATGGAGCTGTCATTAAGCATTGCTTTTGAAAGGCAATACGCCTACACAAATCAAAGATGAGCTGGATTCTGTGTAGGAGGACTCTGCTGCACCATTTACCACAATGAAATTTTGCGCAGCTGTATCTAAACGTGGCCGTAAGAGCTTGGGAGAAGATGAACGTTCGGGATGTCCAGAAACTGCAACTATCAATGAAAACATTACCAGTGTGTACTAAATGGTGCTAGACGACCACTGAATTAGAGTGAGAGAAATAGCGGCTATGAACATGTCAGAACAACGTGTTTGTCACATATTAAATTAACATTTAGACATGAGAAAACTGTTGCTGCGCTGGGTGCCGCGTTTGCTCACGTTAGACCAAAACCGTGTTCGAAAGAACATTTCCAGCGCTCTGTTGGGACAGTCTAGTCACAATAAATCCGAGTTTTGATGCCGATTAATTACTGTAGATGACACTTTGATACACCATTATACGCCCGAAACAAAAGTACAGTCCAAACAGTGGACTGCAAAGGGGGAATCTGCTCCAAAAAAAAAGGAAAAACTGTTTTTTTTTCGGATGGAAAGGTGATGGCCACTGTTTTTTGGTATAGTTATGGAGTTATTTTAATCGATTATCTTCAGCAGAATGACAGGAGCTCACTACGCATAATTACTTGAAAAGCTGAAGGCAGAACTTGAGCAAAAACAGCCACATTTGCAGAGACAGGAAACCCCGTTTCACCAAGACAACGCACCGTCTCACACCTCAGCTGTTACAATGGCGAAAATTTACGACTTACGGTATGAACTGCTTGACTCACGAAACTTACCCCAAGCGACTTCTTTTTGTTACCTCATCTGAAAATTGCGCTCGGAGGACAGAGATTTTCGTCAAATGAAGAGGCAATTACCTTCGTGAACACTTACTTTATAGAGAAAGACGCCAAGTACTATTTGGACGGGTTACAGAGATGAGAGCATCGCTGGGAGAAATGTGTAGAGTTACAAGGAGACTATGTTGAAAAACGACGAGTATTATTTGGACGGGTTACAGAGATGAGAGCATCGCTGGGAGAAGTGTGTAGAGTTACAAGGAGACTATGTTGAAAAACGCTGAGTACTATTTGGACGAGTTACAGAGATGGGAGCATTGCTGGAAGAAGTGTGTAGAGTTACAAGGAGACTATGTTGAAAAACGCCGAGTACTATTTGGACGGGTTACAGAGATGAGAGCATCGCTGGGAGAAGTGTGTAGAGTTACAAGGAGACTATGTTGAAAAACGCCGAGTACTATTTGGACGGGTTACAGAGATGGGAGCATCGCTGAGAGAAGTGTGTAGAGTTACAAGGAGACTATGTTGAAAAACGACGAGTACTATTTAGACGGGTTACAAAGATGTGAACATCGGTGGGAAAAGTGTGTAGAGTTACTATGTTGAAAAACGCCGAGTACTATTTGGACGGGTTACAGAGATGGGAGCATAGCTGGGAGAAGTATGTAGAGTAACAAGGAGACTATGTTGAAAAACGCCGAGTACTATCTGGACGTGTTACAGAGATGGGAGTATCGCTGGGAGAAGTGTGTAGAGTTACAAGGAGACTATGTTGAAAAACGCCGAGTACTATCTGGACGGGTTATAGAGATGGGAGCATCGCTGGGAGAAGTGTGTAGAGTTACAAGGAGACTATGTTGAAAAACGCCGAGTAATATCTGGACGGGTTATAGATATGGGAGCATCGCTGGGTGAAGTGTGTAGAGTTACAAGGAGACTATGTTGAAAAACGCCGAGTACTATTTGGACGGGTTACAGAGATGGGAGCTTCGCTGAGAGAAGTGTGTGAAGTTACAAGGAGACTATGTTGAAAAACGCCGAGTACTATTTGGACGGGTTGCAGAGATGGGAGCATCGCTGGGAGAAGTTTGTAGAGTTACAAGGAGACTATGTTGAAAAACGCCGAGTACTATTTGGACGGGTTACAGAGATGGGAGCTTCGCTGAGAGAAGTGTGTGAAGTTACAAGGAGACTATGTTGAAAAACGCCGAGTACTATTTGGACGGGTTATAGAGATGTGAGCATTGCTGGGAGAAGTGTGTAGAGTTACAAGGAGACTATGTTGAAAGACGCCGAGTACTATTTGGACGTGTTACAGAGATGGGAGCTTCGCTGAGAGAAGTGTATAGAGCTACAAGGAGACTATGTTGAAAAACGCCGAGTGCTATTTGGATGGGTTGCAGAGATGGGAGCATCGCTGGGAGAAGTGTGTAGAGTTACAAGGAGTCTATGTTGAAAAACGCCGAGTACTATTTGGACGGGTTACAGAGATGGGAGCATCGCTGGGAGAAGTATGTATAGTTACAAGGAGGTTATGTTGGGAAATAAAACAAACATAAAAGATCTAAAAAAATGTCTTGTATCTTTAATAGGTCGGAAATGTTTCAGACCTCCTATGTCATATCCTATAAAGGCTAATTTCAGTAGAAAAATGCATTTCTTTCACAATTTTCATTTAATTGTTCCTCACATGGTTATCCCAGCTGCTATCAGGCGATAATGATGATAAGCAGTATATGATAAAGCAGCATGTAATCTGCATAGTACGTTAGGTTCGTTTTCTTCCATAAGTTTCACTATTGGTCTCAATTCAGGGCTTTATACAAATGAAGTATCCGTAAAACTTAGCAGCGTCACGTGTCAATATTTAGCATTTACTCTTTTAATTCATTCCAGCTCAATTAAAGATTTCTGCAAAACAAGTATAACGGTAATAGAGACACTTGTGATATACAAATGATATAGACGACCATAACTCACTTTTCTTTAGAATGTATTTCCCAGGTCCAGAGGATGAAAATTCTCCTGACGTTTCGCTCATATCTCTGACGAGCTTCTTCAGAGGATTCAATCTAGGTACTTGCTGGACCACGGCCCGTAAGCCCGGGAAATACAATACATTATACTCTATTAACGCCGGCCGTTGAAATAAGCCTTCACTTTTCACACAGTGTCTGTTGTCTCTAGTACAATTGAATCAGCTCACAGGTGAATGACTCTACGTTTACTGCAAAGGAATAAATAATATAATAAGTAATATATACCGCGCCTTATTTTTTGGAAGGTGTGTCAACCATCAAACGGCACTTGAGCCTTAGTCCAGTTTTGCGCTTACTAAACTGTATTGCTTGACGTTCTTTAAAAGAGGAATACGCAAAACTCAAAGGAATAGTGGTTTAAGGGACAAAACGTACTTCTCGCTAAAGTACACCTCAAAAACATACTACTCCTTTACTGAGAGCGAATCTCGGTTTCCAGCCGATTTTACAAACTTTTTATTAGAGTACACATGGAAAAGTAATTCAGTAAACGCCTTGAAGAAAATGGGCCTATCATTGACTACACTAACAACATCAGATAAAAAGAAAATGGCGGATTCCTGTACTTAGACCAGGGCTTGACTGCCAAGAATTAGGGAAAAAAGTTAGAGACACACCTCATCCATCAGGGACGCGTACAGTCAAAACGGATATATTATTAAACAACGATTTATTTACATTTTTGCTTAAACTACGTCTCGTGCATCTCAATTAACAAGCGTAAGAGTTTTTGCCATTTATATAATAATACAAAAACGTCTAGCAAATGATTAAAGCTGTCTTAAACGGCTAAATCAAGCACGAGAACTCGCGAGGTGGCACAGGTATAGCGCCAGACATACAAGTCGTACTACTAAACCCAGAACGTGCTTTCAGTCAAGTCTCGAAATAGCTCAATGGCATTATGACGTTTACTTTGCTTTAACACTCGATGATATAGGTTCGAGCCTCAGCGTTAAAATTCTCCTTTTTTAATGCTCATCAGAACTTGGAAGAATTCATAATAACTTAATTATAAATTCCCCGAGGGCGTGCGTTACACAAGAGCTCCACCAGTTCGAGCACTTGCTTCGTTAGAGGAGTCGTGTTCCAGGAATAGCAAAAGGGTCATTCCAGCGCCACAAAACATACCAATTTGAAACAACATTTTTAAGAACACAATAATTCTGTCAGCAAAATAGTCTTTAACTTCCATGTTAAACTCTAATACTGAAATTTCCATGTTTCATATGTTCAGATGTGTATAAAGGTCCTTATTTCAATTGTACCTACCTCTAGCTGTGTTTAAACAACTACCTACTTGTATCTCACCAATAAAGAAACATCAAACAATGCCATAAAACAAATAAAACAATTAAAATAAAAATAATAACGGTTTTCAGGATAATAATTGCAAATTGTGAGTGTTACACGGTAAACAAATTTAGTATACGTATGCGGAAGATTCGAACCACCATCACTGCAGATAAATGAGACTGCAGTTCTGCGGTAGTTCTAACTAAGCTATCTAGTAACGTGTGAGATAGACATCCCGTCTAACACATAGTATTCGCTGGTTCCAGTGAACATTTACAGACGTACGAACGTCAACTGTCTAATTACGAATATACTACAGGCGATGTGATAACATCTATATTAGTACTAACTTCATTGAGTGTTTAACATCCATGTTAAATACGCGGGTAGAACCTAGTAATGGGGTCGAGGTTTTCATGTTGGAGTATAAAATGCGGATTGTATAAAACTCGAGAATAAGCGGCAGCTGACTCTCCTGGTATGTTTGGTACTTTAGTTCCTTTGTAGTACAGAGTATTCTTAAGTTCTATATGCTTAATTAACCACTCTCCGTTTTAAAATATACTATATATAATATCTTATATTTATATTTTCACAAGTGATTGCTTCGTTTAATTCAAATAGTGTCGTAAGTAATTATTTTGACTTTGGTAGTACGTGTGACGTCATGTCACGTGACCTCTTCTACCTCTGGTGAAGCATGTAAGAAGCTTCAACTCTCTCTTGTGAGCCAGCTTTGGTCAAAGACGGACCTAGGTCCGCTCTCTGTAAGGTATCTAGCCAACTGTGTATTTCCTATTATTGCAGTAAACCTTTCATGTCTAAATTGTAGTTTCAGTATCTGTAACGTCATTGAACCTTTATACAGAAATCCCAACCTCTCCTGAGTATGCATACCTCTGATTTATTAGCCCCTGAAGTGCGACCTGGCCACGTGGCAACCTGGCGAGGTTTTCACAATATTTTATATGTAATATAATTACATTGTGTATATATATATATATATCAAACGACAAATAAATAGTTCAAAATAATAAGGATGGACTCATGTTTCCCTTATTTGTAATCACAATTACAATACTTAAGAATATTTGATTACAATAATATATTTTGGAACTGGAATGGCAGGACTTTTAGTAATAGCTAACCTGTTTCTCACCTCTACAGTGATTACACAATTTCCGAATCGCTTTGACACGGTAGCTCAGCAGTAGAACATATCCACGGAACCGTAACATACGTGGTTGGACTCGAGCGTAAGTCATATCTCCAGCTTAAACATACACAGTATCAAACTACTATTACTGGCCATTCATGCAAAACAACAAATTCAAAATTGGTGTATTATAGTAAAAGAATTTAGGATAACATACCTAAGACCTACTGTGATGTATTACGATTTGACTCGGTCTCCATGTCAAGAAACTCGTTGTCGAAATAGAATGTTGAAGCTACGTGGTTTGTTCCAAGCACCTCTGTCCATTCAGCACAACCACTCTGTACATCGACTGATGAATGTAGCTGTAATAAACCAAATCAATTCTGGACATAATTTGCATTGCCTCCGTTGGGAACTACGGTGCTGCGAAAGCTTAGTGCGAGTTGTGTTGGTTCTTGCAATAAGCTCGGTAGTCTTCACGGTCCACGCACACGTTAAAATTAAGAGACACAAATGCAGCTGTGATGAGCACACGTGTACGTATTAAGTGACCTTACTCTTTGGATAGCGGCATAACAGCAAGAGTTTGATTTTGAAATAATCACAGTGAGCAATGTTCCTCCTACGGTGCAACATTTTACGCTGAACTTTTACGCTTCCATTACCATGAGTTGAATGCTTAGAGGGAATTACCTTTCATGTGCTTAAAATAATTAATTATCTACAAATAAAAAATACATCCTTTGTAGTAATTAGCTATTCTATCACACTTGCCGTATGTAGACAATGAAAATGTATGGAAATGTATTGCCGTAAGGAACCGTAGAATCGATTGAAAAACTCACTGCCATAGCCGGGATAAGAAGCCCATATCTTATATTTTCCGCTGCTGTTGATCTGCCTAATGAGTTACCACACAACATGCTATTTACTACCTGTTTAAAATGGGAAGAGCTCTCGCCTGTAACGAATCAGATGCGTTAGAGCCTTCAGCGTTGCCACCTTGTTATCCCCACTCTTTTTATTTCCCTCTCTCTCGCACACTTGCGATTCTTCTTGGCGCTAGACGTAAGGGAACGCAAACTGAATTTTCCAAAACTTTATAACAATGCAGCTTAAATCACAATTGCAACATGGATATTCATATATTGCGCATATGTTTTAAATATATAGTTTAAAAATAATTATCACAAATTACCTATTTTTCTAATCCAACGAAACTGCCTCGGCGCATCCATTAAGCTATGAATGTCACTTCCGTTAAGATACAATTCGTCATTGTCACTGTCTTCATCGTCTGAGTGTTGCAAGTTTATGATGATACGTTCTAAAATCTCGTCACTTGCTGTTTCTTTCCAAAAGCAATGTTCTTGTAGTTTATCTGCATATATCATGTAGTTTTCCCAGTCTTGTGCAATCTTGTCAATTTCTTGTTGAATAAGTCATTCAGCGTCAGTCAGTTTAAAAGTATTATTTCTGTTTGCAACATAATTTGAGCCCACATTAACTCAATTGGATTGTTCTGGCAGTGGTAAGGGGGGAAGGTGGTTTATAATACCTCGTGTCTCATTTCAATTTTGCCAGCTGATCCAGCTGATACACTTTCCCTGGTTTTTAAACGTAAGAACAACTGAATAATACTGCTTTGATCTCTCTAGAGTACATAGAGATTACGTACGATTCATAAACAAATATATAGTGTGACAAGTCACGTTCTACCGATGTACCATTCTACAAGCCAACAGGAAGTGTATTGTTTGTTCTCGCTCGAATTTAACAAACAGCTTGGCTTATTCAAAGTAATTCTTTTATCACGTCATGTCAAACGTTTACGTTTCAGTTTTAAGTAATTAGAAATATATGTACACGCACATATGCCAACCAATAATGATATCCATTACATTGCATACGTCGCGATGAATTATTTATATTAGGAAAACTATTTGAGCTGAAAATGTAGTTTTTGCTGTTATGTTGGATACATTACTCTCTCCTTCCTCATGGATCAGTTTTTGCAAAATCTGAATTTTTGTCTTAGCACGAATAGTATTTATTAGAGATTGATTAGGTTGGTGCCCGTCACACACCACTTAGGGGGAATGCAATACGACAACACCGCGGGACTCCCATTGGTTGCTCGTCTAGCAGCGCTCAAGGACAAGCATCATCCCATTTAAAACACGTAATAGTAGTTCACGACGGAGCGAGGGACTTAAAGCATTTATTAAATTGTAAATTATCATCTCGAACCAAATTTTAGAACTCGTTGGAAAACTTGAAAGAAATAATCTAGTGACTATTAATTATTGGACTCAAGCAACAGAACTGGGATTTCTCAGCACTTTTGTTGTGCTTCATTATGTGCCATATTTTATACACGTTGTTTAATACGTTAACTGTTGCTGTTCACCCTGAATGTTCACGGAAACTGCAGAACCATTTCCCCCAAAGTATCCGGGCTCATCCACTGCTTCCTGCATTTATGAGTTTCCGAAAATCACTGGCGTGACATTTTACTTCCTGCAAGGAGGTAAAACGTCACCAGTGGCGTTAAATAAGGCGCTGGGTTGCAATCAATACTGGATGTGAGGCAAGCCGTGGGAAAACGTGACGCACGCAAGAATTATAGAGGGAGCATCGATCTGCGAACGCTTGGATTGAGAGCTTAATGTGGCGATCTGTATGAGTCATTCATCTTGCTGAGAGATTAAACCAATTGCTATCACGGTAAATGTGTACGGTGGTATTCCCATTTCGATACAGGAACTGTACCTGATTCCTCTACTATGCAGTAGGTATTATCGAATGTGGAGTTTCTGTGTATGTATATGTGTATTTTTTGTTCTTTTATTTTTTTCCCTTTTTCCCCTTTTTTCAGAAAATCAGTGCATAGCTGATATAACTAACATTTTTTAGGTATTTTATATTTTTTATTTTATATTATTTTAGATGATTATTCAGCATTCCACTTTCGTTAGAGTGAATGTTCCTGTTGCAAAGTTGCTTTACTAAAATTATCATACACTTTTATATAAAACACTCATTTCCCTAGTTTATCATCTTTGCAGAACATGTTGATCCATGAACCACATATGAAGGCAAATACTTCAAAAAAAGTGTTCTATAAAACCTGTTTTCATTTTAGTTTCTTCATTCATATCTAATATTGCTTTAAAGTGTAATTTAATCCTTATTAGTCACGTAAACGTAATAGCCCAAAATGGATCTGAGCATGCCAACCGAACTGCCAGCCTCACGCCCACATACGCAAAGCAGAGGTGGGCGATCATCCACCCGATACGGAGAAGAGGTGTGCTCAGCATCTCGGCATCCCCAGTTGGCTTTCTATACCAGGGTTCACCACCAATCGTAGCTCCTCAATTTCCTCACGATGCTGAGTGGCCACCGGTCCTATACCCGGGACTTAAAATCCACACACCCCAGGGGCGGGATCGATTGGGGCGCATTCAGCACGCAAAGAACCTAAGCACAGGCTCTATCGCACGACGCCCTGGCTCAGGACTTATTAGGCACAACAGCTTACAACATACCACAAATTGTGCTGATTGCACGTTTTTTGACGCGCTTCATTTGTTCTGTTTCCTGCTTTTTTCCGCGAGGGCGCGTGGTCGTCGCTTTGCCTGTCCTGTAGGGTGCAACCGAGAGGCGAGTCAAGGCCGTCGTGTCTCGGCTTCCCTGGCGTGCGGATGTGAGTTGTTATTCTTGGGTTTGGACTTAAGCCTCGCGGACCGTAAATTTGCCTGGTTCATACTTCCACAATTTGTTAGGGGAGTTATTCACCAAATTTATCTACTGTTTATTTGGGTTTTCAAATAGGTTTGAACTCCGCCCTATTTCTCGGTGTGGCGGATGTTGCATGGGGTAAAGTAATGGTAGTCTCAAAGGGTTGTTTGTAATTTGAGAAGCCTGTAAGGCAAGAGTTGTAATATTTTGTTATTAAATACAATTAACCGAGACGTTTGTGGTATACTTGACGAGGAAAGTGGAAGGCATACCTTTGGCAGAATTGGTTCTGTTGATTACCCCCAACCACAATGGTCCTTATCACTTCAATCCCTCCCCATTACAATTGTACCTCAGTCTCACGGTGCAGTTCAAACTGTTGCACAAATCAATAATTACACATTATAGTTTTTGTTTTATCAAGTCGTTCAGCGACCCCATTCATCTTTTACACTGTTTGAAGTGTTATTTTTGCACCTTTGATCACATAATTTGCACTCACACGAGTCAACCCGTAGGTGAATTTCCTTTTCTTGCACAATTTATGATGGAATCCTTGCGTTGCCAGACCTGTAATAGCATGTCTTTGTAGTTGGTTGCTCCTGGTCTACTCCCTGTTTATCATGGCATCTGTTGCAAAGAATTTCTTCCCTATCTCGAACTCCTTCTGTTTTCTTCACTCTGCAACATCCTTGCATGATTCCGTAGCTGGTAGCATCATCTTGATTCGCAGGTCCTCCAGAAATGCTGTTTCTCTAGCCAACATTTAGACCATTCCACTCGTACATTTGCTGGCATCTAGCGCCCTCTTGATCAACCTCGTTTTGACTTTCTCTAGTCTCTCCAAACCGCTAGCCATAAGCTTCTCCCATATTAGTTCTGGTCCATAGGTGGCAATTGGGGTGACCATTGTCTTGAATAGTTTCATGGCTATCTCTAGCTTTAGTTTTGTTATGTCTTTGATGTTACAGATTGCTCTTATAGCTGCTGATGCTCTCTTCTGTATGTGCATACTGAAAAGATTTACGCTGGCTGGCAGTTTACTGCCCAAGTATTTGAATTTGCTTAATAGTCGCATCGGTTCTTCGCCTAGCTTGAGGGTGTCACTTACCGCTACTCCTCCACCTCTCCTGAAGACCATCTGTACTGTCTTGTTTACTCATTTTCATTTGCCCATCTTTGAACTGCGTTTATGCTTTGCTGGATTGTCTCCTTGTTTGTGGATTCGGTGGCCATGTCACCCGCTCCTTCGAGTGCGCTTTACTTCTTAAATCAATACGAGTGAGGAGATACAAAGTGCAGGTAGATCTAAATAATGTATATAATCCTGTATAAATTAATTATATATTGTATATACAAAATTGTATAAAACACTGAATAAGGTACATTTTCACTCCTTATTTTGTCCGCCTCTGTAGCATAGATGGTAGCATGTCTGCCTCACGTTCCAGAGGTTCCGAGTTCAAATCTTCGTTAGGGTGAGTTACCTGGATAAGGTTTTTTCCAGGGCTTTCCCTTATCCTGATAGACGAATGTCAAGCAACTCTAAGCTCCATGGACCCCGGACTTATTTAAGCATCATTTCACCCACTTCATTCATAGTCCGATATGACTTAACGTTGGAGGACGTAAATTACAAAAACCAACTCATTATTTTAATGGCGGCTGGGGATTTACAAGGGAGTATCGTACTGTTTTAATTAATATCCTTTAAAATATGATAGAGGGTTTGTGTTGATATGTGCTTGTTAATTCTTCACTTTGTAGTCTCCATCTAGATTTACATATTTTTTGTGGTCTTTTGAATACTTTGTTTAAGAAGTCGACATTTTTGATCTTAAACCACCTTTCTACTTCATTAATGACGTCATTTATGTTGCCAATCGGCAATCATGCAACAGATTCTTGATTTCTGGGAACAAAAAAAAAGTCACTTGGTACGAGATTGGACAGATCAGGCGGATGCTGCAGGATCTCAAAGCTACATTCCCTTATTTTGTCAACTGCAACTTGAGATGAATGTGCTCGAGGATTGTCAGATAGAAAACGAATGCCTTTGGAGAGCATACCGCATCATTTCTTAACCAGAGCTGCTCCTAATTTGTCCAGAAGATTGCAGTAGTATCTGTCAGTGATGGTTTGACCCTTGTAAAAATAATTTGTAAGGATGACTCCACGACAGTTCCAGAAAACTGAAAGCATGATCTTCTCAGCTGAACTTTGCACCTTTGCCTTTTTAGTAGTTGGCAATCGGCATGCTTCCATTCCATGCTCATGGTTTTTGTCTGGGCCATACTGATAGATCAGGGTTTCATCCATAGTTACCAGACGATCAAAGCCATCATCTTCATGCTGTTCCAACAGCATCAACATCCGCCTTAAAAGCTCACGGCGTGTTTGCCTTTGCAAAGGGGTAGGAAACCTGGAACCCACTGTGCAGATACCTTAGACATGTGCAGTTCATCATGAATAATTTTCCAGACACTACCATAACTAAGATGTGTCTCATTCATGATCATGTGCATGGTTGCTCGTCTGTCTTCCAGTATTAAACACTCCACTTTCTTCACTGTGTCAACATCGTTTGTCAAGGAAGGTCTACCAGCTCCTGGGTTGTCTGTCAGGGACCTGTGAACAGTTTGAAAATTCCTTTAATCCTCACAATAATGTCATAAGATGGGCAGTCATTGCCATATTATCTCATCATGGATTTCCTGGGAAATTTTGCCTTTCAAATGCAGGAACTTCATCAATTTTCTGCATATTTACACCTTAGTCTCTTCTAGCACTCGGTGTTACAAAAAAGAGGATACAATTTACTGAAACTTTTAACATTATGTCCTGAGCGATCAATGATAACATTCAAAATATTTCCTCACTCACCAAGAAAAAACTACCTCATGATAATTAAAACTTCACAATATCCCCTCGTACCCTTCTCTGCAAAAAGGAATACGCTTCTATTGGTTTACTACGGAGAAAGCCTAAGCTGAAAATTGCATGTGTGATAGAGGAACGCCAAATCATGTTTAGCTCTGAAAGGATACTTATTGAACTAATAATTGAGAATCTATGGCCAGGTTGCACTCTTATAAATTATTTGTATTAAAGTTATGATATGTAAACTAGTGTTGAAGCACAATGCGAAAACATGTTCCTGCTTGCCACTCTTAGCTTGACTAAACAGACTTAGTAAGACGTGGGAGATCCTCGTTTGCCCTTTAATCCTCAAATGCAGAGAAGCAATCCTAACTTAGGCCTGGAACGTTTTATTTCCGAATTTACCCCTCCTTTTTGTTTCATGTATCATTATTATGCGCATAATGATGATGATGATCATAATAATAATAATAATAATAATAATAATAATAATAATAATAATAATAATAATAATAATAATAATAATAATAATAATAATAATAATAATAATAATAATAATAATAATAATAATAATAATAATAATAATAATAATAATAATAATAATAATAATAATAATAATAATAATAATAATAATAATAATAATAATAATAATAATAATAATAATAATAATAATAATAATAATAATAATAATAATAATAATAATAATAATAATAATAATAATAATAATAATAATAATAATAATAATAATAATAATAATAATAATAATAATAATAATAATAATAATAATAATAATAATAATAATAATAATAATAATAATAATAATAATAATAATAATAATAATAATAATAATAATAATAATAATAATAATAATAATAATAATAATAATAATAATAATAATAATAATAATAATAATAATAATAATAATAATAATAATAATAATAATAATAATAATAATAATAATAATAATAATAATAATAATAATAATAATAATAATAATAATAATAATAATAATAATAATAATAATAATGTTAATGATATAGGGGAGATGCGCCCAGTACCGCATGTTGCCAGTATCTCGTAGTTGCCGATAGATAGTAGAAGCTCGTGGTGTGTATTTAGAGAAACAACTATCTTTGTTAACAACGGAAAGTTTTCTCTCCCCTTTGACCGTTGAATCAGAAGTTATTGTTCAGAGAAGTCGTGTAGTGAACTAGAGCTGTGCTGTTAATAACTTGCTGACATTGCTGCTGACTTGTCCGGTGAAGAACTAATTAATTATTTGTACTCATATTATTTGGTATTAAGTAGACTACAAAAACACAAAATACAGTGTCGGTTTAAAAGAATAGGACCGTGCTGTGACGTTATATATACGTACGTGTGAGTTGCTCAGTATCGTACGCGAAGGTATATTTTTATCCCCTGAACTTGCACTGACACTAGATCAATTTTTGTTTATAGGCAGTGATGCCGTATTTATCAGCCGTATGATTGAATACGATTTTAACAATGAATAAAATGATAATTAGATTATGATGAGCAAGTAAGGTGAAAGAATTTAAGATAACGAATATTACATATGGATAAGTTCATGAAACGAAGCAACAGCATTTAAATTCAATTACTAGAATGCGAATAAGTATTTTAACCCAGAGCTATTTAATAAAGTTGCTGGTCTATATGGATGAAAATGTTCCGTCGAAAGGCTGTGGTCACGGAATGGGTCGCTACCTGGTTCATTAGTAGACCGGTCCAAACCTGGCCCAAACCAGTATTTCGGGGAAATGTCCGCGTGGTTGTAGCTCACTAACTAGAGTTTTTCAGAGAAATCCAGCTGGAGGCGAGGCTATATCTGTTTTGGTAAGGAATATTAGGTTTTAGCGTCGGTCTTCTAGTCTGAGACGTGATACCGTGTAGACGTGTTTTGCCTGCCGGGGACACAAACGTCGGATTGCGCCGAGAAGTACAATCAGTAATGAGAATCTTATTAAGTGAACAAGATCTCCCAGCAGTGAATTAAGCGGCGAAGTATACTTTCAAAACAGTGTTAGTAATTTATTCCATCGCGATAGATTTCAGCAATTCAGTATAGTTTTAACGTGATAGTGGAAATCTAGAGTAATTCGATCTGAACGCGGCGGCAACTCCTGGTGAACTGTAAGCACGAAACGAACTGAATAGTAAAGTTGATACTATGAACTGTGTTGTTTTTATTTCGTCAACCTATCTCACGCATACCCTGTAGATAGCGTGGTCTCAGCTCTAATGACTAGCCAGGGCAAAGAATAGTCAACTCATAGAGCAATCTACTAGGCGACCAGATCACCGGGATCCAGGCTGCTAAGGTCACATCCAGAGTGGCTGATACCCGAGACAGAATATCAGCAGACCCAGCTGGAGGAAAAGGCTACAGCAGTCCTGTCAACATGGAGACCAAAAACAAAGGAAAATTGTTAGAAGAAAACATGAAACAAGCAGTAAAGAATGTGATAGAAAGATCAATGATCCTGGGAGTAGCAATATATTGTTGCTGAAACATTAACATCGACTCTGTATAAGTTGATGTTGCAGGAAAATGCACAAAAACAGAAGAACAAACCAATAGCAAAGGGACGCAAAACTAACATTAATAAAACTACAAATTGAGAACCTAGCTCTAACTCTGTGCCAACAGAAACTGGAAATAGTGAAGAGCCTTAGAAGACTAAAATAAAATTAAATTTTGGAACCAAAACCAGTGTGGATTGAAGTGTTCTAACAGAGTGTATCAATTGCTTAGAAATCACAGACGAGGCTTGGGTTCAGTGTGTATCATGCAAGGAATGGACACATATTAAATGTACAGGGCAAGAGAACATTGATTTTTATAGATGTGATCACTGTCTTTAAAAAAAAATGTTTCATTAATTCTATGACTTTTTTGTTGTGATAATCTCTAGAGAACCTTTTGAAAAATATATTACGTTACCGTGTTCTGTTTTCATCTCAAGTATATAATTATGATAAGAATATCTTGTGATTTATTCTGCAGTTCCCTTTCCTTTATTTAGAAATATTTATTTACGTCTGTCCGGTACTGGGAAACACTTTTTGAGATGCGTATTCATCACTAATATTTACTTTAGTTATTAAAAGCCAACATGACTCGCGTTCATGCATGTTCATTACTAATGCTGTTTCAGTATGTTATTAGCTTCATGGTAACAGTAACACGATACTTGTTCTCCATTGTACTTTCTTTAAATTTTGAAAAAACCTTAGGTGTGCGGTACTGGGCGCAGCTCCGCTATAATAATGGCTTGAAAATGAATTAGATGTGTTTGCAAACCGATCCCAAAAGATATTAAATACAGATAAGTAATAGTTAAGTTATGTTACTATAGTGTTTAGTTATTATTAATACTTAGTTTGCTTCACTGTCAGCAGCTTCAGTTTTTAACATAACTCAACAGTCAGTTTCATTTGAGTCGCAATGGCATGGAACGACCAACTGACCGGGTGAACTGATAAGCCGCTAGAGTGTCGAGATTGTTCCTTCCTTCCGCCTCGCGAACATTCTAGAACTCTGTCAGAAGCTACTAAATAAGGGAAAGAGTGAGTGGCTGAGACATAAAGTGAAGTTGCAAGGTGGTCCTCCAGCATTAACAAGTTACTGCTTCACCACTACGTGGAGATGAAAAGTAAAGGTCACAAGGTCACAATGTCAGTGTGAATATTTCTTTTATTAATACAAAATTGAATCGAGAATATATTGACACATTGCTTCACTCACACTGTTTATTCACAGGACATGTTTCAAGAGCTCTTGCTCCTATCCTCAGCTGATACTCGACTAGTGCAAGTTGTAGTGGTTTCTTCTTTCTCCGTATTCTCAATAGATGGCGTGATGTACTTGTCAAAGATGTCCGGTGGTGGAGTTTCAAAATTCCACTTCTCTAAAAATGGCTGGAATCAATACAAATAACACCTGAAGAAATAGAAGAACTTTCACAACTTACAGAAATTTGTATCAATCAAAAATTTTTCAGCTTTAATGGACAGATCTATAAACAAAAAACGGGCCTAGCTATGGGCAACCCATTGTCTCCCTTCTTGGCAGATTTATTCATGAGTGCTTTTGAAACACATATCACAAAAGCTTCTCCAAATTATTTCAAAGTGTGGTATCGCTATGTTGACGACATTTTTGCAATAGTACCTAAAAAACTCATACAAGATGGTCTTAACCTTTTGAATATACAAAATCCAGCTATAAAATTTACATTGGAAACAGAAGAGGATGGTGTGCTCCCCTTTTTGGACATCAAGATCAAAAAAATGAACAACAAACTCACTTTTGGTATTTACAGGAAACCGACACACACAGATAATTACATTAAGAACAACAGTTTCAACCCAAAACAACACCAACATGCCATTTTCAACAGTTTAATCTTTCGGATGATCAACTTTTCACTAAACAGAGAAGATTATCAAGAAGAATACCTACACATAAAAAAGTAGCTATATCCAACGGTTTCAACCCAAATTTAGTAGACAAAACAGTTATCAGACTCAACAAAGCTAAGAAAATAAAAGAAACCACCACCCTACAACCTACAGGAGAAAAAGAGAAAAAAAAATTTAAAAAATTCACCTTCCACCCATCAGCCTATAACAAATTCCAAAAAATCTTCTCAAAACACAACATAACTCTTGCACCTCAAAATAGGTTTAATATCAGAAATTTGTTAAAAGGCCCTTCCAAAAATTCAATCACTACCAAAGAAAAACCAGGAATCTATGAGATCAAATGTGAAACTTGCCCTAAAATTTATATAGGAAAAACAAAAAGAAATATTAACATCAGAACTAAAGAACATATGAGAAACATTAAAAATGGTGAAACAGAAAAATCAGCAGTGGCTTTTCATTTTTTGAATACTAGACATGACATCAATTTGGAAACATCTCTAATAAAATACGTTAATCACCCCATAGACCTTTCCGTGTGGGAAAAAATCTTCATTAACAAAAATCGTCATAGAGTCATGAATTTTGAAACTCCACCACCGGACATCTTTGACAAGTACATCACGCCATCTATTGACAATACGGAGAAAGAAGAAACCACTACAACTTGCACTAGTCGAGTATCAGCTGATGATAGGAGCAAGAGCTCTTGAAACATGTCCTGTGAATAAACAGTGTGAGTGAAGCAATGTGTCAATATATTCTCGATTAAATTTTGTATTAATTTGTGCTTCACTGTCCCTACGCTTCTTTCAAGTTTATACTTTGAATTTCTTTTATTACTGCGTAAGAAGCGATTTCTACCGTAAAACCCATCACCGATCTTCATTATCAGGAAGTTTTGAAGAGAAAAGGACTGATGAATGCATGTTTGCAGAGTTTATCTTGGAACACAAACAGGAAAGGAGTGAAGTCTGGCGAGGGAGTCAATGTGATATGGGTCCAACCAAGTGTAAACTTAGCAACAAACTTCTTGAAGCTGAAACGCGACGTTGACAATGAATGATGGAAGTACCTTAAATGAGGACCAAGTTTTGTTGTAGTTTCCTCCTTATCCAAAACGTAACAGAAGAGTTGCTGATTTCTTGATGAAGGGAATTCATCACACGTGCAGAGGCACGTGCACGTTAATGCTTCTTTCATCTACACATTTTCATAAGCCAACATGATTCTTTTTATTGCATTTACGTGTTTATTTTGGCATGAACATTCCATCTCAAAATGTATTCTAGAAATACCGCTACGGTTATTTTAGTCCATTTAAAATTGTTATGACCTGATGCACCGCTTAAGAAAGAAACAAAAGAACAGCGACGAACTGGAAGCTTTATTACTCTTTTTTTTTTTTTTTTTTTGCCTTTGGGAAGAATCTATTTGGCCATCGCGGGGGGGGGGGCGGGGATCTATTTTCTCTGGCGGCGCACTTATACACAACGCACATAAACAACATACATACCCTCATGTCCGAGGCCGGACACGAACCCACGACTTTGCGCGACGAAACGCTAGAGACATACACTCTAACGACCATGGCTACGAGGGCCGGCATCTTTATTACATTTACTAGGCGTGAGGCTCTCATCCAAGAGGTTAGAGGTTCAATTCGATCGGACAAGCCTGTTCGTGCTTTCCCGCCTCGTAGGGGAGGGGATCCGCCCCTTCAGCTGCTGTGATGCGAACACTGCGGACACATAGCAACCTCGGGCCGAACATTCGAGCCCCTCCCTGAAAGGGAGTTGTTCGGATTGGGTTGCACTCGAGGGCGCAGTATGTTCCCGACACCCGCAGGAGGTCGGGTACCTCCGGCCAGATTTCAGCCGCCCGGAGGGGGCAGAAGGTTGCCTAAAACGACCCGGGTACTAGCCTGCAGAGCTAGTAGAATGTGTGTTAGATCACCAAGTGGCCTCACCGAGGTTATTGCCTTTGTTCCAAAAGGAAATATCATATTTGAAATCATCAGAGAGTAGGTAACATGAATAAAATCAAATATCACACATCAGACACCGCCAAACTGCAGCATACAGCAAGTTATGATATTTTCGCTTTTCATAGTTGTTCTTTTGTCTGTCACAACTAAGTTATATATAGAGAAAAATCTCTCACTGTCAGCGTTTGACATCGGCAACCAAAGACATTGAAGGGACTTTTCACAGAAATTGTGGTAAGAATCAGCTTTTGTCTTCAATGACAAGAGTAATGTACTACATCTAATCTGTTATCTGTTCAACAATATCACAAAGCTCTTTGTAACAAAGAAGCAAATCAGAATCGCAAGTAATGCCACTGGCTTTAAATGCATTTAGTTGTTTAAATGCTGCCATTAAATGATTTAAATCACCTATACTTGATTTAGTAACTAGTCTAGAAGGTTCAAACAAATGATATAGCTTTTATGGTTATTACATCATCAGTTTCTTTTGCCATAATAGAGTTTAATTTAGACAAAGTCATACAGCAGCAAACTTTTACATTCTCTTCTACTGCTTCTCTAACACTGGGATCCATGATATGATCTACAAGTTCACTTACTCTGTTTCCAAAGTGACCACTCTCTAATGTTTCACATTTGGCTCTCAGCGAGTTAACTTGGGATAAAACAAGATGAGCCACAGTTTTTTGTTTAGATTGAAATTCTAATATTGGATGTTATCAATCTGCAATTTTCAGAAACAAATGTTCCCTGTACCTTTACAATTTTGCAGCACTCCGCATCGCAAAAATGATCATTTAACTAATTTTGCACAGGGACTGAAAGCTTTTCTTTTTTAGAAAAAATGAACAACTGCATCAAAATAGCCGGCAATTTAAACTACTGAATTAAACCAGGTATACCAGCGTGTCACCCCCCAGGGGCCTACTTCGGTAGGTACGGGTTTGGTGCACCCGGGGTCCCGAGCCAACAGTCTCCCTCGTGTGGGCTCCTCTTCGTGGTTGAGGGAGACGGTCAACAGGCCCACCCACGTGTAGGCCGTGCGTGGAGACCCGTGGACGTTTTTAGATTCTTGTCTAGTTTAGAGTTTAGGATTTAGTGAACGAAATTTTTAGTAGGTTTTGATTGATGTTTTTTGTGTACATGTATTTTTAATAGGTTTTGTTACACCTGTATAGTTTTTAGAAAGTTTTATATCTGGCTTTTGCCATGAGTAGTTTTTTTAAAGGGCGCTGATGACCGCCGTAGTTGAGCGCCTTATATATCATCATCATCATCATCATCATCATCATCATCATCATCATCATCATCATCATCATCACCCGCGTGTCAGTACAGACAATGGGAACAGTTTAGCTGCTAAATCTGGGAGGTTTTCAGTGAGGTATTGTTTGTATTCGTTTTTTAACTTGGGGACATTTCGGAACACATTCTTTAGCCATGTTAAAGTAATGTCTGAGAGTAGTTTCCTAGAAGTTCAGTAACTTCTCAGTACCTTTACTCAACATAATAGGAGTTTTTGAACATTTCTAGTTAGCATATGACAAACAATTCTCAGTATCACGGACCAGTCGGATGCTGTGGTGTAAGTTTATTGTTGCACCGCTTAGCTGTTATTTCAGTGCGCATGATGATGTCACTGTATTGGCTGTTTTGAGTGTAAAAGTTTATCTCTTTTTCGTTAAATTTGTAAACCTTTTTTACACGAGTTCTAGCTTCATGCTATGAAGACAAATGTTAAATTAAAATTATATTTATGCAATTTTTTAGAGTTTTATCGCTAAAAAAATATAATTGTCGAGAAAAAGAAAAATTTGCGAAAATATAGTTAGAAAGAAAAACCTTGCCTCTGACTATAAGCAAGGATATCCATTCCCGGTTGTAAATGCTTAAGAGTGGCCATGGCTAGCTATTATCCGCGCTACTTCTAATGTTTGTACCTTTAAGCCAAAGCTATGCCTGACTCCGTCATTTTTGCTACATCTTCAGAATACTGTTGTACCGTAATGCAGACTCCAGCGTCTGAACTGAGATCATTATCTCACTACTGCCCAGCAATGCAAAGGTATGTGCCCCCTTACACAGTGGGACAAGCACAGCGAATGAGTGTGGCAGAGAACGCCTGTTACACAAGAAGTAGAGCCGTTAGAAAAACATGATCCTTATTCACTCTATACAGTAAAACCGAGAAGATTCATTCACAAAAATAGAAGCCGTCAGAATGTTTTTGAATGGTATGTAACTGTACTGACATGGGGTGCCATAAACCTGTCCAGGGAGGGTGTGGGAACTTTCGCCAACCCCCTGCGTCTCAGGCCTCGAGACTATCTCTCCTGTGGAGAAGAGTAGTTACGCTCGGATATTAATATGTGAAAATAACAGATGCCGATGTCATAATAAGAAAGAATTCTATTTTCTGATCATGACCGTGCTAAAATCCAATCTGTACAATACTTAGAACGCGAGCGATGAACGTTTTGTCATTCATATGGTTATGGATACCGAACATCCAATCATTCAACACAGATAACAACACTCCTTCCTGACAACACTTATCTCAAGCATAAATAAACAGTTCATCTACCGTACGCCTTTTCAAGCAGACCAAGTTAATGAGTAGGGTTTGTTATTTTGTTGAAGTGAACGGCATCGTTAAGTCGTGTCCGACATGTCTTTGAAGACTGGCAGAAACACTGGGACAAGTGTGTGGCATTCAGGGGAGACTATTTTGAGAAGGACCAACAAAATTATGAGGATGAGTAAAGGTATATTGTCCAAAAAATTTGTGATATCTCTTTATTGAACAGCCCTTGTAACTTTTTCTTTCATTCCTTTTCATGTTTATGAATTGAAATGCCTAAACGTTATATATAACTTCTGAGCAAATGACGGTTTCTTGGATGGAGGGAAATATATGCACTAGAGAGAATATTTGAAAATGTGCTGTCTTATGAACGAACAAAAGACGGTCTCGTAAATGGCTGAGATATTTCTTTGTACCATGATGAATTTTACAGTAGGCTTTCAAGCCCTCGACCAGCAAAGCTCATTCTAAGCTCTATAGTATTCTTGTTTGTTTGCATCATTACCCATTCTATGTTCGATGTTACAGTGACTTTTGCAGTCTCCCCCATCGCCACTTTTCTGACTTCTGGAGTTTAACATTCCAACTTTTTTCTTCTTTCACCACATCCCATTTTGCCCCTCACAGAAACCACTTTTTCATTTTAGATCTGTAAATAAAAATTTTACATATGCAAGCGCGCAATTTTAGAGGAAATGAAATTCCATATTCATGCTTCTTGCTGCCGCTTTTGTAATGACTTGATGATTTCGCGACTTCCTCACGCAGCACGAATTATCTCCTTTTATACAAGCACTTGTGGATGATATATGATAGGATTGTACATTAAAACAAATACTTCACCGTGAAAGCAAACTTTCCTCCGCTGTGTGCAAAAACTTGAGTAACATTAAGATAACGGTTCTTTTAATACATTAAAGTTGTTGAAAGACTCTGCCACACCTTTAATGGAACACAGCGAAAATAATGTCATTAACTGCAGCTGCTTTAGTCTTACCGAAAATTTGTATCGCAGTAAGAAAGCTGAAGCTGATGAACATATTAGGTAAACATGGCCATCTGTAATGCAACTTTAGTTAATAACCAAGCAGGTCATATAGATGATGCAATAAATGCTTAGGTTTATTAAAATACCAAATTGTGAAGCAGGACCAATCAGAATTACGTATTACGGTAACTTAGCAACCAAAACAGAAAAAAGATCCAATGATTTTATTCTTAAATTTTTTCTTCTGGCTTGAACTCTCGAAGAGGGTAGACGCGTTTTCGGTAAAAGACTTCTTGAAACTAAAAGAAGTTATTGGAGTTCATCATTTATGAACGTTTAGTAAACGTTTAAAATATACATCGAAGATAAATAATTTAAGTAAAAACCCGTTGCATCATTTATAAGTAAAAGAAGAAAATTAATATATAGTAAAGAGCTAAAGAAAAAAGAAAAAGAAAGAAAAAAAGTCGCCTGTTAAGAAGAAACAGATTTCGAGAAATATAATTCCAAGTAAAGTGAAACAGTGTAAATTCTTTTATTCCGTAATTGCCTAAAAGTGACATCCCTTTTGTATCGATACCACACCTGAGAAGTTTCACATCTCATCGCTCGCCGCAGCTGCCGGAGAGAGGATTTATAGAAATCTTCGGGAACATGATCTTCACGTCTTTTAGACGAAAGGTTCATCGCTTCTACATGAAGGTAAGGTTTGGCTTCTACACGCGTCGCCACACCGAGGGAGCGCGAAACATTTGCGCATGTGGGGCGTAGACCTCACGAAGGGGCGAATCCAACTTTAGATATGTCACCGCATGGTGTGATTTAAATACAACCCACAAGGAGGGGAACCGCTCCAAAGAGAAAATAAACAAATAGGTATTTACGTAAAATATGAAGCTATTAACAGCGAAGCAATCAAATATATACAAATATAACAATTTGTAACATAAAACTTCACTTATCCTATAAGAAATGATGATAGTTCTTATAAATTGTCCGGGATCGCGATTTGATGTAAACTTCAGCCTGAAACAACAAAGCTGTCGCCATCGTTACGAACGTCACATGTTAATATTGTCGCGGTGACGGGCATAAAAGTTTCGGCGCAAATACACAACAGACGGATGGTGTTTCGCAGAGATAAAGAGCTTGCATAAGCTGATAAACATAGCGCCGGAGATAAAATACTTGCCGACACAGATAAGTGAGGTAAATGGAAATTTATAGTGATTTCTTGACTGATAGAGATTATTCGGTTTCTTGATTGTTCTGGAACAGTCTGAGATTATCAGATGAGGTATTTAAGGGAGCGACGACTCGCCAAGAGGGTAGTCGTAAGCAGTAAACAGCTGAGCTGATGTTGTAAACAGATGTAATCAGAACGCTGTTTGTTATTGCCATCGACCTTGGTAGATTGTGTTGTGTATGTGACGTAATGTTGTTACGTGAGAATTTAACAGAGGTATTTCTACGTAAATAAAGAACATTTGCAACTCGGACTTTTTAATTCTACGAACACACAAAGTCACGATATGTTCTTGTTAATATTACCAAAATCTGAAAATAAAACAAATATAAAAACAGAATCGACTGCCGGTATGTGAAAATTGATTACGCGATGTATGTTTTTTCAAATATCTTTTCCCAAATCATTAAATCTATCGGGCCATGTAATTGTTTTAATACAAGGGCTTTTCAAGAGAATCATCACAACTTTTTTGGACAACGTACCTCTACTCATCCTCATAATTTTGATGGTCCTAACCAAAATAGTCTCCCCTGAATGTGATGAGCTTGTCCCAGCGTTTCTGCCAGTCTTCAAAGACATGCTAGAAGCTATTTTTGATAGATCCTTCAAAATTGCATCCGCAACCTGCACCGCCGCTTCTGATGATGGATAATGCCTCCCACGAAGACGTTTCTTCAAGTTAGGGAATAGAAAAAGGTCAAATTGGGCTAAATCAGGACTATAGGGAGGGTGAGGGATGCACTTCACGTTGATTTTTGCAAGATATTCAGCAACAACATTGGCAACATGCGGCCGCGCATTATCGTGGTGCAGCCTCCAGCCTGCTTCACGGAAATGTGGTGTTTTGCGCCTGATATGGACTTGCAATGTTTTCAGGACATCCCTGTAGTATTGCACAGTTACTGATGTGTGTGCAGGTACAACATGCTGATAAACCATTCCATGAATATCAAAGAATGAGATTGCCATAACTTTCCCAGCAGAATCAACCACTTTTGCTTATTTGGGGGGTTGGTGATGAAGGAGATTTCCTCACTGAGCTTTGCTGTTTGCTCTCAGGATCAAAATGATGTAGCCAAGTTTCATCAGCAGTGATTACGTTTGAAAGAAACTCCGGATGTTCCTCTAACATCAACTTTAACTGCATGTTACCTCCATTGCAGCGGTAGGGGATACTGAACATGTCTGAACTTGCCTGGTTCTCACAGGCGGGAAACAAGAGTACCAACAATAAAACTACTACGGCGTGTTTGTTTCACATTAAGCTAACAGAGTATAATAAGATTGGATTTTAGTGCAAAAATTAAGACCGTAAAAAATTATGATCATTCTTTATGAACAGCGCTCGTATTAAAAGTGAAGCATACAAATACAAATATTTGTAACTTAAAACTTCACTTATCCTATAAGAAATGATGATGATTTTCTTATACATTGTCCAGGATCGTTATTCCATGTAAAACGTTTACATAACTTCAGCCGGAAACAGAACCGTCGTTATCATTACGAACACTAGATGTTAATATGTTCTTGTTAGTACTACCAAAATCTGAAAATACATCAAATTTAAAAACAGAATCGACTCCAGATATTTCAAAATTCATTACACGATGTTTGTTTTTAAAATAAATATCTTTTCCCAAACTATTAAATCTATCGGAACATTTAATTGTTTTAGTAATTCAACTTCTGGATTTATTTCGTGGTTAAATTCTGGAAGTATTATTTCAGTCAGACTCTACCTTTCCAAACTTTGGCCTACACATGGCTGGTGTTAAAGAACACTTAATGCCCATTAAAACGTGTATTTCTGCTGAAATATCGAAATTGAATGCAGTACCTCCTGTACTTACCTTACGTAACAAAACAAAAAATGGGTAGAAAATGTCATGTTAAAGACCGATGATCAGGACTTCCTTTTTTTACAGTCAAGCTTATTTACTTAATTATTTAAATTTGGAAGGACGCTCTTCTCCTCTGTGTCTCAATCTGAGTTAATTCTGTTAATATACTTTCAATCCATACTTGTTTGTATTTGTAAAATACTTGGCTTTTAACTCCTTATACAACTAGCTCCAGAATGTGAAAATATTATAAAACGTTTTAGAATTATTAGACTTATTATAAAATGTAAAATTCTCTTACAACTATGTAGGCGTTAATTTATAGGAAACGAACATAAAATACCTATATAAACAAACTCTCGCGGATACAAAACTGGCATTTCAAGTAGTATATAAGAACGGCTGGCATGACAACTTAGCGGGGAGGTCCGAGGCTACAGGGTCGCTCTTAGGAGCTGCTTACACTTACAAAGACTTGGGTGCTACTGGATAACTTGGCGCGTAATGCGACACTAGGTCACAGTGTACAAAGTGACACCAACCCATGTAGTGACCATGACCTCCCTTTTGATCAATTTTACAAACGTTTACTACTGATCCATGAATTACTTTTTAAACATCTCCGGTATGCCGTCTACATTTGTATTAGGTGGTTTCATAAGTAAGGTCAGTTTTCTTTTTATGAGCTTAACAGTCCTATCTTCTGTTATTTCCATAACGGTAAAAAGAAAGAGAAAACCAACTACACTTTTTTTATTAAATGACTACCATAATTACAGGATGTGTACGGTAATACAGCTTATTTTCTAATGTAATCAATCTGTACAACGGGAATAATTACTAAAAAGGTGATTTAATTAACTAGCAAACATATCATCAGCAAAGTTCCGACACTTAAAGATGTCTCACTGTCATTGTCCCTATTATCAACCTCGAGCTCCTTGTTTCAGTAATCCATCCCTTTTACCAATAAGTATCAGTTCTTTTAGTCTTCTAGTTAAAACAACTCACATTAATGGAAAGGTTTCCTTATGATATTATTTCAGGAAGTGTATGATCTAAGTTTTTGAAGCGTGATTTGTCTGTACAAATACAAATAGGTCATAAACAACATAAATACATCACAATGTGAAGGTATATAACGTTATGTGTATATAATTTTGGACATTATTATAAAATACAATCTCTTATAAGTTCATTAATGATGAATCTGAATGAAAATATCAATAAAAATAACGACAATTTTTATGCCCTCATCTTTCTCCTTGTCAGAGTATTCAATCACGTTATATTCGATATCTCGCGCCTGCCGATGTATGACACGTTGCTGTCCAGAAGACATGATTATATCTCAACAGAGTGTACATATACTGGACTCGCCGTGTATGTGTGATAAGTAGGGCCCGGATTTTGATGAAAATTCATCTCTTTTCTGAGTAGTCACAGACGATGCTTATTGGAAATTAAGTGCATTCCGGAACAAATACGTTAGATATATATGGTTTTATAGGTCAAAAAAATGCATTTTCCCCAAATTATTATAATAACATTTAGATTCATTTCCGGACACTTTCCTTCTTTTTCACGAATCTATTGGGCATTTTAATCGGTAGCCCCCATTCGGCGGGCCCGGATTCGATTCCCTTAGCCGACCTGACTCTAAGCTCTGTCCTTGGGCTTTTTGGGTGGTTTTAAAATAATCTGTAATTAAAACTTCATATCGTGTAAACCGATATCGTGTCAGGAGAAAAGTTCAGAACTGATATACTTAATAGGCAGTGAAATAGTGGTTTCTCAAAGAATAAAACAGTTTTAGCTGACAACCACCGTTCTCAAAGTATAAAACAGTTTTAGCTGACAACCACCGTTCCTTCACTTTTGATAACTTGAAGATGACCAACGCTAAGTAAGGTATATTTTGGCTAATGGATACAGTAACTTATTTTTTTATTTTATAAAAGTGAAATGACTTGATTAATTTGAATTTATTATTTAGTAGCAATATTTGCATTATTTACTAAGAAAGTTAATTTTAAAATATGGTATTCGAACCATATATTCATTATTTGTCTGTGAAAGTTATTAATTTATTATTATGAAAGGAATAGTTAATCTTGTTAGGTCATTTTTTACACTTTATATGCATTTTTTATATTTCAAGTGCATTTTATAGCTCATTTTTAGATAATTCTTAGGTCATCTACAGTGATTACGTTTGAAAGAACCTCCGGATCTTCCTCTAACATCAACTTTAACTTTATATTATCTCCATTGCAGCGGTAGGGGATACTGAACATGTCTGAACTTGCTTGGTTCTCACAGACGGGGACCAGGAGTACCAACAATGAAACTACTATGGCGTGCTTGTTTCACATTAAGCTAACGGAATATAATAAGATTGAATTTTAGTTCGGAAAATTATGACCGTAAAAATTTATGATCATTCTTTATTGAGCAGCCCTCGTATTAAAAGTGAAGCAAACAAATATAAATATTTTTAACTTAAAACTTCACTTATCTTATAAGAAATGATGATTTTCTTATAAATTGTCCGGGATTGCGATTTCATGTTCAACTTTTACACATCCTCAGCCGGAAACAACAAAACTGTTGTCATCGTTACGAACGCTAGATGTTAATATGTTCTTGTTAGTACTACCAAAATCTGAAAATAAAACAAATTTAAAAACAATCGACTGCCGTTATTTCAAAATTCATTACGCGATGTTTGTTTTTTAAAATAAATATCTTTTCCTAAACCATTAACTCTATCGGACCCTTTAATTGTTTTAATAATTTAACTTCTGGATTTATTTCATGGTTAAATGATAAAAAATGATCTCCTACGGCCGAATTATCAGTTTGTTTATACTTAATGTTACGAAAATGTTCTTTCGTTGTGGTTTCTAAATTACCTTTTGTCTTTCCAATATAAACTTTATCACAATCAAAACAATTAAACTGATAAGCATCAGATTTTTTTTTAGGCATTTTATCTTAATTAGAGAAATGCAATAAAGTTTTAATACTATATTTATTTTGATGAACTGAAGTTATACCGCACTCTTTAAAAAATTTTGAAAATGTTTTCTAACTCAAGGATGGTAAGTAATCTTTTTTAAAATTGTAATCGTCTCATTTTTCTAAGGGTAGAAATATCATTAATAGTTTTCTTATATTTGAATTTTTCAAATTTTTAATTCATAAAGTCTTTATTAAAACCATTAATTAAAGCAGTATTAATAGGTAATGTATTTATATTCTTTATTAAATTCATCTTTTTAGGGTTATACATATTAATCTATAAATCAAACTATTGAATATATAGTTGTCTACGAAACTTATATCACGGAGGAAACCTTATTTATACAGTCTATAACAGTAGTCTTAGATCCTGTACATTGAAAGTTTATATACTCTATAAAGTATATACTCTACAAAATCCGCTAAAAGATCAAATCCGCCTTATTCTTGAATTTGCAAATTTAGAAGAAAATCCATATGTAGTTCCAAATTCATTCAATACTGCATTTAGATGTTCTCTGCAGGTGAAATGAAGGAAGCGTTATTTGACATGCATTTCCCAAAAAATGGGGTAGCCAGTATGTCATCTGTAGACCATCACATGTCTAGCGTAGGTTTACAAATAACACCTATGAGCATAATTAGATCAAATAGTCTGTTAATCTCATTCATTGTTACTTCTGTTCACTTCTGAATTCTACTCTTAGGTCCTAAATTGCCTTTACAAATCAGGTCTTCCTTCACCCTACTCGCATATACATTTGTTTCCGAAACAATGAGAGACAGTAAGTCAGTAGTAAAAGATTTTGTGAAAATGTCAATTGGTTGGCTGTCAGAAGTTAGTTGAGTATGAGGTTGTACACCAGAGGTTGTGCTCGTGAAGGTATGTCTGTTTGTGTTAGTTATTTTGACACCTCCATAATGTTGATTCTTCACGAACACCTGTCGAAAATGAGTCATTCTCTTCCTATATCGTCAACACCCCCCTCCCGCTCAAAATCTGAAAACTTGCCATCAATGTTCAAATCACTAACAGCAAAACGTCTTCCACATTTTCTGATGTAATATCAAAAGCCCGTACTCTTCCTACACTAGCTAATTTATATGCTACATCCATGATTAGCACTGAGGAAACTATTTCAAATGTGTTTTAGCTAAACAAAACGCTCGGAACTCTGACACAGTCAAAATTACTATATGAACTGAGTGAAGGAAACAGTTACATCAGCCACAATAAACTTCGGTTGTGCAATTAGCGAGATGCTGACGGAGTTTTCTTTCAGTGTGTGTAACGCAACATATACATAAACTGAAACCTATAAACCTTGAACCAAACACTTCGCTTATGCAGCGGATATACACATATAGTTTGTAAAACAAAAATACTCAGCATTAGGCGCGTTCGACGCAAAGAATGGCTTTCTCAACAATGGAATTTCAATGACTTATTATTATAATATCTATTTTAATGATACCGTAGATGAATACTGTCTTTAATGGTACTTAAACCAGTTTCTGTTTGGCTAAAATAACTTAATAAATACGTAAGATACGAATATTTATTTATGAAGCACTTTTGCAGCATTTATTGGGTATCCGTTCCAGGCCGTGCAGGGTTTAAATGGCCATTGGCGAAGTGGTTAACAGGTAATTTCTCATTTAAAATTTCCTTTCCATAATTTCACTTCCATTCCGTTTCCTCCTCGTGTTCTACGTGTGCTCGTAGGTTTAATGGTGTATGGTGGTGCTGAACAGACGGTGCGGATACAACCTCAAAGGAAAATGTATTTAAGTTGGCAGGTCGTGGTTTATCACCATATATACTATAATCTATATTAGGACCCAATGACCAGAATACCATCTTAGACATGTTAGATGTCTTAGATATTGTCACTTCGTTTGTGTTTTAGCCAGATGGGGAAGGTATGGTCTTCAGTGAAAATATTGACAAATTAGCAACTATCATGGGAGCGAATAAAATGACTACCAACTTGGAAAGATAGAGTCAAACTGAAAAATTCAATACCATAGCCGGGGTTTCAACCACGGATCTTCTGGTCTCCGTCCAGCCGCTCTGAACCATTCAGCTACTATGGCCAACGTGCCGATATGACATTAAATTCTCCAACTGACTCGTGTTTTTCCCGGTAAACCACTAGGAGTTCTCACAAACACATGAGACAACTACCTTAATGGCGACTTACAACGTGTAAGTACTTTAAGGCCCGGGCTTTATCTTTAACCACTATAAGGTCAATTAATGGAAATTAATTGTTCTTTCACACTGGCCGTGTGTAAGCTAATGTATGGAAAGAGCCAGATTTAAAAATCCAAGACCATAGCCGGGATTTGAAACACTGATCTTCTGTTTGCCGTCCAGTGAGTGAGTGTGTAGTGTTTTAGGGCCCGTCGACAACAAGGTCATTTGGGCCCGAAGTCAACTCTAAAAACTAAAAGCTACACAAAGTTAAAAAGTAAGATAAAATATAAACACTCAACTATTAAAAGCACATAAAAACCCATTCCAGTGCTAAAAATTTAAAATCTCTAAAATTGATAAATATAAAATACAAGTCAGACTTGTTTATTAAAACCGATTTTAAAAACAAACCGCAGAGCCTTATCCACGGCCACTGGGTCGTCCCCTAAAATATCGTGCAAGTTAGTTCTTAGGCCCAAAGACTGGCGGACGCGGTTGTACTGCGGGCAATCCAGCAATACATGCCGCACAGTGAGGCGTACTGCACACGGAGCACACACAGGGGCCGGTTCCCCTCTTAACAGATGGCCATGAGTCGCTCGTGTGTGCCCAATTCTCAGCCGGGTATCACCTCGGCCCGCCGGTTACCAGCCAGTCTAACCATTGAGCTACTATGGTCAACGTGCCGATATGACATTAAATTTTCCAACTGACTCGTGTGCTTTACCACCTTACCTAAGTGGTTTACCAGGCAAAACACGAGTCAGTTGGAGAATTTAATGTCATGTTGACACGTTGGCCATAGCAACTCAAGGTTTTAGAGTGGCTGGACGGCAACCACAAGATCCGTGGTTCAAATCCCGGCGCTTGCATTGAATTTTTCAGTCTGACTCTATCTTTCCATACGTTAGCCTACACACGGCCAGTGTGAAAGAACAATTAATTTCAATTTCCAACTTGTCTGAAGCAAAATGTGAAAAGTAAGCCGGAAATACAGAGTAGAATTTGAAAAACAGTGATATCAACTGTTTGTGTATGCCACTCATCATAATTTCAAATTCTTTTTCTGGATAGTACTATAACATAAAAGGTAAAATTGTTTTTTTTTTTTTTTTTTGCCAAAATTATCGATTTTTTTGCAACAACCGTTTAGAGGACTAATGGTAATTTGTTACACAGGTTAGTATATTCTCTGAAGTTGTGGAAGACCCCCTTGAGACCTAAAGTATTAGTTCAGAGTAGGAGTAGGAGTTTTTATGGAGCAGATGCGATGTTTAAAGACGACGTTTTAGATGCCCCGGCTTGTGGCGATCATGTTGAAACAGGAGTTTTGGCTGCTGGGGGGAATGCGGCACGTAGACTATCTCAAAGCACCAGGTTGGGAAGCCATTTGTAGCCGCAATTCCCTTTACGTAAAGTCTGTCTAGTCAACGCGAGTGCAGTTGAGACTGAAAGGAAACTCACCCTCCCGCCCACTAATGACCCTCATAAATCAATCTCCACACTTCAGAAATGGAACTGTCGTTGAGGACCAATAACAAACCTGATTTTCTGGAAATGACAGTCGCATGTTTACACCACGTGGAGTCTCAGTTGCCAAAGTTCCAACTTCCAGTTGATCTGTTTCATTACGTGCAGAAATTCGTTGTGTGTCACGATGTGGAGACCGTGGGAGGGAAATGCAGTGGTAAATGCAAATGAAGTAGTAGATAACTTTCAGTCAAGTGAAACTAATCAAAGTGTAGACAATAGTGTGAATAACTGGGCCGAGTTATGCTACTGGAAAAGCCTCAAAAAAAACAAAGTTATAACGGGAACCCTTTCTAAGCAAATTCAAGCTCTTGTTTTGAACACATATAAATATGTGCTGAGAAATAATCTTGGTAAGGGGTGATGCAATGAACCTGATCATAAATTCTCGGTATTCACAGAAATACAGTAAGAAATATTGTGATGAAAGGAATACGAAAGACGCCGATCAAGTGTGAAAACAAAAGGAAACGTTTCTCTAAAGTAGATAATATCACATGCGATTTAATTCGCCGAGAAATTTATAGATTCTATGCAAAAGGGAGAGCGCCCGCCTTAGACGAATTGGTTGCACATTTGGAAGAAATTTATGATTTTGCTTATGGACATTGACGAGCTGGATTTCAAATACCGCACTTTGAATACGATAAGTGTTACTATGGAATCCAGTAGAATTGTATTTGTCAAAACTAAGGAAGTTTCGCAGTAATGGACATAAGATAATTTATTTAGACGAAACCTCGTACGATACCCATGACGTATCGAGAAAGGTGACAACCTTACAGAAAGGTCTGGAAGAAGAAGGGTCAGTGTTGTAAAATGATTATAAGGGTTCAAAGGAGACGGCCGACCTGCACAGACTTTACGTGTAATATGTTGCTGCGAGGGTCGTGGTTAGTCTGCTGCCTTATGAATGATGACGATGAAGCCACGAGCTGCTACGTCTTCCCGATCTGAATCTCTGGTCCAGATCTGGCACTCAGATGTATCGATGTATCTAAAAAAGTCTTCTGTGCTGCTTCAGTCGTTACATGAGAACACTTTTCTCAAGCGTGGTCGTGAGCGAAAGACTCATTTAGTTAAATTCAGAAATAAGTAATTTTTTTTTAATTTATAAACATCCAAACTTGTAATTTAAATCATTTTTATCATTTTTATACATCACTCTACATAAGAAAGATTTTTTTTGCTATAATTTTCTGAGAATCAGTTTTAATTATTTTTAATATTTTGGTCTGTTCACTTCGACATTACGCAATAGAAAGACGCTTTCTTTTCTAGCTCTTTTACCAAAATTATAGATTTTTTCATCACTGGTTGCCATCACTACCACATCACACATTACATAGTCTCATGTTTTGAACTACCAATCATAAAACTTTCACATCATATCACTTACATGTTTCGTCATCACATGACCTACTATACTTTAACAATTTCCTTTCTTATTCATTTTAACATGTCCAAATCGATTTTAAACCACATATTTAAATATCTTTTAATTCGCGGAACCTAAACCAAAATAACCGTTACAGAGTTGATACATCAGTGGCGTACTCTGATACCCGATTTCACCAACAGATGTTAAAATCGACGTTAACAAATGTAACGTAACAATTGTCACAGCGCTAGCACTACTATTATATTTCTTGCATTTCACCAACCTGTTTTCTGAAAATGTTAACAAACAAATGTGAACGCCAAGAAACTGTAAACATTACAGCTGTAGAAGGATATGGATGAGTCGTATTACTTTCTGAACGTACTGCGATGCGCTTTTGTTTTCATTTTCGTCTGCATCTTGGTGTGGGTTCTTTTTGGTTCGTTGTCCTTTTGAGTGCTTTGTTAGGGATGGATTATGAAGGAGTTTGACGGTGAGATGGAAAGGTGGGTGTTTTGTCTAATTCTCGGTGAGCTGGGATCTCTTTCTCAGGGTTCGGTTATGAAAAGTCGTGCTGACCGTCTCTCTATTCCTTTATTTTTTTAACCTGGCTATCTCTTTACTCTCTTGCTAGCACTTTCGTTGCCTTCCTAGTTTTCCTTTCCCCTTAATGTTTTTACGTTGCTTTGCGAACTCCCTTTATTCCCATTTTTTTGCACTGTCTTCAAGACTATAACTCTACTTCGGACTGCGACATCGGATCCTACTTCTCTCCAATAACACGCCTTCTTCCCGTCGTATGAAGTACCAGAGTGAGGCTTTTTCCCCCGTCGTATTCCCAGCTTCTATTCTAGCTTTTCTCGTCTGTCACCACCCATTTTCTATTCCTTTACTATTTTACGCCTATCACGTGGTTTACACTACATTTTATTGGCAGGGTTTATTTCTTTAATTTTCTCTTATTGGTCACTTTCGTCCGTCTTTCCTATGCAGCAGTAATATTTTCCACCCCTTTGGGTTATATGACCTCTCAGCGTCATAACGGTATTCTGTCATGCTTGGCTACGATTCTCTTAGCTTCGCATACCTTGCTGGCGTCTCAATGTCGGGGTGACCTTCGAGAGCTTTTGTTTTATTGTTCTATTTCCTGCCTCGTTTCTGTGCTCAGAAGCAACTCCTGTCCGATTTTTCCTTCATTTACACTATATTGCTATTTCGAATATTCTTTTTAACTTTATTTCTTATATCAGTTATTCCCATTATGCTTATTTATGATCTCTACTGTTGTATTAATTTCTAGTTATCTTTTCCCTCTTGGAACCTGAGGTTTCTGCTTCAATCTGCACACAGATGAAAAAATGGACAAAATCGTAAACAAAAGCCGTGACACAAATCTCTCGTCGATGGAGAAAGAGTTGTTAATTGAATTGGTGACGGAGTGTAAGGATATCGTGGAAAATAAGAGGACGGATGCGGTGAATGTAAAAGAGAAAAATACCACATGGGAAAATACTGGAAACGAATTGGACTCAAATGCATGTGTCGCTCCATAAGCACCGAACAACTTCGTCAGAATTACGTAAATTAAAAACGATGAGCGAAGAAGGACAAGTGACTTGAACGTTTGAAGACGGGAGGTTGACATTGTATTATCCACATAATTCAGTGAATTATAAAATCGCGAAGTTATTAATACTTGAAGCAAAGGCGAGGTCGGCATATTCCATTCGCTGGATGTTCTAACCTCCCTTGTACTTCCGCAGTAACCTTCATAGCAACTTGTTTCGACAGTCTATAGCTCTGTAGAACATTTCCTTCTGCTCGCTCCTCAAAATAATTTCTCCTCATAGGTCCTACTCTATTACGAATGCCATTTAGACGGTGTTAGATATAGCAAATCACATCAACATGCCAGCCATCTTAACTATTTGCAACTGTTAAGGACTTAACAACAGAAATTTTAGAGAGAAATTTTCTTAACAACAGAAATTTTAACAAGAGATTTAACACGAGTGTTAAGCTAACACTTGTTGGTGAGATGCAGTTTTTGTTATAACTGTTGCTAAACTCGTGCTAAGTCTTAACATCTGTTGGTGACATCGGGCATTAATGTATCACAGTCGTTATAGATGAAGTTGCTAAGTTAAGTTCGGTTGCTTATTTTCACAAAGGGATTCCAAACTGAAAATATAGCTGCGACGTCCTCAGCCTTATCTAATTGTACAGAACCACTTCATCTATTGTTATTTATATTATTGTTGTTATTGATGTTCTTGTTCGTGTCCCATTGGCGAACGCGAAACTGTTGTGTAGGGGAGGAGTGGCAATTGAGCTGCCATCCCGGGTGTGCAGGTAGGAAAAGCGGGAGTAGGGAAATTGCTCTGAACTTCTTGTTTCTTGCCAGTGAGAGGGACCAGGGAGATCTATAATCCAGCAAAGCAAAGAAGGACCCTGTAAGGAATTTGCTCTCTTATACAGTGGTACAAGGTCAGCGAATGTATGTGACAGAGAACACATGCTACCCAAGGAGCAGACCGTTACAAAAACATGCGCCCTACTCAATCTGTACACTAAACCGAGAAGATTCATTCACAAAAGTAGAAGCCGTCAGAATGTTTCTGAATGGTCTGTAACTGTACTGACATGGGGTGACATAAACCTGTCCAGGGAGGGTGTGAGAACCTTCGCCAACCCCCCTGTGCGTCTCATCCCCCGGAGACTTTCTCTCCTGTGGAGGAGTATACCTTCCACTGGGCGGCCAATGGTTAACGTCACGGAGGTGCAAGCCATTCCGCCGTAAGAGATTAGTGAGCCATTAGCTGACGTCACGAAGTGGGTCGTATTATTAATACGCGAAAGACTGTTCGAGACTGCATTTCTAGAGGTTTCCATTGCTAGAAGCTTCATGCCGCCAGGAAGGGTATACACGACACCGAACGATTATAGCCGTTGCGTAGTTTATAACTTAACTAGTCCTTGTTTCACATAAGCTTGCCCCATATCTCTTAACGGTCACGTGACCTTATCACCTCTCATTGGCTGCTATGACAGTATAGACTGTTGTGCGGTAAAAATTAATACATTATTTTACATGGTGACATATCTTTATATATTGGAAGAGAATTGTCAAATTTATATTTTAGTAACTAATTGAATTAAATATATTACGCGACAGAGTTGATTTATCTGAAATGCATGTTAATTCTTAAACGAAGTAAAGAGGAGGTTCCTTTGCTCTCAAGCCCGAATTTCACACGACACGATAGCACGTGCTTTGGCGTCAGTCGTGACATATTTGTTTATATCACTTTTATAACTGACCTTGTTTTGAACTGGATTAGTCATATATCGCAATTCGAAAGTGTGTTGTGCCGAGTGCAAGAATTAAATTATTTTATTGATCGTTTATTGCGCGTGTACTTATTATATGTATAATGGCAGACTCTACCGCCAGTTTTTCGCTGAAGCATCGCAAGGGTAAAACCTTTACAACCTGGTGAAAAAAGAATTGTGGTGCATGTGTTTAATGCACTCACAGAGAAGAATCCGTCTTTATCAGTGACAGAAGTCGAACAGCTGTGCCCTGAACTTACAGGTGTGAGTGTTAGGTCCGAAGGAACATCGCGACAACAAATTGAAAAAACTGGAAAACTTACCACTCCAAGCAAAAGCAGGAATAAACAAAAGCGCGTGCTCGGAGAGTGCCAGAAGTTCGTGAATGTGCATAGCTTTTTTCTTTAGAAACGAACTCCCTAAAATAAAATTTTGTCTTGTGTAAATGAAGATGCAGATTTACCAAATTTCAGCAGATCTAGTCTGTATAGATTGCTTATACAGCTGGGGTTTGTGAATGAAAAAAGGGGCAAGAAAAATGTGCTAAGAGACAGAGGCCATATTGCTGTGTGGCAAAGACGTTCTTTAAGGACAATCAGACTCTACCGGGATACAAGTCACAAAATATACTACCTTTACGAGACTTGGGTGAATGAAGAACACACGAAAAGTAAAGTATGGCGTGACACGACTTTTAAGACTGAAAGACAAGAATTTTGCAAGGTGTGTGTGCTGGTTTAAAAAATCCCAGTGGAAAAGGCCGAAGGCCTTTCATGATAAACTTGTTTCAGTTTCATTGCTCATTCATTCAGTTTCAACTTGCTCAGTTTCGTTATAAACTTGTATTCTCGCATGCCTTCATATTCTTATTTGTATGATTGTATCTATCTTCCCAGCAATTATTGTGATCTTTACTGCAGGTTTAAATGTGACGGGAGGGCAACGCCTATGGTCTAAGGAACGAAAGCATTAGCCAATTAGGGTGAGGGGGAAGGTAGTTGCACGCGGAGTGATACATGTCAGCGGGGCAAGGTTATATGAAACAGAGATCAGTCCTAATTTCGGTGTCGCAGGTAAAGTTGATGTTAGAGGAAGATCCGGAGTTTCTTTCAAACGTAATCACTGCTGAAGAAACTTGGCTACATCATTTTGCTCCTGAGAGCAAGCAGTAAAGCTCAGTGTGGAAATCTCCTTCATCACCAACCCCCTAAAAAGCAAAAGTGATTGCTTCTGCTGGGAAAGTTATGGTCATCACATTCTTTGATATTGATGGAATGATTTATGAGTATTGTGACCTTGTGGGTTCGTGAAATTAAAAGTCCAATGCACCACTCAAAAATGTTCTTTATTTCCACCGAATTACAATCGGAACACTTGCCGATTACACAGAATTACGTAATGCACACAATTGCGATTCACCAGTTCGTCTGTCACTGGTCCACTGCACGCAGGTCCACGTTCACAGTCTTCTTGTCCGTTAACTCACTCGCCGCTCCTCACGCTGCTCGCCAAGAACTGAACTGAACTCACTCACTGCAGCCCCTCTTTTATAGGGATATCACAGTTTCTCGAAGTCTCTCGTTTCAGTGAATCACCGCGTAGGTTCCAGAGGGCCGGGGGAGGGGAAGAGACGGCCAAGCGACCAGTGACATTTCCCTAATCATCCCCTCAGTTAGTGACTGAGATAAATCGGTGGGCGTGGTCCGAATGCCTCTGGTCCCCTACCCAGCTGTCAGTTGGTGGTGCTTTCCGATAATTGGGTGACACTACTCCCTCCTCAAAGCTGGTCGTCTCGAACAGAACCATCGTAGCAGGCTAGTCGATCCAGGTGTACCACCAACATCTTTCCTCGGGGCACCTTCAGGATGCGATAGACCACGTCATTAATCCTCTTCACCACCCGGTACGGTCCTTGCCATGGTCCTTCGTAAAAAAGAATAAATTATAGCAACTTAATTTCCAGGTGACGGTACGGTTGAACATGAAAGATGTTTAGGTAAAGCTTCATAACACTTTTACAAACGCCATAAACAAGAAGAGGTTATGCTCTGTCGTGAAGCTGCATTAAACACAAAAATTTCCAATTGTATTATTATTCTGAGCTTTGGATTCAATGTATATGCTATACATACCAAGCAGGACTTACAAAAAACCTATAATGGAAGGAGACGAAAAGTTTAACTTATATATTCTTTGCAAGTCTTACTTCCTCAGACACAATTATTTTTTTGTTTTATATTTTCTCAGCATACTCCACATCACAATTCTTTTGTCTTTTGCAACATAACACACTTAAATACAGACTGTATTGAAAGACGTAATTACATTTTATTATTATTTATTATAAATAACTACAATAATTCTTCTTCGCTTTAACATTTGACTCGCAGAGCCATCTATGAGTAGCAGGACGCGCAGTCTCTGCTTGTCAGTCCATGTTTTCTCCTGACGTGCGTAATTGAGTTTACAATGGTTAGTAAATGTATTAGTAGTCTCCCCACTCACATTTCCAGAAAGGCCTATTTTTCCATGTGCTTCAAAATTAATATAACGTTTAAAGAAAACGATCCAATACAGATTTCTTTGTGTAAAGAAAATGAAGACACGGTTCAAACAGAACTATGTAAATACTGTTACAGAGGGTAGGTACCTTTTGCCTTTCATATTTCGCAGCATTTCTATGAAATTGCAAGAAACAAAGAACTGGAGCTCAGAACTTAAAAATGTAAAGCCATTTAGTAATTTCAACAAAAAGAATATTTCAGAAATGGCGACAAAACATGTACATACGTAAGTTAGGTTTTTAATGGGATTTATATTTCTTGTGTATAACCAGTTTTTTAGTATCTCATAATTAACTAAAGAAAATTACACCAAATTCATTGAGAGTGAACAACACTTCACAGGTTATTTCCAGCAGCTTCAGAATATACGTACATATTGTTTGGGTGCAACTATATTAAGTATGTAGTACACTGATTATATCTTTTGATATATTTTTTGGAAACCAAAGAAATCTGAAATAGGTTCTGAAGGTGGGAATTTGCATTTTTGGAAGTTACATAGTGAACACGTATAAGTGTAATGCTTTATTTATTAAAAACACAAGGTTCTCAACTATTATATGTGCTCTAGCAAAAGCAAGCAGAGACGCCATACTTATGAAGCTATTTTCATGGCAAATTGAATGTGTTTCCTGAATTATTTAGGAATCGTTTGAATAACTGGTAAACAGCAACAGGTACACGTACAAGTTATATCTAATGGCCTCTGTTGAAGTGCAGCCATTTCGTTCCCAGAGCCAATATAAAATTGTTGTCACTTTCAGTTTGTTTTGTATTTTTTTCCAGGAATTGTTAGGGAAGCGCGCTTCTAGCCTTTCCTGCTAAAACACAAGTATCATGAGATTAAATAAAACCATATTATTGAAGGCGTTATTGAGGAATGGAAGGACAGGAACTTCGAAGGACAGGAACTTCGGGGAAGTAATTAACATACGCAACATTCACCTGTGGCCAAGAACAACCCACGACAAAAACCCATCTAACCGCTCAGTGATGGATTTGATATTCTGTTCCCTGTGAATGGCCAGGACAAACTAAGTCGTTATTCGTTCTTTTTTACTTGAGAGAGGCATACATTTTCGAAAATATAAACAAATAGCATAAAATGCCAGGGAAATCATTATTCTCACAAAAAGTTTGTGTCTTTGAACATTTTAATTTTTCAAGACTTTGTTTAAGTCTTAGGTAGGTGTTATTCTAATAAATAGCGTTAGGAATATTATTTAAAGTTTAAACTATCGAAAAAATATTCCACCTATGCAAGGTAGTCCCAGATGGGGAACTTTTTCAATATCTTCGTATTCCCCCCTCGGCTGATCCTGAATGTTAAAATACTTTGATATTCAACTGTCTGTCCATACTTTAAATCTATGCTTCACACACACTTATGTCCGATTTCACCAACAGATGTTAAAATCGACGTTAACAAATAACGTAACAATTGTCACAGGGCTAAAACTAATGTTAAACTTTTTGCATTTCACCAACCTGTTTTCTGAAAATGTTAACAAACCTTTGTTAACGCCAAGAAACTTGTAAATATTACAACTATAGAAGGCTTTGGATGAGTCGTATTATTTTATGAACGTACTGCGATGCCCTTTTGTTTTCATTTACGTCTGCACACAGATAAAAATTGGCGGATAAACAAAATCGTAAACAAAACCGTGAAACAAATTTCTCATCGATGGAGAAATAATTGGTGGCGAAGTATAACGATATCGTGGAAAATAGGAGAACGGATGCGGTGAATGTAAAAGAGAAAGATGTCACGTGGGAAATAAATGGAAACGAATTTAATTCAAATGTATGTGTCATTACTAGAAACACGAAACATCTTCAGTATTACGTAAATTTAAAACTAGGTGCGAAGGACAAGTGACTTGAACGTTTCAAGACGGCAGGTGGACAATGTACTATCCACATGATTCAGTGAATTATAAAATCGTAAAGTTATTAATACTTGAAGCAAAGGCGAGATTGGCATATTCCTTTCGATGCATGTTCTAACTCAGTATTACGTAAATTTAAAACGAGGAGTGAAGGACAAGTAACGAGTGACTTGAACGTTTCAAGACGGGACGTGGACAGTGTATTATCCACATAATTCAGTGAATTATAAAATCGCAAAATTATTAATACTTGATGCAAAGGCGAGATCGGCATATTCCTTTCGATGCATGTTCTAACTCAGTATTACGTAAATTTAAAACGAGGAGCGAAGGACAAGTGACGAGTGACTTGAACGTTTCAAGACGGGACGTGGACAGTGTATTATCCACATAATTCAGTGAATTATAAAATCGTAAAGTTATTAATACTTGAAGCAATGGCGAGATTGGCATATTCCTTTCGATGCATATTCTAACCTCTCTTCTACTTCTGCAGTAGCCTGTTTCGCAGGCTATACCTCTGTAGAAAAAAATCTTCTAGTAGCTCCTCAAAATAATTTGTCCTCATAGGCCGTACTCTATTACGAATGCCATTTACACGGTCTTAAATATAGCAAATCGACAACAACAGTTGCGTTCACGTCCGCCATCTTGACTTTTTACAATTGTTAAGGACTCAACATCAGAAATTTGACTTGTTAGTTTAACAAGAGATTTAACACGAGTGTTAAGCTAATACTTGTTGGTGAAATGCAATTTTTGTTATAGCTATTGTTAAACCCATGTTAAATCTTAACATATGTTGGTGAAATCCTGCATCAGACCACAAACATTGACAGAATTTTTTGACAGTTTAGTTTGTAATGAAATGCGTTACTGCAAACAAATTTTGGAGCATGCATTCAAAACAATTATATAGTTGTACACTATGGGTACTATGGGTTGAAGGCTGGAGGGTTTGCTGCGCACCTAGGGGTGAATCACTCAGTGCACTTTGTCGACCTAGTGACAAATGTGCACACAAACAACAGAGTCACGCTGGCGAGGACTGCATTTAACAGCAATTTAGGTATTACTTTTGCATTAGTCCGCTGGATAGTGTAATTTTGGCACAAGTAAGACTTGGCAGCATTGCATTCAGCGGAGAAACAAGGATAGTTTGGCTGCAATGAAATATGGCTACATTACGCAGTAAGTAAATAAACAATTAATAACGTTAAAAGAATGCCCTCTAATACGAAATCGCACTAAAAAGTAAAGAAATTATATTAAAAATCATGGTTGTATATAAAAACATAAAAACGTGCGAAGGACTTAGAAAAAAATCGCCGCATCGCATATTAGAAAGAAGAGCTGAATACATTCACCTTATACTACGAGGCGTGTCCATAAAATAAGGTAACCAAGGCGCTGGAGAAGTGAGGAACAATATTGCGTGAGATCCGGCAACACTGGCGTGTAGCTTGGTTTCACCCCTTCAAATCTCCATCACAACGAACCCGTTGCAAACATTAGTCTTAGCTGGGCAGCCGTTTGCGATGGAGCTTCCTATCACTTCCGCCGCCAAGTGCCAGTTGCGTGCAGTGATCTGTTTTGTGACTGCCAAAGGCACTACCCCCCACTGAAATTCATCGTCAGTTATGCAAAGTCTATGGGCCACAGTGTATGGATGTCAAAAACGTGCGAAAGTGGGTCAGAGAGTTCAAAGACGGACGTACAGACGTCCATGACGAACAGCGTTCTGGTCGGCCTTCGGTTTCAGCCGAAACAATTGCAAAAGTGGAGCAAGAAATGCTTAAAGATCGGTGTGTGACAGTTCGTGAGCTGTGCGAACGTATCCCTGAAGTCAGTAAGACTACAATTGACAAGATTTTGACCGAACATTTGCATTATCGCAAGGTGTGTGCGAGATGGGTCCCCAAAATGCTCACCGAAGACCATAAACGGCAACGTGTTGAAGTGGCCCACCGATTCCTGTAGCGCTGTGAAGAACAGAGCGAGGAATTGTTGGATTCAACTGTCACTGGCGATGAAACCTGGGTGCACTACACAACACCAGAAACTAAAGAACGTTCTCGTCAATGGCTGCATTCGAATTTGCCGAAGCCGCGAAAGTTCAAACAGACATTTTCTGCCGGCAAAGTGATGGCCAGTGTGTTCTGGGACAGAAAAGGTGTATTGTTGTGCGAGTTTATGCCTACCGGCACAACAATAAACGCCGCTAACTACCGTCAGACTTATAAAAGATTGCGACGTGCCATTCAAAATCGAAGAGGGGAATGCTGACTAAGGGAGTGATTTTTCATCACGACAACGCTCGTGCAAATACTGTACATGCAACGGCTGATCTCCTGGCCCAGTTCGGATGGGACATCTTCACCCATCCCCCCTACAGACCAGACTTAGCACCTAGTGATTATCATCTGTTTCCTGAGTTGAAGTCACATCTGGGTGGAACACGTTTCCAGACCGACGATGATTTGAAAAACGAGGTTGACCGCTACCTGCGCAACTTGGCGGGAGAATGCTATGACAAGGGTATACAAAAACTGCCACAGCGCATGCAAAAGTGCATCGATCGCAATGGTGATTACAATAAACATATTTACGATATTAAATAAAATTGGAGACCTTATTTTACGGACACACATCGTAGGTAATCGGTTAAGAAAGCAAAATTAACGAAAAAGAACACATATTGTAAATATTCCAGAAAACACTATGTAATAGAATGCTCCTATTTCCTTGCATGATACCCAACTAAGTTTCTAACACGAATTTAACCAATCGGACTATAATTATTTAATCTGAAAACAATGTGTAATGAAATTGTAATTAGTAATGTCAAAATTAGTACTTCTGAGTACTCTAGCTGCATTTTGATCGTTGAACCTGTTCTCAAAATGTCCTTCATATAACTTCCAATCTTGAAGAACAATGAATTATGCATCATATGCAAGATTATGTTGTTCGAGATGTCAAATCTGCATATCTTAGTTCACTGGACTTCCGTCCCTTGTACTCCTTGACCGTGTGCATTACCTCTGCGCTAATGAGACGTTTTCCTTCACTTTCTCTCTACATTTCAAACAGAAACACTTGAAACTTTTAGGATCACATCACATCACTCAAGTCAAACCAATACAGCTTAAACTATATTTACCTATTACTAAAGCTAACGTTCTCTTTCCAAAATGAGAAACTTATTTCAGTAACAGGTAGATTTGATTGAGATTTATTTTTATATGTCTTTTCTCTTCTGTCCCCCTACAGCGAAGCTGTCCAGAGTTATATATTTAATCAGAAATTTGAAAAGTCATGTACCTGATTCATATTTAAGAACAGTCTATTTTGTATTCTTCCACAGTATAATCTCATATGGCATTTTACTCTGGGGAAGCAGCAGTCATATTTCTACTATCCTAATATTACAATAACAAAAAATAATTCGTACCATCTCAAATTCAGATAAATTTGCACATTGCAAACCTCTATTTATAAAATTAAGAATTATGACTGTGATAAATGTATATATTTATAATACTCTCATCTATGTAAAAAGTAACTTAACCGACCAGCTATTCAGGCAGGATATTCATAATTATAATACTAGGTTTAATTATAAACTCAATAAACCATATCATAGATTAACTAAAACCTCTAACAGCTTTGAAGTATTGGGCATTAAACTATATAATCAATTACCTTTAGAATTAACTGAATTATCAGGTAATACATTTAAATGCAAATTACATGAATGGTTAGTTTCCAAACCTTATTATTCAATACAGGAATACTTTAACAGGTGTAGTTAAACTTTGGCTTATGACATGAAGTATTCTTATTTCCTCATTTTATTTTAAGTCTCTATATTTGTATATCTAATGTAAGTATTTTATTGATTTTTTTATCTTCACTGTATTATAACTGTATTAATTTGTACTCTATTTTTGACTTTGTCTATTGCTGTAATAAGCTTAATGACAATAAATCATTACACATTTGGCCTGATTACACTGGGCAACAACGAAAACGTTTCGGGCTTAAAAGTAGTGAATTTACATGCATTTCCATCTGATGAAGTCAAACATCACCATAAAAATGATAGATTACCTCTTGTTTTGAAGATAAAGTGACATTTCATTTTTAGAGTGAAGATTTTAAATTTGGGTGAACTTTTGGAGGAGTTGGCACACCTGTCAAATAACAAAACACAATCAGAGAGAAATTTTGGTAATTAAGTGACGCAAAAGTTAGGGAAGGCATTTTTGTCGCACCACAAATAAGAGAACTTGTAAAGGATCCTGCATCTGACCAAATTTTGGAGGGGAAAGAAAAGGAAGCTTGGGAAGCCTTCAAGGGCGTTCATGGATTTTTAGGCAACAAAAGAGATGACAACTACAAGCATTTGGTGGCAAAAATACCGTAACCTTGGATGCAACATGTCCCTTGAGATCCATTTTCTCCACTCCCACCTAGACTGTTTCCCTCCTAGTTGTGGAGCTGTTAGTGATGAACATGGTGAGAGATTCCATCAGGACATTTCTGTTATGGAACAAAGATATCAGGGCCGTTGGAATGAAGTAATACTTGCAGATTACTGTTGGTCTTTGTATAGGGATTCTGCGGAACTCCATCACAAGAGGCAAGCTAAAAGACGACGAAGTCAATAGGCCACCACATAATTCTCTTGAAACACGACTATCTCTGTAGTATTTTTCCAGCAATTTAGAACTCTTAGCATGTAATTACCAGTTAAAAAATCAAATGCACTTTCATTGTTGTTAGCATGTATGTAATTAAAATGTATCCTTTTCTCTCAATCCGTAAATATGTAATACTTCCACCTTATATATATCATAGAAACTAGAGCTAATAAAAATGTTTCATTGTCATATTTGTTTTTTCAACCCAAAATTAGTAGGAATTGCTTTATCAACTGCTCGAAACAATCAAAAATTATTTTTATGTCCCCCAGTGTAATCAGAAACATATGAGCTGTTTTCAGTAAATAACTCATATAGTTAATTGATGGAAATTAATCATTTCTCCACACTAGTCGTATATAGGCTAAGATCTTTGATAGATAGAGTCAGCATGAAAAATTCAATGCCATGGCCGGGATTTGAGCCACGGATCTCCTGGTTTCCGTCCAGTCGCTCTAACCCATTGAGCTACCATAGCCAACTTGCCGTCACGACATTAAATTCTCCCTTTGACACGAGTCAAACTGCATTTTAAACGAGCCTTCCATCCTTGTCTTACTCGGAAGGGGAGCATATACACCGTTCGAGAAGCAAGTGATTACCATACACATTCCTCTAGCTTGCCTTCTTGTCCTGGGAAAACAGTATATACCTATGCGAGTTATTGAGTCCGTGTAGTATGCTTCATACGAAAGAATTCGTAAATATATTTTGTTCAGATTCGCATAGTTTTCTTAGTTGGGTTTCTGAAGGGATTCCTGCGTTTATATTAGACAATTTAAATAGGTACTAAGATAGCTGTTCAATAAAGAATGATCATTATTTAATACGGTCAAAATTTTTCGCACTAAAATTCAATCTTATTATATTCTGTTAGGTAAATGTGAAACAAACACGCCGTAGCAGTTTCATTGTTGGTACTCCTGGTTCCCGCCTGTGAGAACCAGGCAAGTTTAGATATGTTCAGTATCGCCTACCGCTGCAACGGAGGTAACACGCAAGGAACAATATGCGACTTTGAAATTCTGCTTTCTGTCAACAAATCTTCAGCTGAGGCTTACACAATGTTACAAGAGGGTATCAAGGGTCTGCTCTTCCCTACAGCACAGCTCGAAGGTGGTTTAAAGTGCTTAAAGAGGGGACATAATCAACTTCAAAGGAAAGTGGACCCGGTGCTCCAGTACTGCTCTTACGGAAGGAAACATCAACATTACTACTGTCATTGTGAGACAGGATCGACGAATTACCTTAAGATCACTTTCTGAAATACTGAACATTTCATTGGGTGCCACCCACACGTTGGTGACAGAAACATTACAAATGAGACGTGTTTGTGCGCGATGGGTTCCAAGACTGTTGATTTCCGAACAAAAGGACATTCGCATGCAGGTGTGCATGCAGTTAAAGTTGATGTTAGAGGAAAATCCGGAGTTTCTTTCAAACGTAATCGCTCCTGATGAAACTTCGCAACATCATTTTGGTCCTGAGAGCAAACAGCAAAGCTCAGTGTGGAAATCTCCATAACCAACCCCCAAAAAAGCAAGTGGTTGCTTCTGCTGAGAAAGTTATGGTCATCTCATTCTTTGATATTCATGGAATGGTTTATCAGCATGTTGTACCTGCACACACATCAGTAACTGGACAATACTACAGGGATAAATAAATAAATAAATAAATAAATAAATAAATAAATAAATAAATAAATAAATAAATAAATAAATAAATAAATAAATAAATAAATAAATAAATAAATAAATAAATAAATAAATAAATAAATAAATAAATAAATAAATAAATAAATAAATAAATAAATAAATAAATAAATAAATAAATAAATAAATAAATAAATAAATAAATAAATAAATAAATAAATAAATAAATAAATAAATAAATAAATAAATAAATAAATAAATAAATAAATAAATAAATAAATAAATAAATAAATAAATAAATAAATAAATAAATAAATAAATAAATAAATAAATAAATAAATAAATAAATAAATAAATAAATAAATAAATAAATAAATAAATAAATAAATAAATAAATAAATAAATAAATAAATAAATAAATAAATAAATAAATAAATAAATAAATAAATAAATAAATAAATAAATAAATAAATAAATAAATAAATAAATAAATAAATAAATAAATAAATAAATAAATAAATAAATAAATAAATAAATAAATAAATAAATAAATAAATAAATAAATAAATAAATAAATAAATAAATAAATAAATAAATAAATAAATAAATAAATAAATAAATAAATAAATAAATAAATAAATAAATAAATAAATAAATAAATAAATAAATAAATAAATAAATAACATCTGAATATTCTACCCCGGCACCTAGACAACTATACCGGGGCATATATCCAAATTTTCTCTTTATTTTTCCATAAAATCCTTACAAATGTTATAATTATACAAATCTCTCAGAATACTACTCTACAAAAATAAAATGAAATAAAAATAACAGAAATAAACACAAAAAAGCAAAAAAAACAAAACAACTATAAAAATTACAAAATCCTTATTTCCTAAATCTACATCTAAATCTACTAATTCTGTAGTCCACCATGGCCTCTGCCATCACTCTCTCCCTCAGCCGCCCATGCAGTCAACTCCATTGTTAGATTATTCAATAACTCTTCCCGTCTTATCCTATTTTGTATTCTAGAACTCCTTCTTGGATCTTGTACTATTCTTCGCCTATTATCAACTCTTTCTCCTTTGAATATTTTTACCTCCCATGCTTTCTTACTTACAAAGTTAGCCAAAACTTGTAATTTATTTACCAATTGTTGATCTCTAATTATGTCATTTACGATATATCCTGCTAGCGCATGCCTCTCTTCTTGTTGGTGAATTGCATATCTTCCACATTCAAATACTACATGTTCAGGATTATCTTGTTTGTTACATAATTCACATATATCATTTTCAGTTTTATTGATTTTCTTCCAATAGGTCTTATAAGGTCCGTGTCCTGTTATAAAATGTATAAATCCTTTTGTTGGTTGAATAAAATTCAATTTTAATCTCTCTTTGACGTTCTGAAAAATTTCAAACACTCTTCTACCTTCTAGACTTTCTGTCCATTCATTTTGCCATTTATCTTTTAAACTATTTTTAATCGATAAATGGCAAAATGAATGGACAGAAAGTCTACAGGGATATCCTGAAAACTTTGCAAGTCCATATCATCGCGAAAGAACACATTTTCGTGAAGCAGGTTGGATACTGCACCACGATAATGCGCGGCCGCATATTGCCAATGTTGTTGCTGAATATCTTGCAAAAATGAACGTGAAGTGCATCTCTCACCCTCCCTATAGTCCGGATTTAGCCACATGTGACTTTTTTCTATTCCCTAACTTGAAGAAACGCCTTCGTGGGAGGCATTAGCCATCATTAGAAGCAGTGGGGAAGGCTGCGGAGGCGATTTTGAAGGATCTCTCAAAAATTGTTTTCAGCATGTCTTTGAAGACTGGCAGAAACGCTGGGACAAGTGCATCGCATTCAGGGGAGACTATTTTGAGAAGGACCACAAAATTATGAGGATGAGTAAAGGTACGTTGTCAAAAAAAAAAAAAAAAAAAAAAATTGAGAGTATTCTTTATTGAGCAGCCCTCTTCTCTGCAAGAGAAATTTGGTAACGACACAGTATAACACTTCCGGAACACAACCTAGTTAAGCTCTTTTCTTACAGATGGACTTCACTTAAACATAAAATTTCTCAAGGATGTGTGTTTCTCTTCTGCTATTGGGAACATTTGAGCAATTTTTCCTAACTTTCATGCATGTAATGCTGCTAAATTCCACGTCTATTTGATCCCAAAACGCTTAAGATGGCCCCAGTAAATATTGGAAATAACTTGCTTCAACGCCCTAAGTCGGCCCCATTATTTGCATACTGTAATGCCTGACTGGAGACCACACGGATGCCCAGATGCGCCGGACGTCCTGAATACGATAATTGCCCAACACTTTGCTGTTACATAACATGGAGCTCCCAATACAATCACAAACGTGTGTAACGTATCACACTCATATTGCAAAGCTTAAAGTAGTTTATATCATGATATGTATTCGAACTGCATTTTCCACCCAAACAAAGAGAAGTGCAGAAGAGCATGTACGAGGCTGTTTAATAAAGAATGATCTCAAATGTTTTTTTGACAACGTACCTTTACCCATCCTCATAATTTTGATGGTCCTTCTCAAAATAGTCTCCTCTGAATGCGATGCACTTGTCCCAGCGTTTCTGTCAGTCTTCAAAGACATGCTGCAAACCACTTTTTGAGAGATCCTTCAAAATCGCCTCCACAAAAAGTAACATGGGGCTAAATCCGAGTATAGGCAGGATGAGGGATGCACTTCACATTGATTTTTGCAAGATATTCAACAACATTGGCAATATGCGGCCGCGCATTATCGTGGTGCAGCATCCAGCCTGCTTCACGGAAATGTGGTCTTTTGCGCCTGATATGGACTTTTTCAGGACATCCCTGTAGTATTGTCCAGTTACTGATGTGTGTGCAGGTACAACATGCTGATAAACCATTCCATGAATATCAAAGAATGAGATGGCCATAACTTTCCCAGCAGAAGCAACAACTTTTGCTATTTTGGGGGTTGGTGATGAAGGAGATTTCCACACTGAGCTTTGCTGTTTGCTCTCAGGATCAAAATGATGTAGCCAAGTTTCATCAGCAGTGATTACGTTTGGAAGAAACTCCGGATCTTCCTCTAACATCAACTTTAACTGCATGTTACCTCCATTGCAGCGGTAGGGGATACTGAACATGTCTGAACTTGCCTGGTTCTCACAGGCGGGAACCAGGAGTACCAACAATGAAACTACTACGGCGTGTTTGTTTCACATTAAGCTAACAGAATATAATAAGATTGGATTTTAGTGCGAAAAATTAAGACCGTAAAAAATTATGATCATTCTTTATGAACAGCGCTCGTATTAAAAGTGAAGCATACAAATATAAATATTTGTAACTTAAAACTTCACTTATCCTATAAGAAATGACGATGATTTTCTTATACATTGTCCGGGATCGCTATTCCATGTAAAACATTTACATAACTTCAGCCGGAAACAGAACTGTCGTCATCATTACGAACACTAGATGTTAATATGTTCTTGTTAGTACTACCAAAATCTGAAAATAAAACAAATTTAAAAACAGAATTGACTACAGATATTTCAAAATTCATTACACGATGTTTGTTTTTAAATAAAATATCTTTTCCCAAACTATTGAATCTATCGGAACATTTAATTGTTTTAGTAATTCAACTTCTGGATTTATTTCGTGGCTAAATTCTGGAAGTATTATTTGTCAGACTCTACCTTTCCAAACTTTGGCCTACACTTGGCTGGTGTTAAAGAACACTTAATGCCCATTAAAACGTGTATTTCTGCTGAAATATTGAAATTGAATGCAGTACCTCCTGTACTTACCTTACGTAACAAAACAAAAATGGGTAGAAAATGTCATGTTAAAGACCGATGATCAGGACTTCCTTTTCTTACAGTCAAGCTTATTTAGTTAATTATTTAAATTTGGAATACGCTGTTTTCCTCTGTACCTCAATCTGCGTTAATGCTGTTAATATACTTTGAATCCATACTTGTTTGTATTTGTAAAATACTTGGCTTTTAACTCCTTATACAACTAGCTCCAGAATGTGAACGTATTATCAAACGTTTTAGAATTATTAGTGTTATTATAAAATGTAAAATTCTCTTAAAACTATGTGTGCGTTAATTTATAGGAAACGAACATAAAATACCTATATAAACAAACTCTCGCGGATACAAAACTGGCATTTCAAGTAGTATATAAGAACGGCTGGCATGACAACTTAGCGGGGAGGTCCGAGGCTACAGGGTCGCTCTTAGGAGCTGCTTACACTTACAAAGACTTGGGTGCCACTGGATAACTTGGCGCGTAATGCGACACTAGGTCACAGTGTACAACGTGACACTAACCCATGTAGTGACCATGACCTCCCTTTTGATCAATTTTACAATTTACTACTGAACTATGAATTACTTTTCAAAGATCTCCGGTATGCCGTCGACATTTATATTAGGTGGTTTCATAAGTAAGGTAAGTTTTCTCTTTATGAGCTCAACAGTCCTATCTTCTGCAATTTCCATAACGGTAAAAAGAAAGAGAAAACCAACTACACTTTTGTTATTAAATGGCTACTACAATTACAGGATGTGTACGGTAATACCAAAGCAACTAGAGTACTCAGGTAGGCCATTCCGGAGAGTCGCGGTGCCATTGGCTAACGCGCATGACGTCACTGAGAATACAGTTCAACCGCGAGAGTTAAACACTAGCCCCTCAGTATGTGTTATTTAAGCTCTGCTACGTGTAAAATCGGAAGGAATAAACATCCACTTGTGTATTATAATGAAGGTTCCTCCTAGAAGTTGTATTAAGAGTTTAAAACATGTTACTATTCATATGTACTTAATCAGAGTAGCTCAAGAAAATGACGAAGCAACCCATTGAAGACTTTTCTTTGCTGCAAGCTTCCTGATCATTTCTGCCTTCGCTCTTTTGTTTAAGTGCCTAATTCTAATGAAGGTTCTTGTCCTCACATTAAGAGAGATCACTTTGTGATGAATTTTGGGAAACTTGGAACTTATTATAGAAATTAAGTTTTGCATCACTCCATTACACTTCGCAGCACTTTGTCCATGGAATCTACAAAATATTACTTCTGTACCTTGTTCTGCCGTTTCAAAACACTTTTTTCTTTCTTCAGGGCTTGCATCTGAGTCTTTAGTCTAATTACTTCCTCTTCAGCAATAACAAAGTGGTCAGGAGCTACCTCCGTGCTGGTCGTCTGGTCAAATTTGTTTTATTTTTGGGAGATAAAGATACTACAGTAGACAGCGCCCTCTTTCGCACGGCCCTAACTTCGCACCGGCGATCTCTTTCTGATATTGCCTATTAATAAAAACAGTTTTATTATTTATTATTATTATTATTATTATTATTATTATTATTATTATTATTATTATTATTATTATTATTATTATTATTATTATTATTATTATTATTATTATTATTATTATTATTATTATTATTATTATTATTATTATTATTATTATTATTATTATTATTATTATTATTATTATTATTATTATTATTATTATTATTATTATTATTATTATTATTATTATTATTATTATTATTATTATTATTATTATTATTATTATTATTATTATTATTATTATTATTATTATTATTATTATTATTATTATTATTATTATTATTATTATTATTATTATTATTATTATTATTATTATTATTATTATTATTATTATTATTATTATTATTATTATCATTATCATTATCATTATCATTATCATTATCATTATCATTATCATTATCATTATCATTATCATTATCATTATCATTATCATTATCATTATCATTATCATTATCATTATCATTATCATTATCATTATCATTATCATTATCATTATCATTATCATTATCATTATCATTATCATTATCATTATCATTATCATTATCATTATCATTATCATTATCATTATCATTATCATTATCATTATCATTATCATTATCATTATCATTATCATTATCATTATCATTATCATTATCATTATCATTATCATTATCATTATCATTATCATTATCATTATCATTATTATTATTATTATTATTATTATTATTAATATTATTATTATTATTATTATTATTATTATTATTATTATTATTATTATTATTATTATTATTATTATTATTATTATTATTATTATTATTATTATTATTATTATTATTATTATTATTATTATTATTCCACGCATCAAACTTTTCTTATAAAAAAGGAGCGAATAAACTCAGTGTACACATAGAAACAAATACATAAATGGAATGTGTATCTGATAATTACCTGCAAATTGGTTTTGCTGGTACTTGCTACTTCCGCCTCGAATACATCCCCATGCCAATTAGTAATTTTCTATGACGGTACAGCGTCGCCCTTTAATTTTCTTTTCAGCGGCAAACCTAACAGCTCGTTTTTTAAATCCCGTTCATAGTTTTCGGGCAGGAAGTGATCGGGACAAATCCTTGCATTATTCACATTAACCGGATCAGCCCTTTTACAGCGTGAAACCCACTTGCGCTGTAGTTCTCGATCTTTAGGCAAACAATGGAAAATCACATTCGTAGTTTTATACGAAGCATGTTTGGATTCAGCAACAGCGCAATGGTTTCTACTTTTACTCATAATGTTACGACAAAAGCCAATAACTACAATAGCTCATAAGCAACTGCATCTCGTTTATTTCATTAGAAGGATTGTGGAATTGGCATGCATCAGTGCCTTATCTTATCTAATAATGTGCAATCATAATATTGCATTACGCACATTCACGTGTAAGCGCTCTTGCGTTGTATTCTCAGTGACGTCACGCCCCTCAGTCAGCAGTGACAGTGTTTTGCGCGGGAAGGCGGGAATGGCCTGCCCTGCGGTAATACAGCTAATTTTCTAATGGTATCAATCTGTACAACGGGAATAATTTCTAAAAAGGTGATTTACTCAACTAGCAAACATATCATCAGCAAAGTACCGACACTTAAAGATGTCTCACTGACATTGCCCCTATTATCAACCTCGAGCTCCTTGTTTCAGTAATCCATCCCTTTTACCAATAAGTATCAGTTCTTTTAGGCTTCTAGTTAAAACAACTCACATTAATGGAAAGGTTTCCTTATGATATGATTTCAGGAAGTATGTGGTCTAATTTTTTGAAGCGTGATCTGTCTGTACAAATACAAATAGGTCATAAACAACATAAATACATCACAATGTGAAGGTATATAACGTTATGTGTATATAATTTTGGACATTATTATAAAATACAATCTCTTATAAGTTCATTAATGATGAATCTGAATGAAAATATTAATAAAAATAACGACAATTTTGATGCCCTCATCTTTCTCCTTGTCAGAGTACTCAATCACGTTATATACGATATCTCGTGCCTGCCGATGTATGACACGTTGCTGTCCAGAAGACATGATTATATCTGAACAGAGTGTACATATACTGGACTCGCCGTGTATGTGTTATAAGTAGAGCCCGGATTTTGATGAAAATTCATCTTTTTTCTGAGTAGTCACAGACGATGCTTATTTGAAATTAAGTGCATTCCGGAACAAATACGTTAGATATATATGGTTTCATAGGTCAACAAATTGCATTTTCCCAAATTTTTATAATAACATTTAGATTCATTTCCGGTCACTTTCCTTCTTTTTCACGAATCTATTGCTCATTTTCATCTGTGGCCTACATTCGGGAGGCCCGGATTCGATTCCCTTAGCCGACCTGACTCTAAGCTCTGTCCTTGGGCTTTTTGGGTGGTTTTAAAATAATCTGTAATTAAAAGTTCATATCGTGTAAACCGATATCGTGTCAGGAGAAAGGTTCAGAACTGATATACTTAATAGGCAGTGAAATAGTGGTTTCTCAAAGTATAAAACAGTTTTAGCTGACAACCACCGTTCCTTCACTTTTGATAACTTGAAGATGACCAACGCTAAGTAAGGTATTTTTTGGCTAATGGATACAGTAACTTATTTTTTTTTATTTTATAAAATTGAAATGACTTGACTAATTTGAATTTATTATTTAGTAGCAATATTTGCATTATTTACTAAGAAAGTTAATTTTAAAATATGGTATTCGAACCATATATTCATTATTTGTCTGTGAAAGTTATTAATTTATTATTATGAAAGGAATAGTTAATCTTGTTAGGTCATTTTTTACATTTTATATGCATTTTTTATATTTCAAGTGCATTTTATAGCTCAATTTTAGATAATTCTTAGGTCATCTACAGTGATTACGTTTGAAAGAACCTCCGGATCTTCCTCTAACATCAACTTTAACTTTATATTATCTCCATTGCAGCGGTAGGGGATACTGAACATGTCTGAACTTGCTTGGTTCTCACAGACGGGGACCAGGAGTACCAACAATGAAACTACTATGGCGTGCTTGTTTCACATTAAGCTAACGGAATATAATAAGATTGAATTTTAGTTCGGAAAATTATGACCGTAAAAATTTATGATCATTCTTTATTGAGCAGCCCTCGTATTAAAAGTGAAGCAAACAAATATAAATATTTTTAACTCAAAACTTCACTTATCTTATAAGAAATGATGATTTTCTTATAAATTGTCCAGGATTGCGATTTCATGTAAAACTTTTACACATCCTCAGCCGGAAACAACAAAGCTGTTGTCATCGTTACGAACGCTAGATGTTAATATGTTCTTGTTAGTACTACCAAAATCTGAAAATAAAACAAATTTAAAAACAATCGACTGCCGCTATTTCAAAATTCATTACGCGATGTTTGCTTTTTTAAAATAAATATCTTTTCCCAAACTATTAGCTCTATTGGACTCTTTAATTGTTTTAATAATTTAACTTCTGGATTTATTTCATGGTTAAATTACCAATAATGATCTCCTACGGCCGAATTATCAGTTTGTTTATACTTAATGTTACGAAAATGTTCTTTCGTTCTGGTTTCTAAATTACCTTTTGACTTTCCAATATAAACTTTATCACAATCTAAACAATTAAACTGATAAGCACCAGATTTTTATTTTTAGGAATTTTATCTTAATTAGAGAAATGCAATAAAGTTTTAATACTATATTTATTTTGATGAACTGAAGTTATACCGCACTCTTTAAAAAATTTTGAAAATGTTTTCTAACTCAAGGATGGTAAGTAATCTTTTTTAAAATTGTAATCGTCTCATTTTTCTAAGGGTAGAAATATCATTAATAGTTTTCTTATATTTGCATTTTTCAATGTTTTAAATTCTTTATTAAAACCATTAATTAAAGCAGTATTAATAGGTAATGTATTTATATTCTTTATTAAATTCATCTTTTTAGGGTTATACGTATTAATCTATAAATCAAACTATTGAATATATACACTCCTGGAAATTGAAAGAAGAACACTGTGAATTCATTGTCCCAGGAAGGGTAAACTTTATTGACACATTCCTGGGGTCAGATACATCACATGATCACACTGACAGAACCATAGGCACATAGACACAGGCAACAGAGCATGCACAATGTCGGCACTAGTACCGTGTATATCCACCTTTCGCAGCAATGCAGGCTGCAATTCTCCCATGGAGGCGATCGTAGAGATGCTGGATGTAGTCCTGTGGAACGGCTTGCCATGCCATTTCCAGCTGGTGCCTCAGTTGGACCAGCGTTCTTGCTGGACGTGCAGACCGCGTGAGACGACGTTTCATCCAGTCTCAAACATGCTCAATGGGGGACAGATCCGGAGATCTTGCTGGCCAGGGTAGTTGACTTACATCTTCTAGAGCACGTTGGGTGGCACGGGATACATGCGGACGTGCATTGTCCTGTTGGAACAGCAAGTTTCCTTGCCGGTCTAGGATTGGTAGAACGATGGCTTCGATGACGGTTTGGATATACCGTGCACTATTCAGTGTGCCCTCGACGATCACCAGAAGTGTACGGCCAGTGTAGGAGATCGCTCCCCACACCATGATGCCGGGTGTTGGCCCTGTGTGCCTCGGTCGTATGCAGTCCTGATTGTGGCGCTCACCTGCACGGCGCCAAACACGCATACGACCATCATTGGCACCAAAGCAGAAGCGACTCTCATCGCTGAAGACGACACGTCTCCATTCGTCCCTCCATTCACGCCTGTCACGACACCACTGGAGGCGGGCTGCACGATGTTGGGGCGTGAGCGGAAGATGGCCTAACGGTGCGCGGGACCGTAGCCCAGCTTCATGGAGACGGTTGCGAATGGTCCTCGCCGATACCCCAGGAGCAAAAGTGTCCCTAATTTGCTGGGAAGTGGCGATGCAGTCCCCTACGGCACTGCGTAGGATCCGACGGTCTTGGGGTGCATCCGTTCGTCGCTGCGGTCCGGTCCCAGGTCGACGGGCACGTGCACCTTCCGCCGACCACTGGCAACAACATCGATGTACTGTGGAGATCTCACGCCCCACGTGTTGAGCAATTCGGCGGTACGTCCACCCGACCTCCCGCATGCCCACTATACGCCCTCGCTCAAAGTCCATCAACTGCACATATGGTTCACGTCCACGCTGTCGCGGCATGCTACCAGTGTTAAAGACTGCGATGGAGCTCCGTATGCCACGGAAAACTGGCTGACACTGACGGCGGCGGTGCCCAAACGCTGCCCAGAGAGCAGCATTCGACGGCCAACACCGCGGCTCCTGGTGTGCCCGCTGTGCCGTGCGTGTGATCATTGCTTGTACAACCCTCTCGCAGTGTCCGGAGCAAGTATGGTGGGTCTGACACATCGGCGTCAATGTGTTCTTATTTCCATTTCCAGGAGTGTAGTTGTCTACGAAACTTATATCACGGAGGAAACCTTATTTATACAGTCTATAACAGTAGTCTTAGATCCTGTACATTGAAAGTTTATATACTCTATACTCTATAAAGTATATACTCTACAAAATCCGCTAAAAGATCAAATCCGCCTTATTCTTGAATTTGCAAATGTAGAAGAAAATCCATATATAGTTCCAAATTCATTCAATACTGCATTTAGATGTTCTGTGCAGGTTAAATGAAGGAAGCGTTATTTGACATGCATTTCCCAAAAAATGGGGTAGCCAGTATGTCATCTGTAGACCATCACATGTCTAGCGTAGGTTTACAAATAACACCTATGAGCATAATTCGATCAAATAGTCTGTTAATCTCATTCATTGTTACCTCTGTTCACTTCTGAATTCTACTCTTAGGTCCTAAATTGCCTTTAGAAATCAGATCTTCCTTCACCCTATTCGCATATACATTTGTTTCCGAAACAATGAGAGACAGTAAGTCAGTAGTAAAAGATTTTGTGAAAATGTCAATTGGTTGGCTGTCAGAAGTTAGTTGAGTATGTGGTTGTACACCAGAGGTTGTGCTCGTGAAGGTATGTCTGTTTGTGTTAGTTATTTTGACACCTCCATAATGTTGATTCTTCACGAACACCTGTCGAAAATGAGTCATTCTCTTCCTATATCGTCAACACCCCCCTCCCGCTCAAAATCTGAAAACTTGCCATCAATGTTCAAATCACTAACAGCAAAACGTCTTCCACATTTTCTGATGTAATATCAAAAGCCCGTACTCTTCCTACACTAGCTAATTTATATGCTACATCCATGATTAGCACTGAGGAAACTATTTCAAATGTGTTTTAGCTAAAGAAATCGCTCGGAACTCTGACACAGTCAAAATTACTATATGAACTGAGTGAAGGAAACAGTTACATCAGCCACAATAAACTTCGGTTGTGCAATTAGCGAGATGCTGACGGAGTTTTCTTTCAGTGTGTGTAACGCAACATATACATAAACTGAAACCTATAAACCTTGAACGAAACACTTCGCTTATGCAGCGGATATACACATATAGTTTGTAAAACAAAAATACTCAGCATTAGGCGCGTTCGACGCAAAGAATGGCTTTCTCAACAATGGAATTTCAATGACTTATTAATATAATATCTATTTTAATGATACCGTAGATGAATACTGTCTTTAATGGTACTTAAACCAGTTTCTGTTTGGCTAAAATAACTTAATAAATACGTAAGATACGAATATTTATTTATGAAGCACTTTTGCAGCATTTATTGGGTATCCGTTCCAGGCCGTGCAGGGTTTAAATGGCCATTGGCGAAGTGGTTAACAGGTAATTTCTCATTTAAAATTTCCTTTCCATAATTTCACTTCCATTCCGTTTCCTCCTCGTGTTCTACGTGTGCTCGTAGGTTTAATGGTGTATGGTGGTGCTGAACAGACGGTGCGGATACAACCTCAAAGGAAAATGTATTTAAGTTGGCAGGTCGTGGTTTATCACCATATATACTATAATCTATATTAGGACCCAATGACCAGAATACCATCTTAGACATGTTAGATGTCTTAGATATTGTCACTTCGTTTGTGTTTTAGCCAGATGGGGAAGGTATGGTCTTCAGTGAAAATATTGACAAATTAGCAACTATCATGGGAGCGAATAAAATGACTACCAACTTGGAAAGATAGAGTCAAACTGAAAAATTCAATACCATAGCCGGGGTTTCAACCACGGATCTTCTGGTCTCCGTCCAGCCGCTCTGAACCATTCAGCTACTATGGCCAACGTGCCGATATGACATTAAATTCTCCAACTGACTCGTGTTTTTCCCGGTAAACCACTAGGAGTTCTCACAAACACATGAGACAACTACCTTAATGGCGACTTACAACGTGTAAGTACTTTAAGGCCCGGGCTTTATCTTTAACCACTATAAGGTCAATTAATGGAAATTAATTGTTCTTTCACACTGGCCGTGTGTAAGCTAATGTATGGAAAGAGCCAGATTTAAAAATCCAAGACCATAGCCGGGATTTGAAACACTGATCTTCTGTTTGCCGTCCAGTGAGTGAGTGTGTAGTGTTTTAGGGCCCGTCGACAACAAGGTCATTTGGGCCCGAAGTCAACTCTAAAAACTAAAAGCTACACAAAGTTAAAAAGTAAGATAAAATATAAACACTCAACTATTAAAAGCACATAAAAACCCATTCCAGTACTAAAAATTTAAAATCTCTAAAATTGATAAATATAAAATACAAGTCAGACTTGTTTATTAAAACCAATTTTAAAAACAAACCGCAGAGCCTTATCCACGGCCACTGGGTCGTCCCCTAAAATATCGTGCAAGTTAGTTCTTAGGCCCAAAGACTGGCGGACGCGGTTGTACTGCGGGCAATCCAGCAATACATGCCGCACAGTGAGGCGTACTGCACACGGAGCACACACAGGGGCCGGTTCCCCTTTTAACAGATGGCCATGAGTCGCTCGTGTGTGCCCAATTCTCAGCCGGGTATCACCTCGGCCCGCCGGTTACCAGCCAGTCTAACCATTGAGCTACTATGGTCAACGTGCCGATATGACATTAAATTTACCAACTGACTCGTGTGCTTTACCACCTTACCTAAGTGGTTTACCAGGCAAAACACGAGTCAGTTGGAGAATTTAATGTCATGTTGACACGTTGGCCATAGCACCTCAAGGTTTTAGAGTGGCTGGACGGCAACCACAAGATCCGTGGTTCAAATCCCGGCGCTTGCATTGAATTTTTCAGTCTGACTCTATCTTTCCATACGTTAGCCTACACACGGCCAGTGTGAAAGGACAATTAATTTCAATTTCCAACTTGTCTGAAGCAAAATGTGAAAAGTAAGCCGGAAATACAGAGTAGAATTTGAAAAACAGTGACATCAACTGTTTGTGTATGCCACTCATCATAATTTCAAATTCTTTTTCTGGATAGTACTATAACATAAAAGGTAAAATTGTTTTTTTTTTTGCCAAAATTATCGATTTTATTGCAACAACCGTTTAGAGGACTAATGGTAATTTGTTACACAGGTTAGTATATTCTCTGAAGTTGTGGAAGACCCCCTTGAGACCTAAAGTATTAATTCAGAGTAGGAGTAGGAGTTTTTATGGAGCAGATGCGATGTTTAAAGACGACGTTTTAGATGCCCCGGCTTGTGGCGATCATGTTGAAACAGGAGTTTTGGCTGCTGGGGGGAATGCGGCACGTAGACTATCTCAAAGCACCAGGTTGGGAAGCCATTTGTAGCCGCAATTCCATTTACGTAAAGTCTGTCTAGTCAACGCGAGTGCAGTTGAGACTGAAAGGAAACTCACCCTCCCGCCCACTAATGACCCTCATAAATCAATCTCCACACTTCAGAAATGGAACTGTCGTTGAGGACCAATAACAAACCTGATTTTCTGGAAATGACAGTCGCATGTTTACACCACGTGGAGTCTCAGTTGCCAAAGTTCCAACTTCCAGTTGATCTGTTTCATTACGTGCAGAAATTCGTTGTGTGTCACGATGTGGAGACCGTGGGAGGGAAATGCAGTGGTAAATGCAAATGAAGTAGTAGATAACTTTCAGTCAAGTGAAACTAATCAAAGTGTAGACAATAGTGTGAATAACTGGGCCGAGTTATGTTACTGGAAAAGCCTCAAAAAAACAAAGTTATAACGGGAACCCTTTCTAAGCAAATTCAAGCTCTTGTTTTGAACACATATAAATATGTGCTGAGAAATAATCTTGGTAAGGGGTGATGCAATGAACCTGATGATAAATTCTGGGTATTCACAGAAATACAGTAAGAAATATTGTGATGAAAGGAATACGAAAGACGCCGATCAAGTGTGAAAACAAAAGGAAACGTTTCTCTAAAGTAGATAATTTCACATGCGATTTAATTCGCCGAGAAATTTATAGATTCTATGCAAAAGGGAGAGCGCCCGCCTTAGACGAATTGGTTGCACATTTGGAAGAAATTTATGATTTTGCTTATGGACATTGACGAGCTGGATTTCAAATACCGCACTTTGAATACGATAAGTGTTACTATGGAATCCAGTAGAATTGTATTTGTCAAAACTAACGAAGTTTCGCAGTAATGGACATAAGATAATTTATTTAGACGAAACCTCGTACGATACCCATGACGTATCGAGAAAGGTGACAACCTTACAGAAAGGTCTGGAAGAAGAAGGGTCAGTGTTGTAAAATGAGTATAAGGGTTCAAAGGAGACGGCCGACCTGCACAGACTTTACGTGTAATATGTTGCTGCGAGGGTCGTGGTTAGTCTGCTGCCTTATGAATGATGACGATGAAGCCACGAGCTGCTACGTCTTCCCGATCTGAATCTCTGGTCCAGATCTGGCACTCAGATGTATCGATGTATCTAAAAAAGTCTTCTGTGCTGCTTCAGTCGTTACATGAGAACACTTTTCTCAAGCGTGGTCGTGAGCGAAAGACTCATTTAGTTAAATTCAGAAATAAGTAAATTTTTTTTAATTTATAGACATCCAAACTTGTAATTTAAATCATTTTTATCATTTTTATACATCACTCTACATAAGAAAGATTTTTTGCTATAATTTTCTGAGAATCAGTTTTAATTATTTTTAATATTTTGGTCTGTTCACTTCGACATTGCGCAATAGAAAGACGCTTTCTTTTCTAGCTCTTTTACCAAGATTATAGATTTTTTAATCACTGGTTGCCATCACTATCACATCACACATTACATAGTCTCATGTTTTGAACTACCAATCATAAAACTTTCACATCATATCACTTACATGTTTCGTCATCACATGACCTACTATACTTTAACAATTTCCTTTCTTATTCATTTTAACATGTCCAAATCGATTTTAAACCACATATTTAAATATCTTTTAATTCGCGGAACCTAAACCAAAATAACCGTTACAGAGTTGATACATCAGTGGCGTACTCTGATACACGATTTCACCAACAGAAGTTAAAATCGACGTTAACAAATGTAACGTAACAATTGTCACAGCGCTAGCACTACTATTATATTTCTTGCATTTCACCAATCTGTTTTCTGAAAATGTTAACAAACAAATGTAAACGCCAAGAAACTGTAAACATTACAGCTGTAGAAGGATATGGATGAGTCGTATTATTTTCTGAACGTACTGCGATGCGCTTTTGTTTTCATTTTCGTCTGCATCTTGGTGTGGGTTCTTTTTGGTTCGTTGTCCTTTTGAGTGCTTTGTTAGGGATGGATTATGAAGGAGTTTGACGGTGAGATGGAAAGGTGGGTGTTTTGTCTAATTCTCGGTGAGCTGGGATCTCTTTCTCAGGGTTCGTTTATGAAAAGTCGTGCTGACCGTCTCTCTATTCCTTTATTTGTTTAACCTGGCTATCTCTTTACTCTCTTGCTAGCACTTTCGTTGCCTTCCTAGTTTTCCTTTCCCCTTAATGTTTTTACGTTGCTTTGCGAACTCCCTTTATTCCCATTTTTTTGCACTGTCTTCAAGACTATAACTCTACTTCGGACTGCGACATCGGATCCTACTTCTCTCCAATAACACGCCTTCTTCCCGTCGTATGAAGTACCAGAGTGAGGCTTTTTCCCCCGTCGTATTCCCAGCTTCTATTCTAGCTTTTCTCGTCTGTCACCACCCATTTTCTATTCCTTTACTATTTTACGCCTATCACGTGGTTTACACTACATTTTATTGACAGGGTTTATTTCTTTAATTTTCTCTTATTGGTCACTTTCGTCTGTCTTTCCTATGCAGCAGTAATATTTTCCACCCCTTTGGGTTATATGACCTCTCAGCGTCATAACGGTATTCTGTCATGCTTGGCTACGATTCTCTTAGCTTCGCATACCTTGCTGGCGTCTCAATGTCGGGGTGACCTTCGAGAGCTTTTGTTTTATTGTTCTATTTCCTGCCTCGTTTCTGTGCTCAGAAGCAACTCCTGTCCGATTTTTCCTTCATTTACACTATATTGCTATTTCGAATATTCTTTTTAACTTTATTTCTTATATCAGTTATTCCCATTATGCTTATTTATGATCTCTACTGTTGTATTAATTTCTAGTTATCTATTCCCTCTTGGAACCTGAGGTTTCTGCTTCAATCTGCACACAGATGAAAAAATGGACAAAATCGTAAACAAAAGCCGTGACACAAATCTCTCGTCGATGGAGAAAGAGTTGTTAATTGAATTGGTGACGGAGTGTAAGGATATCGTGGAAAATAAGAGGACGGATGCGGTTAATGTAAAAGAGAAAAATACCACATGGGAAAATACTGGAAACGAATTGGACTCAAATGCATGTGTCGCTCCATAAGCACCGAACAACTTCGTCAGAATTACGTAAATTAAAAACGATGAGCGAAGAAGGACAAGTGACTTGAACGTTTGAAGACGGGAGGTTGACATTGTATTATCCACATAATTCAGTGAATTATAAAATCGCGAAGTTATTAATACTTGAAGCAAAGGCGAGGTCGGCATATTCCATTCGCTGGATGTTCTAACCTCCCTTGTACTTCCGCAGTAACCTTCATAGCAACTTGTTTCGACAGTCTATAGCTCTGTAGAACATTTCCTTCTGCTCGCTCCTCAAAATAATTTCTCCTCATAGGTCCTACTCTATTACGAATGCCATTTAGACGGTGTTAGATATGGCAAATCACATCAACATGCCAGCCATCTTAACTATTTGCAACTGTTAAGGACTTAACAACAGAAATTTTAGAGAGAAATTTTCTTAACAACAGAAATTTTAACAAGAGATTTAACACGAGTGTTAAGCTAACACTTGTTGGTGAGATGCAGTTTTTGTTATAACTGTTGCTAAACTCGTGCTAAGTCTTAACATCTGTTGGTGACATCGGGCATTAATGTATCACAGTCGTTATAGATGAAGTTGCTAAGTTAAGTTCGGTTGCTTATTTTCACAAAGGGATTCCAAACTGAAAATATAGCTGCGACGTCCTCAGCCTTATCTAATTGTACAGAACCACTTCATCTATTGTTATTTATATTATTGTTGTTATTGATGTTCTTGTTCGTGTCCCAATGGCGAACGCGAAACTGTTGTGTAGGGGAGGAGTGGCAATTGAGCTGCCATCCCGGGTGTGCAGGTAGGAAAAGCGGGAGTAGGGAAATTGCTCTGAACTTCTTGTTTCTTGCCAGTGAGAGGGACCAGGGAGATCTATAATCCAGCAAAGCAAAGAAGGACCCTGTAAGGAATTTGCTCTCTTATACAGTGGTACAAGGTCAGCGAATGTATGTGACAGAGAACACATGCTACCCAAGGAGCAGACCGTTACAAAAACATGCGCCCTACTCAATCTGTACACTAAACCGAGAAGATTCATTCACAAAAGTAGAAGCCGTCAGAATGTTTCTGAATGGTCTGTAACTGTACTGACATGGGGTGACATAAACCTGTCCAGGGAGGGTGTGAGAACCTTCGCCAACCCCCCTGTGCGTCTCATCCCCCGGAGACTTTCTCTCCTGTGGAGGAGTATACCTTCCACTGGGCGGTCAATGGTTAACGTCACGGAGGTGCAAGCCATTCCGCCGTAAGAGATTAGTGAGCCATTAGCTGACGTCACGAAGTGGGTCGTATTATTAATACGCGAAAGACTGTTCGAGACTGCATTTCTAGAGGTTTCCATTGCTAGAAGCTTCATGCCGCCAGGAAGGGTATACACGACACCGAACGATTATAGCCGTTGCGTAGTTTATAACTTAACTAGTCCTTGTTTCACATAAGCTTGCCCCATATCTCTTAACGGTCACGTGACCTTATCACCTCTCATTGGCTGCTATGACAGTATAGACTGTTGTGCGGTAAAAATTAATACATTATTTTACATGGTGACATATCTTTATATATTGGAAGAGAATTGTCAAATTTATATTTTCGTAACTAATTGAATTAAATATATTACGCGACAGAGTTGATTTATCTGAAATGCATGTTAATTCTTAAACGAAGTAAAGAGGAGGTTCCTTTGCTCTCAAGCCCGAATTTCACACGACACGATAGCACGTGCTTTGGCGTCAGTCGTGACATATTTGTTTATATCACTTTTATAACTGACCTTGTTTTGAACTGGATTAGTCATATATCGCAATTCGAAAGTGTGTTGTGCCGAGTGCAAGAATTAAATTATTTTATTGATCGTTTATTGCGCGTGTACTTATTATATGTATAATGGCAGACTCTACCGCCAGTTTTTCGCTGAAGCATCGCAAGGGTAAAACCTTTACAACCTGGTGAAAAAAGAATTGTGGTGCATGTGTTTAATGCACTCACAGAGAAGAATCCGTCTTTATCAGTGACAGAAGTCGAACAGCTGTGCCCTGAACTTACAGGTGTGAGTGTTAGGTCCGAAGGAACATCGCGACAACAAATTGAAAAAACTGGAAAACTTACCACTCCAAGCAAAAGCAGGAATAAACAAAAGCGTGTGCTCGGAGAGTGCCAGAAGTTCGTGAATGTGCATAGCTTTTTTCTTTAGAAACGAACTCCCTAAAATAAAATTTTGTCTTGTGTAAATGAAGATGCAGATTTATCAAATTTCAGCAGATCTAGTCTGTATAGATTGCTTATACAGCTGGGGTTTGTGAATGAAAAAAGGGGCAAGAAAAATGTGCTAAGAGACAGAGGCCACATTGCTGTGTGGCAAAGACGTTCTTTAAGGACAATCAGACTCTACCGGGATACAAGTCACAAAATATACTACCTTTACGAGACTTGGGTGAATGAAGAACACACGAAAAGTAAAGTATGGCGTGACACGACTTTTAAGACTGAAAGACAAGAATTTTGCAAGGTGTGTGTGCTGGTTTAAAAAATCCCAGTGGAAAAGGCCGAAGGCCTTTCATGATAAACTTGTTTCAGTTTCATTGCTCATTCATTCAGTTTCAACTTGCTCAGTTTCGTTATAAACTTCTACTTTCGCATGCCTTCATATTCTTATTTGTATGATTGTATCTATCTTCCCAGCAATTATTGTGATCTTTACTGCAGGTTTAAATGTGACGGGAGGGCAACGCCTATGGTCTAAGGAACGAAAGCATTAGCCAATTAGGGTGAGGGGGAAGGTAGTTGCACGCGGAGTGATACATGTCAGCGGGGCAAGGTTATATGAAACAGAGATCAGTCCTAATTTCGGTGTCGCAGGTAAAGTTGATGTTAGAGGAAGATCCGGAGTTTCTTTCAAACGTAATCACTGCTGAAGAAACTTGGCTACATCATTTTGCTCCTGAGAGCAAGCAGTAAAGCTCAGTGTGGAAATCTCCTTCATCACCAACCCCCTAAAAAGCAAAAGTGATTGCTTCTGCTGGGAAAGTTATGGTCATCACATTCTTTGATATTGATGGAATGATTTATGAGTATTGTGACCTTGTGGGTTCGTGAAATTAAAAGTCCAATGCACCACTCAAAAATGTTCTTTATTTCCACCGAATTACAATCGGAACACTTGCCGATTACACAGAATTACGTAATGCACACAATTGCAATTCACCAGTTCGTCTGTCACTGGTCCACTGCACGCAGGTCCACGTTCACAGTCTTCTTGTCCGTTAACTCACTCGCCGCTCCTCACGCTGCTCGCCAAGAACTGAACTGAACTCACTCACTGCAGCCCCTCTTTTATAGGGATATCACAGTTTCTCGAAGTCTCTCGTTTCAGTGAATCACCGCGTAGGTTCCAGAGGGCCGGGGGAGGGGAAGAGACGGCCAAGCGACCAGTGACATTTCCCTAATCATCCCCTCAGTTAGTGACTGAGATAAATCGGTGGGCGTGGTCCGAATGCCTCTGGTCCCCTACCCAGCTGTCAGTTGGTGGTGCTTTCCGATAATTGGGTGACACTACTCCCTCCTCAAAGCTGGTCGTCTCGAACAGAACCATCGTAGCAGGCTAGTCGATCCAGGTGTACCACCAACATCTTTCCTCGGGGCACCTTCAGGATGCGATAGACCACGTCATTAATCCTCTTCACCACCCGGTACGGTCCTTGCCATGGTCCTTCGTAAAAAAGAATAAATTATAGCAACTTAATTTCCAGGTGACGGTACGGTTGAACATGAAAGATGTTTAGGTAAAGCTTCATAACACTTTTACAAACGCCATAAACAAGAAGAGGTTATGCTCTGTCGTGAAGCTGCATTAAACACAAAAATTTCCAATTGTATTATTATTCTGAGCTTTGGATTCAATGTATATGCTATACATACCAAGCAGGACTTACAAAAAACCTATAATGGAAGGAGACGAAAAGTTTAACTTATATATTCTTTGCAAGTCTTACTTCCTCAGACACAATTATTTTTTTGTTTTATATTTTCTCAGCATACTCCACATCACAATTCTTTTGTCTTTTGCAACATAACACACTTAAATACAGACTGTATTGAAAGACGTAATTACATTTTATTATTATTTATTATAAATAACTACAATATTTCTTCTTCGCTTCAACATTTGACTCGCAGAGCCATCTATGAGTAGCAGGACGCGCAGTCTCTGCTTGTCAGTCCATGTTTTCTCCTGACGTGCGTAATTGAGTTTACAATTGTTAGTAAATGTATTAGTAGTCTCCCCAATGACATTTCCAGAAAGGCCTATTTTTCCATGTGCTTCAAAATTAATATAACGTTTAAAGAAAACGATCCAATACAGATTTCTTTGTGTAAAGAAAATGAAGACACGGTTCAAACAGAACTATGTAAATACTGTTACAGAGGGTAGGTACCTTTTGCCTTTCATATTTCGCAGCATTTCTATGAAATTGCAAGAAACAAAGAACTGGAGCTCAGAACTTAAAAATGTAAAGCCATTTAGTAATTTCAACAAAAAGAATATTTCAGAAATCGCGACAAAACATGTACATACGTAAGTTAGGTTTTTAATGGGATTTATATTTCTTGTGTATAACCAGTTTTTTAGTATCTCATAATTAACTAAAGAAAATTACACCAAATTCATTGAGAGTGAATAACACTTCACAGGTTATTTCCAGCAGCTTCAGAATATACGTACATATTGTTTGGGTGCAACTATATTAAGTATGTAGTACACTGATTATATCTTTTGATATATTTTTTGGAAACCAAAGAAATCTGAAATAGGTTCTGAAGGTGGGAATTTGCATTTTTGGAAGTTACATAGTGAACACGTATAAGTGTAATGCTTTATTTATTAAAAACACAAGGTTCTCAACTATTATATGTGCTCTAGCAAAAGCAAGCAGAGACGCCATACTTATGAAGCTATTTTCATGGCAAATTGAATGTGTTTCCTGAATTATTTAGGAATCGTTTGAATAACTGGTAAACAGCAACAGGTACACGTACAAGTTATATCTAATGGCCTTTGTTGAAGTGCAGCCATTTCGTTCCCAGAGCCAATATAAAATTGTTGTCACTTTCAGTTTGTTTTGTATTTTTTTCCAGAAATTGTTAGGGAAGCGCGCTACTAGCCTTTCCTGCTAAAACACAAGTATCATGAGATTAAATAAAACCATATTATTGAAGGCGTTATTGAGGAATGGAAGGACAGGAACTTCGGGGAAGTAATTAACATACGCAACATTCACCTGTGGCCAAGAACAACCCACGACAAAAACCCATCTAACCGCTCAGTGATGGATTTGATATTCTGTTCCCTGTGAATGGCCAGGACAAACTAAGTCGTTATTCGTTCTTTTTTACTTGAGAGAGGCATACATTTTCGAAAATATAAACAAATAGCATAAAATGCCAGGGAAATCATTATTCTCACAAAAAGTTTGTGTCTTTGAACATTTTAATTTTAACAAGACTTTGTTTAAGTCTTAGGTAGGTGTTATTCTAATAAATAGCGTTAGGAATATTATTTAAAGTTTAAACTATCGAAAAAATATTCCACCTATGCAAGGTAGTCCCAGATGGGGAACTTTTTCAATATCTTCGTATTCCCCCCTCGGCTGATCCTGAATGTTAAAATACTTTGATATTCAACTGTCTGTCCATACTTTAAATCTATGCTTCACACACACTTATGTCCGATTTCACCAACAGATGTTAAAATCGACGTTAACAAATAACGTAACAATTGTCACAGGGCTAAAACTAATGTTAAACTTTTTGCATTTCACCAACCTGTTTTCTGAAAATGTTAACAAACCTTTGTTAACGCCAAGAAACTTGTAAATATTACAACTATAGAAGGCTTTGGATGAGTCGTATTATTTTATGAACGTACTGCGATGCCCTTTTGTTTTCATTTACGTCTGCACACAGATAAAAATTGGCGGATAAACAAAATCGTAAACAAAACCGTGAAACAAATTTCTCATCGATGGAGAAATAATTGGTGGCGAAGTATAACGATATCGTGGAAAATAGGAGAACGGATGCGGTGAATGTAAAAGAGAAAGATGTCACGTGGGAAATAAATGGAAACGAATTTAATTCAAATGTATGTGTCATTACTAGAAACACGAAACATCTTCAGTATTACGTAAATTTAAAACTAGGTGCGAAGGACAAGTGACTTGAACGTTTCAAGACGGCAGGTGGACAATGTACTATCCACATGATTCAGTGAATTATAAAATCGTAAAGTTATTAATACTTGATGCAAAGGCGAGATCGGCATATTCCTTTCGATGCATGTTCTAACTCAGTATTACGTAAATTTAAAACGAGGAGTGAAGGACAAGTGACGAGTGACTTGAACGTTTCAAGACGGGACGTGGACAGTGTATTATCCACATAATTCAGTGAATTATAAAATCGCAAAATTATTAATACTTGATGCAAAGGCGAGATCGGCGTATTCCTTTCGATGCATGTTCTAACTCAGTATTACGTATATTTAAAACGAGGAGCGAAGGACAAGTGACGAGTGACTTGAACGTTTCAAGACGGGACGTGGACAGTGTATTATCCACATAATTCAGTGAATTATAAAATCGTAAAGTTATTAATACTTGAAGCAATGGCGAGATTGGCATATTCCTTTCGATGCATGTTCTAACCTCTCTTCTACTTCTGCAGTAGCCTGTTTCGCAGGCTATACCTCTGTAGAAAAAAATCTTCTAGTAGCTCCTCAAAATAATTTGTCCTCATAGGCCGTACTCTATTACGAATGCCATTTACACGGTCTTAAATATAGCAAATCGACAACAACAGTTGCGTTCACGTCCGCCATCTTGACTTTTTACAATTGTTAAGGACTCAACATCAGAAATTTGACTTGTTAGTTTAACAAGAGATTTAACACGAGTGTTAAGCTAATACTTGTTGGTGAAATGCAATTTTTGTTATAGCTATTGTTAAACCCATGTTAAATCTTAACATATGTTGGTGAAATCCTGCATCAGACCACAAACATTGACAGAATTTTTTGACAGTTTAGTTTGTAATGAAATGCGTTACTGCAAACAAATTTTGGAGCATGCATTCAAAACAATTATATAGTTGTACACTATGGGTACTATGGGTTGAAGGCTGGAGGGTTTGCTGCGCACCTAGGGGTGAATCACTCAGTGCACTTTGTCGACCTAGTGACAAATGTGCACACAAACAACAGAGTCACGCTGGCGAGGACTGCATTTAACAGCAATTTAGGTATTACTTTTGCATTAGTCCGCTGGATAGTGTAATTTTGGCACAAGTAAGACTTGGCAGCATTGCATTCAGCGGAGAAACAAGGATAGTTTGGCTGCAATGAAATATGGCTACATTACGCAGTAAGTAAATAAACAATTAATAACGTTAAAAGAATGCCCTCTAATACGAAATCGCACTAAAAAGTAAAGAAATTATATTAAAAATCATGGTTGTATATAAAAACATAAAAACGTGCGAAGGACTTAGAAAAAAATCGCCGCATCGCATATTAGAAAGAAGAGCTGAATACATTCACCTTATACTACGAGGCGTGTCCATAAAATAAGGTAACCAAGGCGCTGGAGAAGTGAGGAACAATATTGCGTGAGATCCGGCAACACTGGCGTGTAGCTTGGTTTCACCCCTTCAAATCTCCATCACAACGAACCCGTTGCAAACATTAGTCTTAGCTGGGCAGCCGTTTGCGATGGAGCTTCCTATCACTTCCGCCGCCAAGTGCCAGTTGCGTGCAGTGATCTGTTTTGTGACTGCCAAAGGCACTACCCCCCACTGAAATTCATCGTCAGTTATGCAAAGTCTATGGGCCACAGTGTATGGATGTCAAAAACGTGCGAAAGTGGGTCAGAGAGTTCAAAGACGGACGTACAGAGGTCCATGACGAACAGCGTTCTGGTCGGCCTTCGGTTTCAGCCGAAACAATTGCAAAAGTGGAGCAAGAAATGCTTAAAGATCGGTGTGTGACAGTTCGTGAGCTGTGCGAACGTATCCCTGAAGTCAGTAAGACTACAATTGACAAGATTTTGACCGAACATTTGCATTATCGCAAGGTGTGTGCGAGATGGTTCCCCAAAATGCTCACCGAAGACCATAAACGGCAACGTGTTGAAGTGGCCCACCGATTCCTGTAGCGCTGTGAAGAACAGAGCGAGGAATTGTTGGATTCAACTGTCACTGGCGATGAAACCTGGGTGCACTACACAACACCAGAAACTAAAGAACGTTCTCGTCAGTGGCGGCATTCGAATTTGCCGAAGCCGCGAAAGTTCAAACAGACATTTTCTGCCGGCAAAGTGATGGCCAGTGTGTTCTGGGACAGAAAAGGTGTATTGTTGTGCGAGTTTATGCCTACCGGCACAACAATAAACGCCGCTAACTACCGTCAGACTTATAAAAGATTGCGACGTGCCATTCAAAATCGAAGAGGGGAATGCTGACTAAGGGAGTGATTTTTCATCACGACAACGCTCGTGCAAATACTGTACATGCAACGGCTGATCTCCTGGCCCAGTTCGGATGGGACATCTCCTACAGACCAGACTTAGCCCCTAGTGATTATCATCTGTTTCCTGAGTTGAAGTCACACCTGGGTGGAACACGTTTCCAGACCGACGATGATTTGAAAAACGAGGTTGACCGCTACCTGCGCAACTTGGCGGGAGAGTGCTATGACAAGGGTATACAAAAACTGCCACAGCGCATGCAAAAGTGCATCGATCGCAATGGTGATTACAATAAACATATTTACGATATTAAATAAAATTGGAGACCTTATTTTACGGACACACATCGTAGGTAATCGGTTAAGAAAGCAAAATTAACGAAAAAGAACACATATTGTAAATATTCCAGAAAACACTATGTAATAGAATGCTCCTATTTCCTTGCATGATACCCAACTAAGTTTCTAACACGAATTTAACCAATCGGACTATAATTATTTAATCTGAAAACAATGTGTAATGAAATTGTAATTAGTACTGTCAAAATTAGTACTGCTGAGTACTCTAGCTGCATTTTGATCGTTGAACCTGTTCTCAAAATGTCCTTCATATAACTTCCAATCTTGAAGAACAATGAATTATGCATCATATGCAAGATTATGTTGTTCGAGATGTCAAATCTGCATATCTTAGTTCACTGAACTTCCGTCCCTTGTACTCCTTGACCGTGTGCATTACCTCTGCGCTAATGAGACGTTTTCCTTCACTTTCTCTCTACATTTCAAACAGAAACACTTGAAACTTTTAGGATCACATCACTCAAGTCAAACCAATACAGCTTAAACTATATTTACCTATTACTAAAGCTAACGTTCTCTTTCCAAAATGAGAAACTTATTTCAGTAACAGGTAGATTTGATTGAGATTTATTTTTATATGTCTTTTCTCTTCTGTCCCCCTACAGCGAAGCTGTCCAGAGTCATATATTTAATCAGAAATTTGAAAATTCATGTACCTGATTCATATTTAAGAACAGCCTATTTTGCATTCTTCCACAGTATAATCTCATATGGCATTTTACTCCGGGGAAGCAGCAGTCATATTTCTACTATCCTAACATTACAATAACAAAAAATAATTCGTACCATCTCAAATTCAGATAAATTTGCACATTGCAAACCTCTATTTATAAAATTAAGAATTATGACTGTGATAAATGTATATATTTATAATACTCTCATCTATGTAAAAAGTAACTTAACCGACCAGCTATTCAGGCACGATATTCATAATTATAATACTAGGTTTAATTATAAACTCAATATACCATATCATAGATTAACTAAAACCTCTAACAGCTTTGAAGTATTGGGCATTAAACTATATAATCAATTACCTTTAGAATTAACTGAATTATCAGGTAATACATTTAAATGCAAATTACATGAATGGTTAGTTTCCAAACCTTATTATTCAATACAGGAATACTTTAACAGGTGTAGTTAAACTTTGGCTTATGACATGAAGTATTCTTATTTCCTCATTTTATTTTAAGTCTCTATATTTGTATATCAAATGTAAGTATTTTATTGATTTTTTTATCTTCACTGTATTATAACTGTATTAATTTGTACTCTATTTTTGACTTTGTCTATTGCTGTAATAAGCTTAATGACAATAAATCATTACACATTTGGCCTGATTACACTGGGCAACAACGAAAACGTTTCGGGCTTAAAAGTAGTGAATTTACATGCATTTCCATCTGATGAAGTCAAACATCACCATAAAAATGATAGATTACCTCTTGTTTTGAAGATAAAGTGACATTTCATTTTTAGAGTGAAGATTTTAAATTTGGGTGAACTTTTGGAGGAGTTGGCACACCTGTCAAATAACAAAACACAATCAGAGAGAAATTTTGGTAATTAAGTGACGCAAAAGTTAGGGAAGGCATTTTTGTCGCACCACAAATAAGAGAACTTGTAAAGGATCCTGCATCTGACCAAATTTTGGAGGGGAAAGAAAAGGAAGCTTGGGAAGCCTTCAAGGGCGTTCATGGATTTTTAGGCAACAAAAGAGATGACAACTACAAGCATTTGGTGGCAAAAATACCGTAACCTTGGATGCAACATGTCCCTTGAGATCCATTTTCTCCACTCCCACCTAGACTGTTTCCCTCCTAGTTGTGGAGCTGTTAGTGATGAACATGGTGAGAGATTCCATCAGGACATTTCTGTTATGGAACAAAGATATCAGGGCCGTTGGAATGAAGTAATACTTGCAGATTACTGTTGGTCTTTGTATAGGGATTCTGCGGAACTCCATCACAAGAGGCAAGCTAAAAGACGACGAAGTCAATAGGCCACCACATAATTCTCTTGAAACACGACTATCTCTGTAGTATTTTTCCAGCAATTTAGAACTCTTAGCATGTAATTACCAGTTAAAAAATCAAATGCACTTTCATTGTTGTTAGCATGTATGTAATTAAAATGTATCCTTTTCTCTCAATCCGTAAATATGTAATACTTCCACCTTATATATATCATAGAAACTAGAGCTAATAAAAATGTTTCATTGTCATATTTGTTTTTTCAACCCAAAATTAGTAGGAATTGCTTCATCAACTGCTCGAAACAATCAAAAATTATTTTTATGTCCCCCAGTGTAATCAGAAACATATGAGCTGTTTTCAGTAAATAACTCATATAGTTAATTGATGGAAATTAATCATTTCTCCACACTAGTCGTATATAGGCTAAGATCTTTGATAGATAGAGTCAGCATGAAAAATTCAATGCCATGGCCGGGATTTGAGCCACGGATCTCCTGGTTTCCGTCCAGTCGCTCTAACCCATTGAGCTACCATAGCCAACTTGCCGTCACGACATTAAATTCTCCCTTTGACACGAGTCAAACTGCATTTTAAACGAGCCTTCCATCCTTGTCTTACTCGGAAGGGGAGCATATACACCGTTCGAGAAGCAAGTGATTACCATACACATTCCTCTAGCTTGCCTTCTTGTCCTGGGAAAACAGTATATACCTATGCGAGTTATTGAGTCCGTGTAGTATGCCTCATACGAAAGAATTCGTAAATATATTTTGTTCAGATTCGCATAGTTTTCTTAGTTGGGTTTCTGAAGGGATTCCTGCGTTTATATTAGACAATTTAAATAGGTACTAAGATAGCTGTTCAATAAAGAATGATCATTATTTAATACGGTCAAAATTTTTCGCACTAAAATTCAATCTTATTATATTCTGTTAGGTAAATGTGAAACAAACACGCCGTAGCAGTTTCATTGTTGGTACTCCTGGTTCCCGCCTGTGAGAACCAGGCAAGTTTAGATATGTTCAGTATCGCCTACCGCTGCAACGGAGGTAACACGCAAGGAACAATATGCGACTTTGAAATTCTGCTTTCTGTCAACAAATCTTCAGCTGAGGCTTACACAATGTTACAGGAGGGTATCAAGGGTCTGCTCTTCCCTACAGCACCGCTCGAAGGTGGTTTAAAGTGCTTAAAGAGGGGACATAATCAACTTCAAAGGAAAGTGGACCCGGTGCTCCAGTACTGCTCTTACGGAAGGAAACATCAACAGTACTGCTGTCATTGTGAGACAGGATCGACGAATTACCTTAAGATCACTTTCTGAAATACTGAACATTTCATTGGGTGCCACCCACACGTTGGTGACAGAAACATTACAAATGAGACGTGTTTGTGCGCGATGGGTTCCAAGACTGTTGATTTCCGAACAAAAGGACATTCGCATGCAGGTGTGCATGCAGTTAAAGTTGATGTTAGAGGAAAATCCGGAGTTTCTTTCAAACGTAATCGCTCCTGATGAAACTTCGCAACATCATTTTGGTCCTGAGAGCAAACAGCAAAGCTCAGTGTGGAAATCTCCATAACCAACCCCCAAAAAAGCAAGTGGTTGCTTCTGCTGAGAAAGTTATGGTCATCTCATTCTTTGATATTCATGGAATGGTTTATCAGCATGTTGTACCTGCACACACATCAGTAACTGGACAATACTACAGGGATAAATAAATAAATAAATAAATAAATAAATAAATAAATAAATAAATAAATAAATAAATAAATAAATAAATAAATAAATAAATAAATAAATAAATAAATAAATAAATAAATAAATAAATAAATAAATAAATAAATAAATAAATAAATAAATAAATAAATAAATAAATAAATAAATAAATAAATAAATAAATAAATAAATAAATAAATAAATAAATAAATAAATAAATAAATAAATAAATAAATAAATAAATAAATAAATAAATAAATAAATAAATAAATAAATAAATAAATAAATAAATAAATAAATAAATAAATAAATAAATAAATAAATAAATAAATAAATAAATAAATAAATAAATAAATAAATAAATAAATAAATAAATAAATAAATAAATAAATAAATAAATAAATAAATAAATAAATAAATAAATAAATAAATAAATAAATAAATAAATAAATAAATAAATAAATAAATAAATAAATAAATAAATAAATAAATAAATAAATAAATAAATAAATAAATAAATAAATAAATAAATAAATAAATAAATAAATAAATAAATAAATAAATAAATAAATAACATCTGACTATTCTACCCCGGCACCTAGACAACTATACCGGGGCATATATCCAAATTTTCTCTTTATTTTTCCATAAAATCCTTACAAATGTTATAATTATACAAATCTCTCAGAATACTACTCTACAAAAATAAAATGAAATAAAAATAACAGAAATAAACACAAAAAAGCAAAAAAACAAAACAACTATAAAAATTACAAAATCCTTATTTCCTAAATCTACATCTAAATCTACTAATTCTGTAGTCCACCATGGCCTCTGCCATCACTCTCTCCCTCCGCCGCCCATGCAGTCAACTCCATTGTTAGATTATTCAATAACTCTTCCCGTCTTATCCTATTTTGTATTCTAGAACTCCTTCTTGGATCTTGTACTATTCTTCGCCTATTATCAACTCTTTCTCCTTTGAATATTTTTACCTCCCATGCTTTCTTACTTACAAAGTTAGCCAAAACTTGTAATTTATTTACCAATTGTTGATCTCTAATTATGTCATTTACGATATATCCTGCTAGCGCATGACTCTCTTCTTGTTGGTGAATTGCATATCTTCCACATTCAAATACTACATGTTCAGGATTATCTTGTTTGTTACATAATTCACATATATCATTTTCAGTTTTATTGATTTTCTTCCAATAGGTCTTATAAGGTCCGTGTCCTGTTATAAAATGTATAAATCCTTTTGTTGGTTGAATAAAATTCAATTTTAATCTCTCTTTGACGTTCTGAAAAATTTCAAACACTCTTCTACCTTCTAGACTTTCTGTCCATTCATTTTGCCATTTATCTTTTAAACTATTTTTAATCGACAAATGGCAAAATGAATGGACAGAAAGTCTACAGGGATATCCTGAAAACTTTGCAAGTCCATATCATCGCGAAAGAACACATTTTCCTGAAGCAGGTTGGATGCTGCACCACGATAATGCGCGGCCGCATATTGCCAATGTTGTTGCTGAATATCTTGCAAAAATGAACGTGAAGTGCATCTCTCACCCTCCCTATAGTCCGGATTTAGCCACATGTGACTTTTTTCTATTCCCTAACTTGAAGAAACGCCTTCGTGGGAGGCATTAGCCATCATTAGAAGCAGTGGGGAAGGCTGCGGAGGCGATTTTGAAGGATCTCTCAAAAATTGTTTTCAGCATGTCTTTGAAGACTGGCAGATACGCTGGGACAAGTGCATCGCATTCAGGGGAGAGTATTTTGAGAAGGACCATCAAAATTATGAGGATGAGTAAAGGTACGTTGTCAAAAAAAAAAAAAAAAAAAAAAAAAAAAAAATTGAGAGTATTCTTTATTGAGCAGCCCTCTTCTCTGCAAGAGAAATTTGGTAACGACACAGTATAACACTTCCGGAACACAACCTAGTTAAGCTCTTTTCTTACAGATGGACTTCACTTAAACATAAAATTTCTCAAGGATGTGTGTTTCTCTTCTGCTATTGGGAACATTTGAGCAATTTTTCCTAACTTTCATGCATGTAATGCTGCTAAATTCCACGTCTATTTGATCCCAAAACGCTTAAGATGGACCCAGTAAATATTGGAAATAACTTGCTTCAACGCCCTAAGTCGGCCCCATTATTTGCATACTCTAATGCCTGACTGGAGACCACACGGATGCCCGGATGCGCCGGACAATAATTGCCCAACACTTTGCTGTTACATAACATGGAGCTCCCAATACAATCACAAACGTATCACACTCATATAGCAAAGCTTAAAGTGGTTTATATCATGATATGTATTCGAACTGCATTTTCCACCCAAACAAAGAGAAGTGCAGAAGAGCATGTACGAGGCCGTTTAATAAAGAATGATCTCAAATGTTTTTTTGACAACGTACCTTTACTCATCTTCATAAATTTGATGGTCCTTCTCAAAATAGTCTCCCCTGAATGCGATGCACTTGTCCCAGCGTTTCTGCCAGTCTTCAAAGGCATGCTGCAAACCACTTTTTGAGAGATCCTTCAAAATCGCCTCCACAAAAAGTAACATGGGGCTAAATCCGAGTATAGGCAGGATGAGGGATGCACTTCAAATTGATTTTTGCAAGATATTCAACAACATTGGCAATATGCGGCCGCGCATTATCGTGGTGCAGCATCCAGCCTGCTTCACGGAAATGTGGTCTTTTGCGCCTGATATGGACTTGCAATATTTTCAGTACATCCCTGCAGTATTGTCCAGTTACTTATGTGTGTGCAGGTACAACATGCTGATAAACCATTCCATGAATATCAAAGAATGAGATGACCATAACTTTCCCAGCAGAAGCAACAACTTTTGCTATTTTGGGGGTTGGTGATGTAGGAGATTTCCACACTGAGCTTTGCTGTTTGCTCGCAGGATCAAAATGATGTAGCCAAGTTTCATCAGCAGTGATTACGTTTGGAAGAAACTCCGGATCTTCCTCTAACATCAACTTTAACTGCATGTTACCTCCATTGCAGCGGTAGGGGATACTGAACATGTCTGAACTTGCCTGGTTCTCACAGGCGGGAACCAGGAGTACCAACAATGAAACTACTACGGCGTGTTTGTTTCACATTAAGCTAACAGAATATAATAAGATTGGATTTTAGTGCGAAAAATTAAGACCGTAAAAAATTGTGATCATTCTTTATGAACAGCGCTCGTATTAAAAGTGAAGCATACAAATATAAATATTTGTAACTTAAAACTTCACTTATCCTATAAGAAATGACGATGATTTTCTTATACATTGTCCGGGATCGCTATTCCATGTAAAACATTTACATAACTTCAGCCGGAAACAGAACTGTCGTCATCATTACGAACACTAGATGTTAATATGTTCTTGTTAGTACTACCAAAATCTGAAAATAAAACAAATTTAAAAACAGAATTGACTACAGATATTTCAAAATTCATTACACGATGTTTGTTTTTAAATAAAATATCTTTTCCCAAACTATTGAATCTATCGGAACATTTAATTGTTTTAGTAATTCAACTTCTGGATTTATTTCGTGGCTAAATTCTGGAAGTATTATTTGTCAGACTCTACCTTTCCAAACTTTGGCCTACACTTGGCTGGTGTTAAAGAACACTTAATGCCCATTAAAACGTGTATTTCTGCTGAAATATTGAAATTGAATGCAGTACCTCCTGTACTTACCTTACGTAACAAAACAAAAATGGGTAGAAAATGTCATGTTAAAGACCGATGATCAGGACTTCCTTTTCTTACAGTCAAGCTTATTTAGTTAATTATTTAAATTTGGAATACGCTGTTTTCCTCTGTACCTCAATCTGCGTTAATGCTGTTAATATACTTTGAATCCATACTTGTTTGTATTTGTAAAATACTTGGCTTTGAACTCCTTATACAACTAGCTCCAGAATGTGAACGTATTATCAAACGTTTTAGAATTATTAGTGTTATTATAAAATGTAAAATTCTCTTAAAACTATGTGTGCGTTAATTTATAGGAAACGAACATAAAATACCTATATAAACAAACTCTCGCGGATACAAAACTGGCATTTCAAGTAGTATATAAGAACGGCTGGCATGACAACTTAGCGGGGAGGTCCGAGGCTACAGGGTCGCTCTTAGGAGCTGCTTACACTTACAAAGACTTGTGTGCCACTGGATAACTTGGCGCGTAATGCGACACTAGGTCACAGTGTACAACGTGACACTAACCCATGTAGTGACCATGACCTCCCTTTTGATCAATTTTACAAACATTTACTACTGATCTATGAATTACTTTTCAAAGATCTCCGGTATGCCGTCGACATTTATATTAGGTGGTTTCATAAGTAAGGTAAGTTTTCTCTTTATGAGCTCAACAGTCCTATCTTCTGCAATTTCCATAACGGTAAAAAGAAAGAGAAAACCAACTACACTTTTGTTATTAAATGGCTACTACAATTACAGGATGTGTACGGTAATACAGCTAATTTTCTAATGGTATCAATCTGTACAACGGGAATAATTTCTAAAAAGGTGATTTACTCAACTAGCAAACATATCATCAGCAAAGTACCGACACTTAAAGATGTCTCACTGACATTGCCCCTATTATCAACCTCGAGCTCCTTGTTTCAGTAATCCATCCCTTTTACCAATAAGTATCAGTTCTTTTAGTCTTCTAGTTAAAACAACTCACATTAATGGAAAGGTTTCCTTATGATATGATTTCAGGAAGTATGTGGTCTAAGTTTTTGAAGCGTGATCTGTCTGTACAAATACAAATAGGTCATAAACAACATAAATACATCACAATGTGAAGGTATATAACGTTATGTGTATATAATTTTGGACATTATTATAAAATACAATCTCTTATAAGTTCATTAATGATGAATCTGAATGAAAATATTAATAAAAATAACGACAATTTTGATGCCCTCATCTTTCTCCTTGTCAGAGTACTCAATCACGTTATATACGATATCTCGTGCCTGCCGATGTATGACACGTTGCTGTCCAGAAGACAGGATTATATCTGAACAGAGTGTACATATACTGGACTCGCCGTGTATGTGTGATAAGTAGGGCCCGGATTTTGATGAAAAGTCATCTCTTTTCTGAGTAGTCACAGACGATGCTTATTGGAAATTAAGTGCATTCCGGAACAAATACGTTATATATATATGGTTTCATAGGTCAACAAATTGCATTTTCCCAAATTTTTATAATAACATTTAGATTCATTTCCGGTCACTTTCCTTCTTTTTCACGAATCTATTGCTCATTTTCATCTGTGGCCTACATTCGGGAGGCCCGGATATGATTCCCTTAGCCGACCTGACTCTAAGCTCTGTCCTTGGGCTTTTTGGGTGGTTTTAAAATAATCTGTAATTAAAAGTTCATATCGTGTAAACCGATATCGTGTCAGGAGAAAAGTTCAGAACTGATATACTTAATAGGCAGTGAAATAGTGGTTTCTCAAAGTATAAAACAGTTTTAGCTGACAACCACCGTTCCTTCACTTTTGATAACTTGAAGATGACCAACGCTAAGTAAGGTATTTTTTGGCTAATGGATACAGTAACTTATTTTTTTTTTATTTTATAAAATTGAAATGACTTGATTAATTTGAATTTATTATTTAGTAGCAATATTTGCATTATTTACTAAGAAAGTTAATTTTAAAATATGGTATTCGAACCATATATTCATTATTTGTCTGTGAAAGTTATTAATTTATTATTATGAAAGGAATAGTTAATCTTGTTAGGTCATTTTTTACATTTTATATGCATTTTTTATATTTCAAGTGCATTTTATAGCTCAATTTTAGATAATTCTTAGGTCATCTACAGTGATTACGTTTGAAAGAACCTCCGGATCTTCCTCTAACATCAACTTTAACTTTATATTATCTCCATTGCAGCGGTAGGGGATACTGAACATGTCTGAACTTGCTTGGTTCTCACAGACGGGGACCAGGAGTACCAACAATGAAACTACTACGGCGTGCTTGTTTCACATTAAGCTAACGGAATATAATAAGATTGAATTTTAGTTCGGAAAATTATGACCGTAAAAATTTATGATCATTCTTTATTGAGCAGCCCTCGTATTAAAAGTGAAGCAAACAAATATAAATATTTTTAACTCAAAACTTCACTTATCTTATAAGAAATGATGATTTTCTTATAAATTGTCCAGGATTGCGATTTCATGTAAAACTTTTACACATCCTCAGCCGGAAACAACAAAGCTGTTGTCATCGTTACGAACGCTAGATGTTAATATGTTCTTGTTAGTACTACCAAAATCTGAAAATAAAACAAATTTAAAAACAATCGACTGCCGCTATTTCAAAATTCATTACGCGATGTTTGCTTTTTTAAAATAAATATCTTTTCCCAAACTATTAGCTCTATTGGACTCTTTAATTGTTTTAATAATTTAACTTCTGGATTTATTTCATGGTTAAATTACCAATAATGATCTACTACGGCCGATTTATCAGTTTGTTTATACTTAATGTTACGAAAATGTTCTTTCGTTCTGGTTTCTAAATTACCTTTTGTCTTTCCAATATAAACTTTATCACAATCTAAACAATTAAACTGATAAGCACCAGATTTTTATTTTTAGGAATTTTATCTTAATTAGAGAAATGCAATAAAGTTTTAATACTATATTTATTTTGATGAACTGGAGTTATACCGCACTGTTTAAAAAATTTTGAAAATATTTTCTAACTCAAGGATGGTAAGTAATCTTTTTTAAAATTGTAATCGTCTCATTTTTCTAAGGGTAGAAATATCATTAATAGTTTTCTTATATTTGCATTTTTCAATTTTCTAAATTCTTTATTGAAACCATTAATTAAAGCAGTATTAATAGGTAATGTATTTATATTCTTTATTAAATTCATCTTTTTAGGGTTATACGTATTAATCTATAAATCAAACTATTGAATATATAGTTGTCTACGAAACTTATATCACGGAGGAAACCTTATTTATACAGTCTATAACAGTAGTCTTAGATCCTGTACATTTAAAGTTTATATACTCTATAAAGTATATACTCTACAAAATCCGCTAAAAGATCAAATCCGCCTTATTCTTGAATTTGCAAATTTAGAAGAAAATCCATATATAGTTCCAAATTCATTCAATACTGCATTTAGATGTTCTCTGCAGGTGAAATGAAGGAAGCGTTATTTGACATGCATTTCCCAAAAAATGGGGTAGCCAGTATGTCATCTGTAGACCATCACATGTCTAGCGTAGGTTTACAAATAACACCTATGAGCATAATTAGATCAAATAGTCTGTTAATCTCATTCATTGTTACTTCTGTTCACTTCTGAATTCTACTCTTAGGTCCTAAATTGCCTTTACAAATCAGGTCTTCCTTCACCCTACTCGCATATACATTTGTTTCCGAAACAATGAGAGACAGTAAGTCAGTAGTAAAAGATTTTGTGAAAATGTCAATTGGTTGGCTGTCAGAAGTTAGTTGAGTATGAGGTTGTACACCAGAGGTTGTGCTCGTGAAGGTATGTCTGTTTGTGTTAGTTATTTTGACACCTCCATAATGTTGATTCTTCACGAACACCTGTCGAAAATGAGTCATTCTCTTCCTATATCGTCAACACCCCCCTCCCGCTCAAAATCTGAAAACTTGCCATCAATGTTCAAATCACTAACAGCAAAACGTCTTCCACATTTTCTGATGTAATATCAAAAGCCCGTACTCTTCCTACACTAGCTAATTTATATGCTACATCCATGATTAGCACTGAGGAAACTATTTCAAATGTGTTTTAGCTAAAGAAATCGCTCGGAACTCTGACACAGTCAAAATTACTATATGAACTGAGTGAAGGAAACAGTTACATCAGCCACAATAAACTTCGGTTGTGCAATTAGCGAGATGCTGACGGAGTTTTCTTTCAGTGTGTGTAACGCAACATATACATAAACTGAAACCTATAAACCTTGAACCAAACACTTCGCTTATGCAGCGGATATACACATATAGTTTGTAAAACAAAAATACTCAGCATTAGGCGCGTTCGACGCAAAGAATGGCTTTCTCAACAATGGAATTTCAATGACTTATTAATATAATATCTATTTTAATGATACCGTAGATGAATACTGTCTTTAATGGTACTTAAACCAGTTTCTGTTTGGCTAAAATAACTTAATAAATACCTAAGATACGAATATTTATTTATGAAGCACTTTTGCAGCATTTATTGGGTATCCGTTCCAGGCCGTGCAGGGTTTAAATGGCCATTGGCGAAGTGGTTAACAGGTAATTTCTCATTTAAAATTTCCTTTCCATAATTTCACTTCCATTCCGTTTCCTCCTCGTGTTCTACGTGTGCTCGTAGGTTTAATGGTGTATGGTGGTGCTGAACAGACGGTGCGGATACAACCTCAAAGGAAAATGTATTTAAGTTGGCAGGTCGTGGTTTATCACCATATATACTATAATCTGTATTAGGACCCAATGACCAGAATACCATCTTAGACATGTTAGATGTCTTAGATATTGTCACTTCGTTTGTGTTTTAGCCAGATGGGGAAGGTATGGTCTTCAGTGAAAATATTGACAAATTAGCAACTATCATGGGAGCGAATAAAATGACTACCAACTTGGAAAGATAGAGTCAAACTGAAAAATTCAATACCATAGCCGGGGTTTCAACCACGGATCTTCTGGTCTCCGTCCTGCCGCTCTGAACCATTCAGCTACTATGGCCAACGTGCCGATATGACATTAAATTCTCCAACTGACTCGTGTTTTTCCCGGTAAACCACTAGGAGTTCTCACAAACACATGAGACAACTACCTTAATGGCGACTTACAACGTGTAAGTACTTTAAGGCCCGGGCTTTATCTTTAACCACTATAAGGTCAATTAATGGAAATTAATTGTTCTTTCACACTGGCCGTGTGTAAGCTAATGTATGGAAAGAGCCAGATTTAAAAATCCAAGACCATAGCCGGGATTTGAAACACTGATCTTCTGTTTGCCGTCCAGTGAGTGAGTGTGTAGTGTTTTAGGGCCCGTCGACAACAAGGTCATTTGGGCCCGAAGTCAACTCTAAAAACTAAAAGCTACACAAAGTTAAAAAGTAAGATAAAATATAAACACTCAACTATTAAAAGCACATAAAAACCCATTCCAGTACTAAAAATTTAAAATCTCTAAAATTGATAAATATAAAATACAAGTCAGACTTGTTTATTAAAACCAATTTTAAAAACAAACCGCAGAGCCTTATCCACGGCCACTGGGTCGTCCCCTAAAATATCGTGCAAGTTAGTTCTTAGGCCCAAAGACTGGCGGACGCGGTTGTACTGCGGGCAATCCAGCAATACATGCCGCACAGTGAGGCGTACTGCACACGGAGCACACACAGGGGCCGGTTCCCCTTTTAACAGATGGCCATGAGTCGCTCGTGTGTGCCCAATTCTCAGCCGGGTATCACCTCGGCCCGCCGGTTACCAGCCAGTCTAACCATTGAGCTACTATGGTCAACGTGCCGATATGACATTAAATTTACCAACTGACTCGTGTGCTTTACCACCTTACCTTAGTGGTTTACCAGGCAAAACACGAGTCAGTTGGAGAATTTAATGTCATGTTGACACGTTGGCCATAGCACCTCAAGGTTTTAGAGTGGCTGGACGGCAACCACAAGATCCGTGGTTCAAATCCCGGCGCTTGCATTGAATTTTTCAGTCTGACTCTATCTTTCCATACGTTAGCCTACACACGGCCAGTGTGAAAGAACAATTAATTTCAATTTCCAACTTGTCTGAAGCAAAATGTGAAAAGTAAGCCGGAAATACAGAGTAGAATTTGAAAAACAGTGACATCAACTGTTTGTGTATGCCACTCATCATAATTTCAAATTCTTTTTCTGGATAGTACTATAACATAAAAGGTAAAATTGTTTTTTTTTTTTGCCAAAATTATCGATTTTTTTGCAACAACCGTTTAGAGGACTAATGGTAATTTGTTACACAGGTTAGTATATTCTCTGAAGTTGTGGAAGACCCCCTTGAGACCTAAAGTATTAGTTCAGAGTAGGAGTAGGAGTTTTTATGGAGCAGATGCGATGTTTAAAGACGACGTTTTAGATGCCCCGGCTTGTGGCGATCATGTTGAAACAGGAGTTTTGGCTGCTGGGGGGAATGCGGCACGTAGACTATCTCAAAGCACCAGGTTGGGAAGCCATTTGTAGCCGCAATTCCATTTACGTAAAGTCTGTCTAGTCAACGCGAGTGCAGTTGAGACTGAAAGGAAACTCATCCTCCCGCCCACTAATGACCCTCATAAATCAATCTCCACACTTCAGAAATGGAACTGTCGTTGAGGACCAATAACAAACCTGATTTTCTGGAAATGACAGTCGCATGTTTACACCACGTGGAGTCTCAGTTGCCAAAGTTCCAACTTCCAGTTGATCTGTTTCATTACGTGCAGAAATTCGTTGTGTGTCACGATGTGGAGACCGTGGGAGGGAAATGCAGTGGTAAATGCAAATGAAGTAGTAGATAACTTTCAGTCAAGTGAAACTAATCAAAGTGTAGACAATAGTGTGAATAACTGGGCCGAGTTATGTTACTGGAAAAGCCTCAAAAAAACAAAGTTATAACGGGAACCCTTTCTAAGCAAATTCAAGCGCTTGTTTTGAACACATATAGATATGTGCTGAGAAATAATCTTGGTAAGGGGTGATGCAATGAACCTGATGATAAATTCTCGGTATTCACAGAAATACAGTAAGAAATATTGTGATGAAAGGAATACGAAAGACGCCGATCAAGTGTGAAAACAAAAGGAAACGTTTCTCTAAAGTAGATAATTTCACATGCGATTTAATTCGCCGAGAAATTTATAGATTCTATGCAAAAGGGAGAGCGCCCGCCTTAGACGAATTGGTTGCACATTTGGAAGAAATTTATGATTTTGCTTATGGACATTGACGAGCTGGATTTCAAATACCGCACTTTGAATACGATAAGTGTTACTATGGAATCGAGTAGAATTGTATTTGTCAAAACTAAGGAAGTTTCGCAGTAGTGGACATAAGATAATTTATTTAGACGAAACCTCGTACGATACCCATGACGTATCGAGAAAGGTGACAACCTTACAGAAAGGTCTGGAAGAAGAAGGGTCAGTGTTGTAAAATGAGTATAAGGGTTCAAAGGAGGCGGCCGACCTGCACAGACTTTACGTGTAATATGTTGCTGCGAGGGTCGTGGTTAGTCTGCTGCCTTATGAATGATGACGATGAAGCCACGAGCTGCTACGTCTTCCCGATCTGAATCTCTGGTCCAGATCTGGCACTCAGATGTATCGATGTATCTAAAAAAGTCTTCTGTGCTGCTTCAGTCGTTACATGAGAACACTTTTCTCAAGCGTGGTCGTGAGCGAAAGACTCATTTAGTTAAATTCAGAAATAAGTAAATTTTGTTTAATTTATAGACATCCAAACTTGTAATTTAAATCATTTTTATCATTTTTATACATCACTCTACATAAGAAAGATTTTTTTTGCTATAATTTTCTGAGAATCAGTTTTAATTATTTTTAATATTTTGGTCTGTTCACTTCGACATTGCGCAATAGAAAGACGCTTTCTTTTCTAGCTCTTTTACCAAGATTATAGATTTTTTAATCACTGGTTGCCATCACTACCACATCACACATTACATAGTCTCATGTTTTGAACTACCAATCATAAAACTTTCACATCATATCACTTACATGTTTCGTCATCACATGACCTACTATACTTTAACAATTTCCTTTCTTATTCATTTTAACATGTCCAAATCGATTTTAAACCACATATTTAAATATCTTTTAATTCGCGGAACCTAAACCAAAATAACCGTTACAGAGTTGATACATCAGTGGCGTACTCTGATACCCGATTTCACCAACAGATGTTAAAATCGACGTTAACAAATGTAACGTAACAATTGTCACACCGCTAGCACTACTATTATATTTCTTGCATTTCACCAACCTGTTTTCTGAAAATGTTAACAAACAAATGTAAACGCCAAGAAACTGTAAACATTACAGCTGTAGAAGGATATGGATGAGTCGTATTATTTTCTGAACGTACTGCGATGCGCTTTTGTTTTCATTTTCGTCTGCATCTTGGTGTGGGTTCTTTTTGGTTCGTTGTCCTTTTGAGTGCTTTGTTAGGGATGGATTATGAAGGAGTTTGACGGTGAGATGGAAAGGTGGGTGTTTTGTCTAATTCTCGGTGAGCTGGGATCTCTTTCTCAGGGTTCGGTTATGAAAAGTCCTGCTGACCGTCTCTCTATTCCTTTATGTTTTTAACCTGGCTATCTCTTTACTCTCTTGCTAGCACTTTCGTTGCCTTCCTAGTTTTCCTTTCCCCTTAATGTTTTTACGTTGCTTTGCGAACTCCCTTTATTCCCATTTTTTTGCACTGTCTTCAAGACTATAACTCTACTTCGGACTGCGACATCGGATCCTACTTCTCTCCAATAACACGCCTTCTTCCCGTCGTATGAAGTACCAGAGTGAGGGTTTTTCCCCCGTCGTATTCCCAGCTTCTATTCTAGCTTTTCTCGTCTGTCACCACCCATTTTCTATTCCTTTACTATTTTACGCCTATCACGTGGTTTACACTACATTTTATTGGCAGGGTTTATTTCTTTAATTTTCTCTTATTGGTCACTTTCGTCTGTCTTTCCTATGCAGCAGTAATATTTTCCACCCCTTTGGGTTATATGACCTCTCAGCGTCATAACGGTATTCTGCCATGCTTGGCTACGATTCTCTTAGCTTCGCATACCTTGCTGGCGTCTCAATGTCGGGGTGACCTTCGAGAGCTTTTGTTTTATTGTTCTATTTCCTGCCTCGTTTCTGTGCTCAGAAGCAACTCCTGTCCGATTTTTCCTTCATTTACACTATATTGCTATTTCGAATATTCTTTTTAACTTTATTTCTTATATCAGTTATTCCCATTATGCTTATTTATGATCTCTACTGTTGTATTAATTTCTAGTTATCTTTTCCCTCTTGGAACCTGAGGTTTCTGCTTCAATCTGCACACAGATGAAAAAATGGACAAAATCGTAAACAAAAGCCGTGACACAAATCTCTCGTCGATGGAGAAAGAGTTGTTAATTGAATTGGTGACGGAGTGTAAGGATATCGTGGAAAATAAGAGGACAGATGCGGTGAATGTAAAAGAGAAAAATACCACATGGGAAAATACTGGAAACGAATTGGACTCAAATGCATGTGTCGCTCCATAAGCACCGAACAACTTCGTCAGAATTACGTAAATTAAAAACGATGAGCGAAGAAGGACAAGTGACTTGAACGTTTGAAGACGGGAGGTTGACATTGTATTATCCACATAATTCAGTGAATTATAAAATCGCGAAGTTATTAATACTTGAAGCAAAGGCGAGGTCGGCATATTCCATTCGCTGGATGTTCTAACCTCCCTTGTACTTCCGCAGTAACCTTCATAGCAACTTGTTTCGACAGTCTATAGCTCTGTAGAACATTTCCTTCTGCTCGCTCCTCAAAATAATTTCTCCTCATAGGTCCTACTCTATTACGAATGCCATTTAGACGGTGTTAGATATGGCAAATCACATCAACATGCCAGCCATCTTAACTATTTGCAACTGTTAAGGACTTAACAACAGAAATTTTAGAGAGAAATTTTCTTAACAACAGAAATTTTAACAAGAGATTTAACACGAGTGTTAAGCTAACACTTGTTGGTGAGATGCAGTTTTTGTTATAACTGTTGCTAAACTCGTGCTAAGTCTTAACATCTGTTGGTGACATCGGGCATTAATGTATCACAGTCGTTATAGATGAAGTTGCTAAGTTAAGTTCGGTTGCTTATTTTCACAAAGGGATTCCAAACTGAAAATATAGCTGCGACGTCCTCAGCCTTATCTAATTGTACAGAACCACTTCATCTATTGTTATTTATATTATTGTTGTTATTGATGTTCTTGTTCGTGTCCCAATGGCGAACGCGAAACTGTTGTGTAGGGGAGGAGTGGCAATTGAGCTGCCATCCCGGGTGTGCAGGTAGGAAAAGCGGGAGTAGGGAAATTGCTCTGAACTTCTTGTTTCTTGCCAGTGAGAGGGACCAGGGAGATCTATAATCCAGCAAAGCAAAGAAGGACCCTGTAAGGAATTTGCTCTCTTATACAGTGGTACAAGGTCAGCGAATGTATGTGACAGAGAACACATGCTACCCAAGGAGCAGACCGTTACAAAAACATGCGCCCTACTCAATCTGTACACTAAACCGAGAAGATTCATTCACAAAAGTAGAAGCCGTCAGAATGTTTCTGAATGGTCTGTAACTGTACTGACATGGGGTGACATAAACCTGTCCAGGGAGGGTGTGAGAACCTTCGCCAACCCCCCTGTGCGTCTCATCCCCCGGAGACTTTCTCTCCTGTGGAGGAGTATACCTTCCACTGGGCGGTCAATGGTTAACGTCACGGAGGTGCAAGCCATTCCGCCGTAAGAGATTAGTGAGCCATTAGCTGACGTCACGAAGTGGGTCGTATTATTAATACGCGAAAGACTGTTCGAGACTGCATTTCTAGAGGTTTCCATTGCTAGAAGCTTCATGCCGCCAGGAAGGGTATACACGACACCGAACGATTATAGCCGTTGCGTAGTTTATAACTTAACTAGTCCTTGTTTCACATAAGCTTGCCCCATATCTCTTAACGGTCACGTGACCTTATCACCTCTCATTGGCTGCTATGACAGTATAGACTGTTGTGCGGTAAAAATTAATACATTATTTTACATGGTGACATATCTTTATATATTGGAAGAGAATTGTCAAATTTATATTTTCGTAACTAATTGAATTAAATATATTACGCGACAGAGTTGATTTATCTGAAATGCATGTTAATTCTTAAACGAAGTAAAGAGGAGGTTCCTTTGCTCTCAAGCCCGAATTTCACACGACACGATAGCACGTGCTTTGGCGTCAGTCGTGACATATTTGTTTATATCACTTTTATAACTGACCTTGTTTTGAACTGGATTAGTCATATATCGCAATTCGAAAGTGTGTTGTGCCGAGTGCAAGAATTAAATTATTTTATTGATCGTTTATTGCGCGTGTACTTATTATATGTATAATGGCAGACTCTACCGCCAGTTTTTCGCTGAAGCATCGCAAGGGTAAAACCTTTACAACCTGGTGAAAAAAGAATTGTGGTGCATGTGTTTAATGCACTCACAGAGAAGAATCCGTCTTTATCAGTGACAGAAGTCGAACAGCTGTGCCCTGAACTTACAGGTGTGAGTGTTAGGTCCGAAGGAACATCGCGACAACAAATTGAAAAAACTGGAAAACTTACCACTCCAAGCAAAAGCAGGAATAAACAAAAGCGTGTGCTCGGAGAGTGCCAGAAGTTCGTGAATGTGCATAGCTTTTTTCTTTAGAAACGAACTCCCTAAAATAAAATTTTGTCTTGTGTAAATGAAGATGCAGATTTACCAAATTTCAGCAGATCTAGTCTGTATAGATTGCTTATACAGCTGGGGTTTGTGAATGAAAAAAGGGGCAAGCAAAATGTGCTAAGAGACAGAGGCCATATTGCTGTGTGGCAAAGACGTTCTTTAAGGACAATCAGACTCTACCGGGATACAAGTCACAAAATATACTACCTTTACGAGACTTGGGTGAATGAAGAACACACGAAAAGTAAAGTATGGCGTGACACGACTTTTAAGACTGAAAGACAAGAATTTTGCAAGGTGTGTGTGCTGGTTTAAAAAATCCCAGTGGAAAAGGCCGAAGGCCTTTCATGATAAACTTGTTTCAGTTTCATTGCTCATTCATTCAGTTTCAACTTGCTCAGTTTCGTTATAAACTTCTACTTTCGCATGCCTTCATATTCTTATTTGTATGATTGTATCTATCTTCCCAGCAATTATTGTGATCTTTACTGCAGGTTTAAATGTGACGGGAGGGCAACGCCTATGGTCTAAGGAACGAAAGCATTAGCCAACTAGGTTGAGGGGGAAGGTAGTTGCACGCGGAGTGATACGTGTCAGCGGGGCAAGGTTATATGAAACAGAGATCAGTCCTAATTTCGGTGTCGCAGGTAAAGTTGATGTTAGAGGAAGATCCGGAGTTTCTTTCAAACGTAATCACTGCTGAAGAAACTTGGCTACATCATTTTGCTCCTGAGAGCAAGCAGTAAAGCTCAGTGTGGAAATCTCCTTCATCACCAACCCCCTAAAAAGCAAAAGTGATTGCTTCTGCTGGGAAAGTTATGGTCATCACATTCTTTGATATTGATGGAATGATTTATGAGTATTGTGACCTAGTGGGTTCGTGAAATTAAAAGTCCAATGCACCACTCAAAAATGTTCTTTATTTCCACCGAATTACAATCGGAACACTTGCCGATTACACAGAATTACGTAATGCACACAATTGCAATTCACCAGTTCGTCTGTCACTGGTCCACTGCACGCAGGTCCACGTTCACAGTCTTCTTGTCCGTTAACTCACTCGCCGCTCCTCACGCTGCTCGCCAAGAACTGAACTGAACTCACTCACTGCAGCCCCTCTTTTATAGGGATATCACAGTTTCTCGAAGTCTCTCGTTTCAGTGAATCACCGCGTAGGTTCCAGAGGGCCGGGGGAGGGGAAGAGACGGCCAAGCGACCAGTGACATTTCCCTAATCATCCCCTCAGTTAGTGACTGAGATAAATCGGTGGGTGTGGTCCGAATGCCTCTGGTCCCCTACCCAGCTGTCAGTTGGTGGTGCTTTCCGATAATTGGGTGACACTACTCCCTCCTCAAAGCTGGTCGTCTCGAACAGAACCATCGTAGCAGGCTAGTCGATCCAGGTGTACCACCAACATCTTTCCTCGGGGCACCTTCAGGATGCGATAGACCACGTCATTAATCCTCTTCACCACCCGGTACGGTCCTTGCCATGGTCCTTCGTAAAAAAGAATAAATTATAGCAACTTAATTTCCAGGTGACGGTACGGTTGAACATGAAAGATGTTTAGGTAAAGCTTCATAACACTTTTACAAACGCCATAAACAAGAAGAGGTTATGCTCTGTCGTGAAGCTGCATTAAACACAAAAATTTCCAATTGTATTATTATTCTGAGCTTTGGATTCAATGTATATGCTATACATACCAAGCAGGACTTACAAAAAACCTATAATGAAAGGAGACGAAAAGTTTAACTTATATATTCTTTGCAAGTCTTACTTCCTCAGACACAATTATTTTTTTGTTTTATATTTTCTCAGCATACTCCATATCACAATTCTTTTGTCTTTTGCAACATAACACACTTAAATACAGACTGTATTGAAAGACGTAATTACATTTTATTATTATTTATTATAAATAACTACAATATTTCTTCTTCGCTACAACATTTGACTCGCAGAGCCATCTATGAGTAGCAGGACGCGCAGTCTCTGCTTGTCAGTCCATGTTTTCTCCTGACGTGCGTAATTGAGTTTACAATTGTTAGTAAATGTATTAGTAGTCTCCCCACTCACATTTCCAGAAAGGCCTATTTTTCCATGTGCTTCAAAATTAATATAACGTTTAAAGAAAACGATCCAATACAGATTTCTTTGTGTAAAGAAAATGAAGACACGGTTCAAACAGAACTATGTAAATACTGTTACAGAGGGTAGGTACCTTTTGCCTTTCATATTTCGCAGCATTTCTATGAAATTGCAAGAAACAAAGAACTGGAGCTCAGAACTTAAAAATGTAAAGCCATTTAGTAATTTCAACAAAAAGAATATTTCAGAAATCGCGACAAAACATGTACATACGTAAGTTAGGTTTTTAATGGGATTTATATTTCTTGTGTATAACCAGTTTTTTAGTATCTCATAATTAACTAAAGAAAATTACACCAAATTCATTGAGAGTGAATAACACTTCACAGGTTATTTCCAGCAGCTTCAGAATATACGTACATATTGTTTGGGTGCAACTATATTAAGTATGTAGTACACTGATTATATCTTTTGATATATTTTTTGGAAACCAAAGAAATCTGAAATAGGTTCTGAAGGTGGGAATTTACATTTTTGGAAGTTACATAGTGAACACGTATAAGTGTAATGCTTTATTTATTAAAAACACAAGGTTCTCAACTATTATATGTGCTCTAGCAAAAGCAAGCAGAGACGCCATACTTATGAAGCTATTTTCATGGCAAATTGAATGTGTTTCCTGAATTATTTAGGAATCGTTTGAATAACTGGTAAACAGCAACAGGTACACGTACAAGTTATATCTAATGGCCTTTGTTGAAGTGCAGCCATTTCGTTCCCAGAGCCAATATAAAATTGTTGTCACTTTCAGTTTGTTTTGTATTTTTTTCCAGAAATTGTTAGGGAAGCGCGCTACTAGCCTTTCCTGCTAAAACACAAGTATCATGAGATTAAATAAAACCATATTATTGAAGGCGTTATTGAGGAATGGAAGGACAGGAACTTCGGGGAAGTAATTAACATACGCAACATTCACCTGTGGCCAAGAACAACCCACGACAAAAACCCATCTAACCGCTCAGTGATGGATTTGATATTCTGTTCCCTGTGAATGGCCAGGACAAACTAAGTCGTTATTCGTTCTTTTTTACTTGAGAGAGGCATACATTTTCGAAAATATAAACAAATAGCATAAAATGCCAGGGAAATCATTATTCTCACAAAAAGTTTGTGTCTTTGAACATTTTAATTTTAACAAGACTTTGTTTAAGTCTTAGGTAGGTGTTATTCTAATAAATAGCGTTAGGAATATTATTTAAAGTTTAAACTATCGAAAAAATATTCCACCTATGCAAGGTAGTCCCAGATGGGGAACTTTTTCAATATCTTCGTATTCCCCCCTCGGCTGATCCTGAATGTTAAAATACTTTGATATTCAACTGTCTGTCCATACTTTAAATCTATGCTTCACACACACTTATGTCCGATTTCACCAACAGATGTTAAAATCGACGTTAACAAATAACGTAACAATTGTCACAGGGCTAAAACTAATGTTAAACTTTTTGCATTTCACCAACCTGTTTTCTGAAAATGTTAACAAACCTTTGTTAACGCCAAGAAACTTGTAAATATTACAACTATAGAACGCTTTGGATGAGTCGTATTATTTTATGAACGTACTGCGATGCCCTTTTGTTTTCATTTACGTCTGCACACAGATAAAAATTGGCGGATAAACAAAATCGTAAACAAAACCGTGAAACAAATTTCTCATCGATGGAGAAATAATTGGTGGCGAAGTATAACGATATCGTGGAAAATAGGAGAACGGATGCGGTGAATGTAAAAGAGAAAGATGTCACGTGGGAAATAAATGGAAACGAATTTAATTCAAATGTATGTGTCATTACTAGAAACACGAAACATCTTCAGTATTACGTAAATTTAAAACTAGGTGCGAAGGACAAGTGACTTGAACGTTTCAAGACGGCAGGTGGACAATGTATTATCCACATGATTCAGTGAATTATAAAATCGTAAAGTTATTAATACTCGATGCAAAGGCGAGATCGGCATATTCCTTTCGATGCATGTTCTAACTCAGTATTACGTAAATTTAAAACGAGGAGTGAAGGACAAGTGACGAGTGACTTGAACGTTTCAAGACGGGACGTGGACAGTGTATTATCCACATAATTCAGTGAATTATAAAATCGCAAAATTATTAATACTTGATGCAAAGGCGAGATCGGCGTATTCCTTTCGATGCATGTTCTAACTCAGTATTACGTAAATTTAAAACGAGGAGCGAAGGACAAGTGACGAGTGACTTGAACGTTTCAAGACGGGACGTGGACAGTGTATTATCCACATAATTCAGTGAATTATAAAATCGTAAAGTTATTAATACTTGAAGCAATGGCGAGATTGGCATATTCCTTTCGATGCATGTTCTAACCTCTCTTCTACTTCTGCAGTAGCCTGTTTCGCAGGCTATACCTCTGTAGAAAAAATCTTCTAGTAGCTCCTCAAAATAATTTGTCCTCATAGGCCGTACTCTATTACGAATGCCATTTACACGGTCTTAAATATAGCAAATCGACAACAACAGTTGCGTTCACGTCCGCCATCTTGACTTTTTACAATTGTTAAGGACTCAACATCAGAAATTTGACTTGTTAGTTTAACAAGAGATTTAACACGAGTGTTAAGCTAATACTTGTTGGTGAAATGCAATTTTTGTTATAGCTATTGTTAAACCCATGTTAAATCTTAACATATGTTGGTGAAATCCTGCATCAGACCACAAACATTGACAGAATTTTTTGACAGTTTAGTTTGTAATGAAATGCGTTACTGCAAACAAATTTTGGAGCATGCATTCAAAACAATTATATAGTTGTACACTATGGGTACTATGGGTTGAAGGCTGGAGGGTTTGCTGCGCACCTAGGGGTGAATCACTCAGTGCACTTTGTCGACCTAGTGACAAATGTGCACACAAACAACAGAGTCACGCTGGCGAGGACTGCATTTAACAGCAATTTAGGTATTACTTTTGCATTAGTCCGCTGGATAGTGTAATTTTGGCACAAGTAAGACTTGGCAGCATTGCATTCAGCGGAGAAACAAGGATAGTTTGGCTGCAATGAAATATGGCTACATTACGCAGTAAGTAAATAAACAATTAATAACGTTAAAAGAATGCCCTCTAATACGAAATCGCACTAAAAAGTAAAGAAATTGTATTAAAAATCATGGTTGTATATAAAAACATAAAAACGTGCGAAGGACTTAGAAAAAAATCGCCGCATCGCATATTAGAAAGAAGAGCTGAATACATTCACCTTATACTACGAGGCGTGTCCATAAAATAAGGTAACCAAGGCGCTGGAGAAGTGAGGAACAATATTGCGTGAGATCCGGCAACACTGGCGTGTAGCTTGGTTTCACCCCTTCAAATCTCCATCACAACGAACCCGTTGCAAACATTAGTCTTAGCTGGGCAGCCGTTTGCGATGGAGCTTCCTATCACTTCCGCCGCCAAGTGCCAGTTGCGTGCAGTGATCTGTTTTGTGACTGCCAAAGGCACTACCCCCCACTGAAATTCATCGTCAGTTATGCAAAGTCTATGGGCCACAGTGTATGGATGTCAAAAACGTGCGAAAGTGGGTCAGAGAGTTCAAAGACGGACGTACAGACGTCCATGACGAACAGCGTTCTGGTCGTCCTTCGGGTTTCAGTCGAAACAATTGCAAAAGTGGAGCAAGAAATGCTTAAAGATCGGTGTGTGACAGTTCGTGAGCTGTGCGAACGTATCCCTGAAGTCAGTAAGACTACAATTGACAAGATTTTGACCGAACATTTGCATTATCGCAAGATGTGTGCGAGATGGGTCCCCAAAATGCTCACCGAAGACCATAAACGGCAACGTGTTGAAGTGGCCCACCGATTCCTGTAGCGCTGTGAAGAACAGAGCGAGGAATTGTTGGATTCAACTGTCACTGGCGATGAAACCTGGGTGCACTACACAACACCAGAAACTAAAGAACGTTCTCGTCAGTGGCGGCATTCGAATTTGCCGAAGCCGCGAAAGTTCAAACAGACATTTTCTGCCGGCAAAGTGATGGCCAGTGTGTTCTGGGACAGAAAAGGTGTATTGTTGTGCGAGTTTATGCCTACCGGCACAACAATAAACGCCGCTAACTACCGTCAGACTTATAAAAGATTGCGACGTGCCATTCAAAATCGAAGAGGGGAATGCTGACTAAGGGAGTGATTTTTCATCACGACAACGCTCGTGCAAATACTGTACATGCAACGGCTGATCTCCTGGCCCAGTTCGGATGGGACATCTTCACCCATCCCCCCTACAGACCAGACTTAGCACCTAGTGATTATCATCTGTTTCCTGAGTTGAAGTCACACCTGGGTGGAACACGTTTCCAGACCGACGATGATTTGAAAAACGAGGTTGACCGCTACCTGCGCAACTTGGCGGGAGAGTGCTATGACAAGGGTATACAAAAACTGCCACAGCGCATGCAAAAGTGCATCGATCGCAATGGTGATTACAATAAACATATTTACGATATTAAATAAAATTGGAGACCTTATTTTACGGACACACATCGTAGGTAATCGGTTAAGAAAGCAAAATTAACGAAAAAGAACACATATTGTAAATATTCCAGAAAACACTATGTAATAGAATGCTCCTATTTCCTTGCAGGATACCCAACTAAGTTTCTAACACGAATTTAACCAATCGGACTATAATTATTTAATCTGAAAACAATGTGTAATGAAATTGTAATTAGTACTGTCAAAATTAGTACTGCTGAGTACTCTAGCTGCATTTTGATCGTTGAACCTGTTCTCAAAATGTCCTTCATATAACTTCCAATCTTGAAGAACAATGAATTATGCATCATATGCAAGATTATGTTGTTCGAGATGTCAAATCTGCATATCTTAGTTCACTGAACTTCCGTCCCTTGTACTCCTTGACCGTGTGCATTACCTCTGCGCTAATGAGACGTTTTCCTTCACTTTCTCTCTACATTTCAAACAGAAACACTTGAAACTTTTAGGATCACATCACTCAAGTCAAACCAATACAGCTTAAACTATATTTACCTATTCCTAAAGCTAACGTTCTCTTTCCAAAATGAGAAACTTATTTCAGTAACAGGTAGATTTGATTGAGATTTATTTTTATATGTCTTTTCTCTTCTGTCCCCCTACAGCGAAGCTGTCCAGAGTCATATATTTAATCAGAAATTTGAAAATTCATGTACCTGATTCATATTTAAGAACAGCCTATTTTGCATTCTTCCACAGTATAATCTCATATGGCATTTTACTCCGGGGAAGCAGCAGTCATATTTCTACTATCCTAACATTACAATAACAAAAAATAATTCGTACCATCTCAAATTCAGATAAATTTGCACATTGCAAACCTCTATTTATAAAATTAAGAATTATGACTGTGATAAATGTATATATTTATAATACTCTCATCTATGTAAAAAGTAACTTAACCGACCAGCTATTCAGGCACGATATTCATAATTATAATACTAGGTTTAATTATAAACTCAATATACCATATCATAGATTAACTAAAACCTCTAACAGCTTTGAAGTATTGGGCATTAAACTATATAATCAATTACCTTTAGAATTAACTGAATTATCAGGTAATACATTTAAATGCAAATTACATGAATGGTTAGTTTCCAAACCTTATTATTCAATACAGGAATACTTTAACAGGTGTAGTTAAACTTTGGCTTATGACATGAAGTATTCTTATTTCCTCATTTTATTTTAAGTCTCTATATTTGTATATCTAATGTAAGTATTTTATTGATTTTTTTATCTTCACTGTATTATAACTGTATTAATTTGTACTCTATTTTTGACTTTGTCTATTGCTGTAATAAGCTTAATGACAATAAATCATTACACATTTGGCCTGATTACACTGGGCAACAACGAAAACGTTTCGGGCTTAAAAGTAGTGAATTTACATGCATTTCCATCTGATGAAGTCAAACATCACCATAAAAATGATAGATTACCTCTTGTTTTGAAGATAAAGTGACATTTCATTTTTAGAGTGAAGATTTTAAATTTGGGTGAACTTTTGGAGGAGTTGGCACACCTGTCAAATAACAAAACACAATCAGAGAGAAATTTTGGTAATTAAGTGACGCAAAAGTTAGGGAAGGCATTTTTGTCGCACCACAAATAAGAGAACTTGTAAAGGATCCTGCATCTGACCAAATTTTGGAGGGGAAAGAAAAGGAAGCTTGGGAAGCCTTCAAGGGCGTTCATGGATTTTTAGGCAACAAAAGAGATGACAACTACAAGCATTTGGTGGCAAAAATACCGTAACCTTGGATGCAACATGTCCCTTGAGATCCATTTTCTCCACTCCCACCTAGACTGTTTCCCTCCTAGTTGTGGAGCTGTTAGTGATGAACATGGTGAGAGATTCCATCAGGACATTTCTGTTATGGAACAAAGATATCAGGGCCGTTGGAATGAAGTAATACTTGCAGATTACTGTTGGTCTTTGTATAGGGATTCTGCGGAACTCCATCACAAGAGGCAAGCTAAAAGACGACGAAGTCAATAGGCCACCACATAATTCTCTTGAAACACGACTATCTCTGTAGTATTTTTCCAGCAATTTAGAACTCTTAGCATGTAATTACCAGTTAAAAAATCAAATGCACTTTCATTGTTGTTAGCATGTATGTAATTAAAATGTATCCTTTTCTCTCAATCCGTAAATATGTAATACTTCCACCTTATATATATCATAGAAACTAGAGCTAATAAAAATGTTTCATTGTCATATTTGTTTTTTCAACCCAAAATTAGTAGGAATTGCTTCATCAACTGCTCGAAACAATCAAAAATTATTTTTATGTCCCCCAGTGTAATCAGAAACATATGAGCTGTTTTCAGTAAATAACTCATATAGTTAATTGATGGAAATTAATCATTTCTCCACACTAGTCGTATATAGGCTAAGATCTTTGATAGATAGAGTCAGCATGAAAAATTCAATGCCATGGCCGGGATTTGAGCCACGGATCTCCTGGTTTCCGTCCAGTCGCTCTAACCCATTGAGCTACCATAGCCAACTTGCCGTCACGACATTAAATTCTCCCTTTGACACGAGTCAAACTGCATTTTAAACGAGCCTTCCATCCTTGTCTTACTCGGAAGGGGAGCATATACACCGTTCGAGAAGCAAGTGATTACCATACACATTCCTCTAGCTTGCCTTCTTGTCCTGGGAAAACAGTATATACCTATGCGAGTTATTGAGTCCGTGTAGTATGCCTCATACGAAAGAATTCGTAAATATATTTTGTTCAGATTCGCATAGTTTTCTTAGTTGGGTTTCTGAAGGGATTCCTGCGTTTATATTAGACAATTTAAATAGGTACTAAGATAGCTGTTCAATAAAGAATGATCATTATTTAATACGGTCAAAATTTTTCGCACTAAAATTCAATCTTATTATATTCTGTTAGGTAAATGTGAAACAAACACGCCGTAGCAGTTTCATTGTTGGTACTCCTGGTTCCCGCCTGTGAGAACCAGGCAAGTTTAGATATGTTCAGTATCGCCTACCGCTGCAACGGAGGTAACACGCAAGGAACAATATGCGACTTTGAAATTCTGCTTTCTGTCAACAAATCTTCAGCTGAGGCTTACACAATGTTACAGGAGGGTATCAAGGGTCTGCTCTTCCCTACAGCACCGCTCGAAGGTGGTTTAAAGTGCTTAAAGAGGGGACATAATCAACTTCAAAGGAAAGTGGACCCGGTGCTCCAGTACTGCTCTTACGGAAGGAAACATCAACAGTACTGCTGTCATTGTGAGACAGGATCGACGAATTACCTTAAGATCACTTTCTGAAATACTGAACATTTCATTGGGTGCCACCCACACGTTGGTGACAGAAACATTACAAATGAGACGTGTTTGTGCGCGATGGGTTCCAAGACTGTTGATTTCCGAACAAAAGGACATTCGCATGCAGGTGTGCATGCAGTTAAAGTTGATGTTAGAGGAAAATCCGGAGTTTCTTTCAAACGTAATCGCTCCTGATGAAACTTCGCAACATCATTTTGGTCCTGAGAGCAAACAGCAAAGCTCAGTGTGGAAATCTCCATAACCAACCCCCAAAAAAGCAAGTGGTTGCTTCTGCTGAGAAAGTTATGGTCATCTCATTCTTTGATATTCATGGAATGGTTTATCAGCATGTTGTACCTGCACACACATCAGTAACTGGACAATACTACAGGGATAAATAAATAAATAAATAAATAAATAAATAAATAAATAACATCTGAATATTCTACCCCGGCACCTAGACAACTATACCGGGGCATATATCCAAATTTTCTCTTTATTTTTCCATAAAATCCTTACAAATGTTATAATTATACAAATCTCTCAGAATACTACTCTACAAAAATAAAATGAAATAAAAATAACAGAAATAAACACAAAAAAGCAAAAAAACAAAACAACTATAAAAATTACAAAATCCTTATTTCCTAAATCTACATCTAAATCTACTAATTCTGTAGTCCACCATGGCCTCTGCCATCACTCTCTCCCTCCGCCGCCCATGCAGTCAACTCCATTGTTAGATTATTCAATAACTCTTCCCGTCTTATCCTATTTTGTATTCTAGAACTCCTTCTTGGATCTTGTACTATTCTTCGCCTATTATCAACTCTTTCTCCTTTGAATATTTTTACCTCCCGTGCTTTCTTACTTACAAAGTTAGCCAAAACTTGTAATTTATTTACCAATTGTTGATCTCTAATTATGTCATTTACGATATATCCTGCTAGCGCATGCCTCTCTTCTTGTTGGTGAATTGCATATCTTCCACATTCAAATACTACATGTTCAGGATTATCTTGTTTGTTACATAATTCACATATATCATTTTCAGTTTTATTGATTTTCTTCCAATAGGTCTTATAAGGTCCGTGTCCTGTTATAAAATGTATAAATCCTTTTGTTGGTTGAATAAAATTCAATTTTAATCTCTCTTTGACGTTCTGAAAAATTTCAAACACTCTTCTACCTTCTAGACTTTCTGTCCATTCATTTTGCCATTTATCTTTTAAACTATTTTTAATCGATAAATGGCAAAATGAATGGACAGAAAGTCTACAGGGATATCCTGAAAACTTTGCAAGTCCATATCATCGCGAAAGAACACATTTTCGTGAAGCAGGTTGGATGCTGCACCACGATAATGCGCGGCCGCATATTGCCAATGTTGTTGCTGAATATCTTGCAAAAATGAACGTGAAGTGCATCTCTCACCCTCCCTATAGTCCGGATTTAGCCACATGTGACTTTTTTCTATTCCCTAACTTGAAGAAACGCCTTCGTGGGAGGCATTAGCCATCATTAGAAGCAGTGGGGAAGGCTGCGGAGGCGATTTTGAAGGATCTCTCAAAAATTGTTTTCAGCATGTCTTTGAAGACTGGCAGATACGCTGGGACAAGAGCATCGCATTCAGGGGAGAGTATTTTGAGAAGGACCATCAAAATTATGAGGACGAGTAAAGGTACGTTGTCAAAAAAAAAAAAAAAAAAAAAAAAAAAAAAAAAATTGAGAGTATTCTTTATTGAGCAGCCCTCTTCTCTGCAAGAGAAATTTGGTAACGACACAGTATAACACTTCCGGAACACAACCTAGTTAAGCTCTTTTCCTACAGATGGACTTCACTTAAACATAAAATTTCTCAAGGATGTGTGTTTCTCTTCTGCTATTGGGAACATTTGAGCAATTTTTCCTAACTTTCATGCATGTAATGCTGCTAAATTCCACGTCTATTTGATCCCAAAACGCTTAAGATGGACCCAGTAAATATTGGAAATAACTTGCTTCAACGCCCTAAGTCGGCCCCATTATTTGCATACTGTAATGCCTGACTGGAGACCACACGGATGCCCAGATGCGCCGGACGTCCTGAATACGATAATTGCCCAACACTTTGCTATTACATAACATGGAGCTCCCAATACAATCACAAACGTATCACACTCATATTGCAAAGCTTAAAGTGGTTTATATCATGATATGTATTCGAACTGCATTTTCCACCCAAACAAAGAGAAGTGCAGAAGAGCATGTACGAGGCCGTTTAATAAAGAATGATCTCAAATGTTTTTTTGACAACGTACCTTTACTCATCTTCATAATTTTGATGGTCCTTCTCAAAATAGTCTCCCCTGAATGCGATGCACTTGTCCCAGCGTTTCTGCCAGTCTTCAAAGACATGCTGGAAACCACTTTTTGAGAGATCCTTCAAAATCGCCTCCACAAAAAGTAACATGGGGCTAAATCCGAGTATAGGCAGGATGAGGGATGCACTTCACATTGATTTTTGCAAGATATTCAACAACATTGGCAATATGCGGCCGCGCATTATCGTGGTGCAGCATCCAGCCTGCTTCACGGAAATGTGGTCTTTTGCGCCTGATATGGACTTGCAATATTTTCAGTACATCCCTGCAGTATTGTCCAGTTACTTATGTGTGTGCAGGTACAACATGCTGATAAACCATTCCATGAATATCAAAGAATGAGATGACCATAACTTTCCCAGCAGAAGCAACAACTTTTGCTATTTTGGGGGTTGGTGATGTAGGAGATTTCCACACTGAGCTTTGCTGTTTGCTCGCAGGATCAAAATGATGTAGCCAAGTTTCATCAGCAGTGATTACGTTTGGAAGAAACTCCGGATCTTCCTCTAACATCAACTTTAACTGCATGTTACCTACATTGCAGCGGTAGGGGATACTGAACATGTCTGAACTTGCCTGGTTCTCACAGGCGGGAACCAGGAGTACCAACAATGAAACTACTACGGCGTGTTTGTTTCACATTAAGCTAACAGAATATAATAAGATTGGATTTTAGTGCGAAAAATTAAGACCGTAAAAAATTATGATCATTCTTTATGAACAGCGCTCGTATTAAAAGTGAAGCATACAAATATAAATATTTGTAACTTAAAACTTCACTTATCCTATAAGAAATGACGATGATTTTCTTATACATTGTCCGGGATCGCTATTCCATGTAAAACATTTACATAACTTCAGCCGGAAACAGAACTGTCGTCATCATTACGAACACTAGATGTTAATATGTTCTTGTTAGTACTACCAAAATCTGAAAATAAAACAAATTTAAAAACAGAATTGACTACAGATATTTCAAAATTCATTACACGATGTTTGTTTTTAAATAAAATATCTTTTCCCAAACTATTGAAACTATCGGAACATTTAATTGTTTTAGTAATTCAACTTCTGGATTTATTTCGTGGCTAAATTCTGGAAGTATTATTTGTCAGACTCTACCTTTCCAAACTTTGGCCTACACTTGGCTGGTGTTAAAGAACACTTAATGCCCATTAAAACGTGTATTTCTGCTGAAATATTGAAATTGAATGCAGTACCTCCTGTACTTACCTTACGTAACAAAACAAAAATGGGTAGAAAATGTCATGTTAAAGACCGATGATCAGGACTTCCTTTTCTTACAGTCAAGCTTATTTAGTTAATTATTTAAATTTGGAATACGCTGTTTTCCTCTGTACCTCAATCTGCGTTAATGCTGTTAATATACTTTGAATCCATACTTGTTTGTATTTGTAAAATACTTGGCTTTGAACTCCTTATACAACTAGCTCCAGAATGTGAACGTATTATCAAACGTTTTAGAATTATTAGTGTTATTATAAAATGTAAAATTCTCTTAAAACTATGTGTGCGTTAATTTATAGGAAACGAACATAAAATACCTATATAAACAAACTCTCGCGGATACAAAACTGGCATTTCAAGTAGTATATAAGAACGGCTGGCATGACAACTTAGCGGGGAGGTCCGAGGCTACAGGGTCGCTCTTAGGAGCTGCTTACACTTACAAAGACCAAGCCACTGGATAACTTGGCGCGTAATGCGACACTAGGTCACAGTGTACAACGTGACACTAACCCATGTAGTGACCATGACCTCCCTTTTGATCAATTTTACAAACATTTACTACTGATCTATGAATTACTTTTCAAAGATCTCCGGTATGCCGTCGACATTTATATTAGGTGGTTTCATAAGTAAGGTAAGTTTTCTCTTTATGAGCTCAACAGTCCTATCTTCTGCAATTTCCATAACGGTAAAAAGAAAGAGAAGACCAACTACACTTTTGTTATTAAATGGCTACTACAATTACAGGATGTGTACGGTAATACAGCTAATTTTCTAATGGTATCAATCTGTACAACGGGAATAATTTCTAAAAAGGTGATTTACTCAACTAGCAAACATATCATCAGCAAAGTACCGACACTTAAAGATGTCTCACTGACATTGCCCCTATTATCAACCTCGAGCTCCTTGTTTCAGTAATCCATCCCTTTTACCAATAAGTATCAGTTCTTTTAGTCTTCTAGTTAAAACAACTCACATTAATGGAAAGGTTTCCTTATGATATGATTTCAGGAAGTATCAATAAAAATAACGACAATTTTGATGCCCTCATCTTTCTCCTTGTCAGAGTACTCAATCACGTTATATACGATATCTCGTGCCTGCCGATGTATGACACGTTGCTGTCCAGAAGACATGATTATATCTGAACAGAGTGTACATATACTGGACTCGCCGTGTATGTGTTATAAGTAGAGCCCGGATTTTGATGAAAATTCATCTTCTTTCTGAGTAGTCACAGACGATGCTTATTTGAAATTAAGTGCATTCCGGAACAAATACGTTAGATATATATGGTTTCATAGGTCAACAAATTGCATTTTCCCAAATTTTTATAATAACATTTAGATTCATTTCCGGTCACTTTCCTTCTTTTTCACGAATCTATTGCTCATTTTCATCTGTGGCCTACATTCGGGAGGCCCGGATTCGATTCCCTTAGCCGACCTGACTCTAAGCTCTGTCCTTGGGCTTTTTGGGTGGTTTTAAAATAATCTGTAATTAAAAGTTCATATCGTGTAAACCGATATCGTGTCAGGAGAAAAGTTCAGAACTGATATACTTAATAGGCAGTGAAATAGTGGTTTCTCAAAGTATAAAACAGTTTTAGCTGACAACCACCGTTCCTTCACTTTTGATAACTTGAAGATGACCAACGCTAAGTAAGGTATTTTTTGGCTAATGGATACAGTAACTTATTTTTTTTTATTTTATAAAATTGAAATGACTTGATTAATTTGAATTTATTATTTAGTAGCAATATTTGCATTATTTACTAAGAAAGTTAATTTTAAAATATGGTATTCGAACCATATATTCATTATTTGTCTGTGAAAGTTATTAATTTATTATTATGAAAGGAATAGTTAATCTTGTTAGGTCATTTTTTACATTTTATATGCATTTTTTATATTTCAAGTGCATTTTATAGCTCAATTTTAGATAATTCTTAGGTCATCTACAGTGATTACGTTTGAAAGAACCTCCGGATCTTCCTCTAACATCAACTTTAACTTTATATTATCTCCATTGCAGCGGTAGGGGATACTGAACATGTCTGAACTTGCTTGGTTCTCACAGACGGGGACCAGGAGTACCAACAATGAAACTACTACGGCGTGCTTGTTTCACATTAAGCTAACAGAATATAATAAGATTGAATTTTAGTTCGGAAAATTATGACCGTAAAAATTTATGATCATTCTTTATTGAGCAGCCCTCGTATTAAAAGTGAAGCAAACAAATATAAATATTTTTAACTCAAAACTTCACTTATCTTATAAGAAATGATGATTTTCTTATAAATTGTCCAGGATTGCGATTTCATGTAAAACTTTTACACATCCTCAGCCGGAAACAACAAAACTGTTGTCATCGTTACGAACGCTAGATGTTAATATGTTCTTGTTAGTACTACCAAAATCTGAGAATAAAACAAATTTAAAAACAATCGACTGCCGCTATTTCAAAATTCATTACGCGATGTTTGTTTTTTTAAAATAAATATCTTTTCCCAAACTATTAGCTCTATTGGACTCTTTAATTGTTTTAATAATTTAACTTCTGGATTTATTTCATGGTTAAATTACCAATAATGATCTACTACGGCCGATTTATCAGTTTGTTTATACTTAATGTTACGAAAATGTTCTTTCGTTCTGGTTTCTAAATTACCTTTTGTCTTTCCAATATAAACTTTATCACAATCTAAACAATTAAACTGATAAGCACCAGATTTTTATTTTTAGGAATTTTATCTTAATTAGAGAAATGCAATAAAGTTTTAATACTATATTTATTTTGATGAACTGAAGTTATACCGCACTCTTTAAAAAATTTTGAAAATGTTTTCTAACTCAAGGATGGTAAGTAATCTTTTTTAAAATTGTAATCGTCTCATTTTTCTAAGGGTAGAAATATCATTAATAGTTTTCTTATATTTGCATTTTTCAATTTTTTAAATTCTTTATTAAAACCATTAATTAAAGCAGTATTAATAGGTAATGTATTTATATTCTTTATTAAATTCATCTTTTTAGGGTTATACATATTAATCTATAAATCAAACTATTGAATATATAGTTGTCTACGAAACTTATATCACGGAGGAAACCTTATTTATACAGTCTATAACAGTAGTCTTAGATCCTGTACATTTAAAGTTTATATACTCTATAAAGTATATACTCTACAAAATCCGCTAAAAGATCAAATCCGCCTTATCCTTGAATTTGCAAATTTAGAAGAAAATCCATATGTAGTTCCAAATTCATTCAATACTGCATTTAGATGTTCTGTGCAGGTTAAATGAAGGAAGCGCTATTTGACATGCATTTCCCAAAAAATGGGGTAGCCAGTATGTCATCTGTAGACCATCACATGTCTAGCGTAGGTTTACAAATAACACCTATGAGCATAATTCGATCAAATAATCTGTAAATCTCATTCATTGTTACTTCTGTTCACTTCTGAATTCTACTCTTAGGTCCTAAACTGCCTTTAGAAATCAGATCTTCCTTCACCCTACTCGCATATACATTTGTTTCCGAAACAATGAGAGACAGTAAGTCAGTAGTAAAAGATTTTGTGAAAATGTCAATTGGTTGGCTGTCAGAAGTTAGTTGAGTATGAGGTTGTACACCAGAGGTTGTGCTCGTGAAGGTATGTCTGTTTGTGTTAGTTATTTTGACACCTCCATAATGTTGATTCTTCACGAACACCTGTCGAAAATGAGTCATTCTCTTCCTATATCGTCAACACCCCCCTCCCGCTCAAAATCTGAAAACTTGCCATCAATGTTCAAATCACTAACAGCAAAACGTCTTCCACATTTTCTGATGTAATATCAAAAGCCCGTACTCTTCCTACACTAGCTAATTTATATGCTACATCCATGATTAGCACTGAGGAAACTATTTCAAATGTGTTTTAGCTAAAGAAATCGCTCGGAACTCTGACACAGTCAAAATTACTATATGAACTGAGTGAAGGAAACAGTTACATCAGCCACAATAAACTTCGGTTGTGCAATTAGCGAGATGCTGACGGAGTTTTCTTTCAGTGTGTGTAACGCAACATATACATAAACTGAAACCTATAAACCTTGAACGAAACACTTCGCTTATGCAGCGGATATACACATATAGTTTGTAAAACAAAAATACTCAGCATTAGGCGCGTTCGACGCAAAGAATGGCTTTCTCAACAATGGAATTTCAATGACTTATTAACATAATATCTATTTTAATGATACCGTAGATGTATACTGCCTTTAATGGGATTTAACCCAGTTTTTGTTTGGCTAAAATAACTTAATAAATACGTAAGATACGAATATTTATTTATGAAGCACTTTTGCAGCATTTATTGGGTATCCGTTCCAGGCCGTGCAGGGTTTAAATGGCCATTGGCGAAGTGGTTAACAGGTAATTTCTCATTTAAAATTTCCTTTCCATAATTTCACTTCCATTCCGTTTCCTCCTCGTGTTCTACGTGTGCTCGTAAGTTTAATGGTGTATGGTGGTGCTGAACAGACGGTGCGGATACAACCTCAAAGGAAAATGTATTTAAGTTGGCAGGTCGTGGTTTATCACCATATATACTATAATCTATATTAGGACCCAATGACCAAAATACCATCTTAGACATGTTAGATGTCCTAGATATTGTCACTTCGTTTGTGTTTTAGCCAGATGGGGAAGGTATGGTCTTCAGTGAAAATATTGACAAATTAGCAATTATCGTGTGAGCGAATAAAATGACTACCAACTTGGAAAGATAGAGTCAAACTGAAAAATTCAATACCATAGCCGGGGTTTCAACCACGGATCTTCTGGTCTCCGTCCAGCCGCTCTGAACCATTCAGCTACTATGGCCAACGTGCCGATATGACATTAAATTCTCCAACTGACTCGTGTTGTTCCCGATAAACCACTAGGAGTTCTCACAAACACATGAGACAACTACCTTAATGGCGACCTACAACGTGTAAGTACTTTAAGGCCCGGGCTTTATCTTTAACCACTATAAGGTCAATTAATGGAAATTAATTGTTCTTTCACACTGGCCGTGTGTAAGCTAATGTATGGAAAGAGCCAGATTTAAAAATCCAAGACCATAGCCGGGATTTGAAACACTGATCTTCTGTTTGCCGTCCAGTGAGTGAGTGTGTAGTGTTTTAGGGCCCGTCGACAACAAGGTCATTTGGGCCCGAAGTCAACTCTAAAAACTAAAAGCTACACAAAGTTAAAAAGTAAGATAAAATATAAACACTCAACTATTAAAAGCACATAAAAACCCATTCCAGTACTAAAAATTTAAAATCTCTAAAATTGATAAATATAAAATACAAGTCAGACTTGTTTATTAAAACCGATTTTAAAAACAAACCGCAGAGCCTTATCCACGGCCACTGGGTCGTCCCCTAAAATATCGTGCAAGTTAGTTCTTAGGCCCAAAGACTGGCGGACGCGGTTGTACTGCGGGCAATCCAGCAATACATGCCGCACAGTGAGGCGTACTGCACACGGAGCACACACAGGGGCCGGTTCCCCTCTTAACAGATGGCCATGAGTCGCTCGTGTGTGCCCAATTCTCAGCCGGGTATCACCTCGGCCCGCCGGTTACCAGCCAGTCTAACCATTGAGCTACTATGGTCAACGTGCCGATATGACATTAAATTTACCAACTGACTCGTGTGCTTTACCACCTTACCTAAGTGGTTTACCGGGCAAAACACGAGTCAGTTGGAGAATTTAATGTCATGTTGACACGTTGGCCATAGCAGCTCAAGGTTTTAGAGTGGCTGGACGGCAACCACAAGATCCGTGGTTCAAATCCCGGCTATTGCATTGGATTTTTAAGTCTGACTATATCTTTCCATACGTTAGCCTACACACGGCCAGTGTGATAGAACAATTAATTTCAATTTCCAACTTGTCTGAAGCAAAATGTGAAAAGTAAGCCGAAAATACAGAATAGAATTTGAAAAACAGTGACATCAACTGTTTGTGTATGCCACTCATCATAATTTCAAATTCTTTTTCTGGATAGTACTATAACATAAAAGGTAAAAATGTTTTTTTGCCAAAATTATCGATTTTTTTTGCAACAACCGTTTAGAGGACTAATGGTAATTTGTTACACAGGTTAGTATATTCTCTGAAGTTGTGGAAGACCCCCTTGAGACCTAAAGTATTAGTTCAGAGTAGGAGTAGGAGTTTTTATGGAGCAGATGCGATGTTTAAGGACGGCGTTTTAGATGCCCCGGCTTGTGGCGATCATGTTGAAACACGAGTTTTGGCTGCTGGGGGGAATGCGGCACGTAGACTATCTCAAAGCACCAGGTTGGGAAGCCATTTGTAGCCGCAATTCCCTTTACGTAAAGTCTGTCTAGTCAACGCGAGTGCAGTTGAGACTGAAAGGAAACTCACCCTCCCGCCCACTAATGACCCTCATAAATCAATCTCCACACTTCAGAAATGGAACTGTCGTTGAGGACCAATAACAAACCTGATTTTCTGGAAATGACAGTCGCATGTTCACACCACGCGGAGTCTCAGTTGCCAAAGTTCCAACTTCCAGTTGATCTGTTTCATTACGTGCAGAAATTCGTTGTGTGTCACGATGTGGAGACCGTGGGAGGGAAATGCAGTGGTAAATGCAAATGAAGTAGTAGATAACTTTCAGTCAAGTGAAACTAATCAAAGTGTAGACAATAGTGTGAATAACTGGGCCGAGTTATGTTACTGGAAAAGCCTCAAAAAACAAAGTTATAACATGAACTCTTTCTAAGCAAATTCAAGCGCTTGTTTTGAACACATATAGATAAGTGCTGAAAAATAATCTTGGTAAGGGGTGATGCAATGAACCTGATGATAAATTCTGGGTATTCACAGAAATACAGTAAGAAATATTGTGACGAAAGGAATACCAAAGACACCGATCAAGTCTGAAAACAAAAGGAAACGTTTCTCTAAAGTAGATAATTTCACATGCGATTTAATTTATACAGAAATTTATCAATTCTATGCAAAATGGAAAGCGCCCAACTTAGATAAATTGGTTGCACATTTGGAAGAAATTTGTGATTTTGCTTATGGACATTGACGAGCTGGATTTCAAATACCGCACTTTGAATAGGATAAGTGTTATTATGGAATCCAGTAGAATTGCATTTGTCAAAACTAACGAAGTTTCGCAGTACGATATATATATATATATATATATATATATATATATATATATATATATATATATATATATATATATCGGAAGTTTCGCAGTAGTGGACATAAGATAATTTATTTAGACGAAACCTCGTACGATACCCATGACGTATCGAGAAAGGTGACAACCCTACAGAAAGGTCTGGAAGAAGAAGGGTCAGTGTTGTAAAATGATTATAAGGGTTCAAAGGAGGCGGCCGACCTGCACAGACTTTACGTGTAATATGTTGCTGCGAGGGTCGTGGTTAGTCTGCTGCCTTATGAATGGTGACGATGAAGCCACGACCTGCTACGTCTTCCCGATCTGAATCTCTGGTCCAGATCTGGCACTCAGATGTATCGATGTATCTAGAAAAGTCTTCTGTGCTGCTTCAGTCGTTACATGAGAACACTTTTCTCAAGCGTGGTCGTGAGCGAAAGACTCATTTAGTTAAATTCAGAAATAAGTAAATTTTGTTTAATTTATAGACATCCAAACTTGTAATTTAAATCATTTTTATCATTTTTATACATCACTCTACATAAGAAAGATATTTCTTCGATATAATTTTCTGAGAATCAGTTTTAATTATTTTTAATATTTTGGTCTGTTCACTTCGACATTACGCAATAGAAAGACGCTTTCTTTTCTAGCTCTTTTACCAAAATTATAGATTTTTTCATCACTGGTTGCCATCACTACCACATCACACATTACATAGTCTCATGTTTTGAACTACCAATCATAAAACTTTCACATCATATCACTTACATGTTTCGTCATCACATGACCTACTATACTTTAACAATTTCCTTTCTTATTCATTTTAACATGTCCATATCGATTTTAAACCACATATTTAAATATCTTTTAATTCACGGGACCTAAACCAAAATAACCGTTACAGAGTTGATACATCAGTGGCGTACTCTGATACACGATTTCACCAACAGAAGTTAAAATCGACGTTAACAAATGTAACATTACAATTGTCACAGCGCTAGCACTACTATTATATTTCTTGCATTTCACCAACCTGTTTTCTGAAAATGTTAACAAACACATGTAAACGCCAAGAAACTGTAAATATTACAGCTGTAGAAGGATATGGATGAGTCGTATTATTTTCTGAACGTACTGCGATGCGCTTTTGTTTTCATTTTCGTCTGCATCTTGGTGTGGGTTCTTTTTGGTTCGTTGTCCTTTTGAGTGCTTTGGTCGGGATGGATTATGAAGGAGTTTGACGGTCAGATGGAAAGGTTGGTGTTTTGTCTAATTTTCGGTGAGCTGGGATCTCTTTCTCAGGGTTCGGTTATGAAAAGTCGTGCTTACCGTCTCTCTATTCCTTTATTTTCTTTAACCTGGCTACCTCTTTACTCTCTTGCTAGCACTTTCATTGCCTTCCTAGTTTTCCTTTCCCCTTAACGTTTTTACGTTGCTTTGTGAACTCCCTTTATCCCTTTTTTTGCACTGTCTTCAAGACCATAACTCTACTTCGGACTGCGGCATCGGATCCTACTTCTCTCCAATAACACGCCTTCTTCCCGTCGTATGAAGTACCAGAGTGACGCTCTTTCCCCCGTCGTATTCCCAGCTTCTATTCTAGCTTTTCTCGCCTATTACCGCCCATTTTCTATTCCTTTACTATTTTACGCCTATCACGTGGTTTACTCTACATTTTATTGGTGGGGTTTATTTCTTTAATTTTCTCTTATTGGTCACTTTCGACTGGCTTTCCTATGCAGCAGTAATATTTTTCACCCCTTTGGGTTGCATGACCTCTCAGCGTCATAACGGTATTCTGTCATGCTTGGCTACGTTTCTCTTAAGCTTCGCATACTTTGCTGGCGTCTCAATGTCGGGGTAACTTTCGAGGGTTTTTGTTCTATTGTTCTATTTCCTGCACCGGTTCTGTGCTCAGAAGCAACTCCTGTCCGATTTTTCCTTCATTTACACTATATTGCTATATCGAATATTCTTTTTAACTTTATTTCTTATATCAGTTATTCCCTTTTTGTTCCCATTATGCTTATTTATGATCTCTACTGTTGTATTAATTTCTAGTTATCTTTTCCCTCTTGGAACCTGAGGTTTCTACTTCAGTCTGCACACAGATGAAAAAATGGACAAAATCGTAAACAAAAGCCGTGACACAAATCTCTCGTCGATGGAGAAAGAATTGTTAATTGAATTGGTGACGAAGTGAAAGGATATCGTGGAAAATAAGAGGACGGATGCGGTAAATGTAAAAGAGAAAAATACCACATGGGAAAATACTGGAAACGAATTGGACTCAAATGCATGTGTCGCTCCATAAGCACCGAACAACTTCGTCAGTATTACGTAAATTTAAAACGATGAGCGAAAAAGGACAAGTGACTTAAACGTTTGAATACGGGAGATTGACATTGTATTATCCACATAATTCAGTGAATTATAAAATCGCAAAGTTATTAATACTTGAAGTAAAGGCGAGGACGGCATATTCCATTCGCTGGATGTTCTAACCTCTCTTGTACTTCCGCAGTAACCTTCATAGCAACTTGTTTCTACAGTCTATACCTCTGTAGAACATTTCCTTCTGATCGCTCCTCAAAATAACTTCTCCTCACAGGTCGTGCTCTATTACGAATGCCATTTAGACGGTCTTAAATATAGCAAATCACATCAACATGCCAGCCATCTTAACTATTTGCAACTGTTAAGGACTTAACAACAGAAATTTTAGAGAGAAATTTTCTTAACAACAGAAATTTTAACAAGAGATTTAACACGAGTGTTAAGCTAACACTTGTTGGTGAGATGCAATTTTTGTTATAACTGTTGCTAAACTCGTGTTAAGTCTTAACATCTGTTGGTGACATCGGGCATTAATGTATCACAGTCGTTATAGATGAAGTTGCTAAGTTAAGTTCGGTTGCTTATTTTCACAAAGGGATTCCAAACTGAAAATATAGCTGCGACGTCCTCAGCCTTATCTAATTGTACAGAACCACTTCATCTATTGTTATTTATATTATTGTTGTTATTGATGTTCTTGTTCGTGTCCCATTGGCGAACGCGAAACTGTTGTGTAGGGGAGGAGTGGCAATTGAGCTGCCATCCCGGGTGTGCAGGTAGGAACAGCGGGAGTAGGGAAATTGCTCTGAACTTCTTGTTTCTTGCCAGTGAGAGGGACCAGTGAGATCTATAATCCAGCAAAGCAAAGAAGGACCCTGTAAGGAATTTGCTCTCTTATACAGTAGTACAAGGTCAGCGAATGTATGTGACAGAAAACACATGCTACCCAAGGAGCAGACCGTTACAAAAACATGCGCCCTATTCAATCTGTACATTAAACCGAGAAGATTCATTCACAAAAGTAGAAGCCGTCAGAATGTTTCTGAATGGTCTGTAACTGTACTGACATGGGGTGTCATAAACCTGTCCAGGGAGGGTGTGGGAACCTTCGCCAACCCCCCTGTGCGTCTCAACCCCCGGAGACTTTCTCTCCTGTGGAGGAGTGTACCCTCCACTGGGCGGCCAATGGTTAACGTCACGGAGGTGGAAGCCATTCCGCCGTGAGAGATTAGTGAGCCATTGGCTGACGTCACGAAGCGGGTCGTATTATTACTACGCGAAAGACTGTTCGAGACTGCATTTCTAGAGGTTTCCATTGCTAGAAGCTTCATGCCGCCAGGCAGGTTATACACGACACCGAACGATTATAGCAGTTGCGTAGTTTATAACTTAACTAGTCCTTGTTTCACATAAGCTTGCCCCATATCTCTTAACGGTCACGTGACCTTATCACCTCTCATTGGCTGCTATTGCAGTATAGACTGTTGTGCGGTAAAAATTAATACATTATTTTACATGATGACATATCTTATATATTGGAAGAGAATTGTCAAATTTATATTTTAGTAACTAATTGAATTAAATATATTACGCGACAGAGTTGATTTATATGAAATGCATGTTAATTCTTAAACGAAGTAAAGAGGAGGCTCCTTTGCTCTTAAGCCCGAATTTCACATGACACGATAGCACGTGCTTTGGCGTCAGTCGTGACATATTTGTTTATATCACTTTTATCACTGACCTTGTTTTTAACTGGATTAGTCATATATCGCCATTCGAAGGTGTGCTGGGCCGAGTGCAAGAATTAAATTATTTTATTGATCGTTTATTGGGCGTGTACTTATTATATGTATAATGGCAGACTCTACCGCCAGTTTTTCGCTGAAGCATCGCAAGGGTAAAACCTTTACAAACTGGCGAAAAAAGAATTGTGGTGCATGTGTTTAATTCACTCACAGAGAAGAATCCGTCTTTGTCAGTGAGAGAAGTCGAACTCTGAACTTACAGGTGTGAGTGTTAGGTCCGTAGGAACATCGCGACAAGAAATAGAAAAAACTGGAAAACTTACCACTCCAAGCAAAAGCAGGAATAAACAAAAGCGCGTGCTCGGAGAGTGCCAGAAGTTCGTGAATCTGCATAGTTTTTTCTTTAGAAACGAACTCCCTAACGTAAATAAACTTTTGTGTGCTGTAAATGAGGATGCAGATTTACCAAATTTCAGCAGATCTAGTCTGTATAGATTGCTTATACAGCTGGGGTTTGTGAATGAAAAAAGGGGCAAGAAAAGTTTGCCAAGAGACCGAGGCGATATTGTTGTGTGGTAAAGACGTTCTTTAAGGACAATCAGACTGTACCGGGATACAAGTCACAAAATATACTACCTTAACGAGACTTGGGTGAATGAAGAACACACGAAAAGTAAAGTATGGCGTGACACGACTTTTAAGACTGAAAGACAAGCATTTTGCAAGGTATGTGTGCTGGTTTAAAAAATCCCAGTGGAAAAGGCCGAAGGCCTTTCGTGATAAACTTGTTTCAGTTTCATTGCTCATTTATTCAGTTTCAACTTGCTCAGTTTCGTTATAAACTTGTATTCTCGCATGCCTTCATATTTTTATTTGTATGATTGTATCCATCTTCCCAGCAATTATTGTGACCTTTACTGCAGGTTTAAATGTGACGGGAGGGCAACGCCTATGGTCAAAGGGACGAAAGCATTAGCCAATTAGGGTGAGGGGGAAGGTAGTTGCACGCGGAGTGATACATGTCAGCGGGGCAAGGTTATATGAAACAGAGATCAGTCCTAATTTCGGTGTCGCAGCTTCGAAGTTCTCTTAGGTATAATTTTATGCAGCATTAAATATTACGAGGGCTGTTCAATAAAGAATGGTCATAATTTTTTACAGTAATAATTTTTGCACTTAAATTCAATCTTGTTATGTTTTTTTAGCTTAATGTGAAACAAACACGCCGTAATAGTTTCATTGCTGGTATTCCTGATTCCCGCCTGTGAGAACCAGGAAAGTTCAGACATGTTCAGTATCGCCTACCGCTGTAATGAAGGTAACACGCAGTTAAAGTTGATGTTAGAGGAAGATCTGGAGTTTCTTTCAAACGTAATCACTGCTGATGAAACTTGGCTACATCATTTTGCTCCTGAGGGCAAACAGCAAAGCTCAGTGTGGAAATCTCCTTCATCACCAACCCCCAAAAAAGCAAAAGTGGTTGCTTCTGCTGGGAAAGTTATGGTCATCTCATTCTTTGATATTCATAGAATGGTTTATCAGTATTGTGACTTTGTGGGTTCGTGAAATCAAAAGTCCAATTGCACCACTCAAAAATGTTCTTTATTTCCACCGAATTACAATCGGAACACTTGCCGATTACACAGAATTACGTAATGCACACAACTGCAATTCACCAGTTCGTCTGTCACAGGTCCACTGCACGCAGGTCCGATTCACGTTCACAGTCTTCTTGTCCGTTAACTCACTCGCCGCTCCTCACGCTGCTCGCCAAGAACTGAACTTAACTCACTCACTGCAGCCCCCCCTTTTATAGGGATATCACAGTTTCTCGAAGTCTCTCGTTTCAGTGAATCACCGCGAAGGATCCAGACGGCCGGGGGAAGGCAAGAGGCGGCCAGCGACCAGTGACACTTCCCTAATCATCCCCTCAGTTAGTGACTGAGATAAATGGGTGGACGTGGTCCGAATGCCTCTGGTCCCCTACCCAGCTGTCAGTTGGTGGTGATTTCCGATAATTGGGTGACACTACTCCCTCCTCAAAGCTGGTCGTCCCGAACAGCACCATCGTAGCGGGCTAGACTATCCAGGTGTACCACCAACACCTTTCCTCGGGGCACCTTCAGGATGCGATAGACCACGTCATTAACCCTCTTCACCACACGGTACGGTCCTTGCCATGGCTGCTGAAGCTTTGGGCAGCGTCCCTTGGTCCGCGTAGGACGGTACAACCAGACCAGGTCACCTTGCTGGAACCTTTGGCTGTTGGCTTCCTGTCATATCGGGTCTTCATGCGGTATCTCACCTTCTGGATGTTCTGGCGAGCCATCTCGTGCAGCTCGTGGAGGTGGTCCACAAGGTTCTCCACATACTCGGTCGCTGGCTGTTTCGCCTCCGGAGGGCTTCCAAAAGCCAGGTCACATGGGAGGCGTAACTCTCGGCCGAACATTAAGCTGGCTGGCGTCATCCCAGTTGTGTCGTGTGTAGACGAACGATAGGCCAACAAGAACAGAAGTACCTGGTACCCTGCTGTCAGTTGGTCGTGCTTTCCGATAATTGGGTGACAGTATGTTGTACCTGCACACACATCAGTAACTGGACAATACTACAGGGATGTCCTGAAAACATTACAAGTCCATATCAGGCGCAAAAGACCATATTTCCGTGAAGCAGGGTGGATGCTGCACCACGATAATGCGCGGCCGCATATTGTCAATGTTGTTGCTGAATATCTTGCAAAAATAAACGTCAAGTGCATCCCTCACCCTCCCTATAGTCCGAATTTAGCCCCATGTGACTTTTTTCTATTCCCTAACTTGAAGGTACGCCTTCGTGGGAGGCATTATCCATCATCAGAAGCAGTGGTGAAGGCTGCGGAGGCGATTTTGAAGGATCTCTCAAAACTGGTTTCCAGCATGTCTTTGAAGACTGGCAGAAACACTGGGACAAGTACATCGCATTCAAGGGAGACTTTTTTGAGAAGGACCATCAAAATTATGTGGATGAGTAAAGGTATGTTGTCAAAAAATATTGTGATCATTCTTGATTGAACAACCCTCGTATTAATTGAGACCAGAAAAAACGTTGTATATAACTATGTTAACGTTTTATGTAAGAATGTAACAAAGGATTCGTATTAAATTTCTGCACAATTTATGGTAAGACCCATTCAGCAAATTGTTATGTGCTGCACAGTAAACTTACGAATACTCATTTATCTAGTTACGTCATGCTAATCGAGATCTACGACATTTCCAGAAGTTATCTAATTGCTAATTTTGTTTTGGGTCCCAGAACTGCACTTTAGGCGACAGAACTCTTTGCATGACAACACATAAAAACTAATGACTTCACATTTGAAAAAAGGTGTTAAGTATTAGAAAATTCAAAACATACCAACTAATTAATATCTTTGAAATTCTTTGTTCCACAGTAAACAAATTGTAGGCTATAGTAAGTCATATATCTGTTTCGTAAGTCTGGTTTGCCAATTATGTCAGTGGGTGAGTGAGTGAGTGAGTGAGTGAGTGATTATGTGAGTGAGTGGGTGAGTGAGTGTACATGTGAGTGAGTGTGTGAGTGAGTGGGCAAGTGAGTGAGTATGTGAGTGAATGTGTGAGTGAGTGAGTGAGTATGTGAGTGAATGTGTGAGTGAGTGTACATGTGAGTGAGTGTACATGTGAGTGTGTGAGTGGGTATGTGAGTGATCGAGTCAATGTGAGTGAGTTAGTGAGCGAGCTAGTGGGTGAGTATGTGAGTGTGTATATGAGTGTGAGTGAGTGAGTATGTGAGTGTGTGAGTGGGTGAGTTAGTGAGTGAGTGGCTGAGTGAGTGGCTGAGTGAGTGAGTGAGTGAGTGAGTGGGCGATTGAGTGAGTGAGTGAGTGGGTGAGTGAGTGAGTGAGTGAGTTGCTGAGTGAGTGAGTGGCTGAGTGAGTGAGTGGCTGAGTGAGTGTACATGTGGGTGAGTATGTGAGTGTGTGTGAGTGAGTGAGTGAGTGAGTGAGTGAGTGGGCGAGTGAGTGCACATGTGAGTATGTGAGTGTGTGAGTGGGTATGTGAGTGAGCGAGCGAGCTAGTGGGTGAGTATGTGAGTGGGTGTGTATATGAGTGTGTGAGTGAGTGAGTGATTGAGTATGTGAGTGTGTGATTGAGTGAGTGAGTTAGTGAGTGAGATGGCGAGCGAGCGAGCGTGTTTGCGTGCGATTTAAGATATCATCTATAGCTAGATCATTTATGCCCTCAGTAGGTATTCCAAGAAAATTCAAGAACGTTGCTCTTGTTATTCTAAAATATGTTAAATATATGGTACATTTATAAAAATCATTAGAGCAATTCTTAACAAAATACACATTTTTAAAAATTCTCAATCTAAAAGGTAGCTTATGATGGGGCAGTTTTCTTGTAAGTCTTTGTGGGAAACGCGGAACCTAACTCCCAAGTTTAGCTTTCAACCGACTTTTAATTTTTGGGCTTTACTACACACACACGCTAGAAGCTACAACGCTCTAAGTGGACACCTAGGGATCAGCCAGACACGTGCAATGAGCAGGTGCGGGAGAAACCACTTTGTCCATCACAAATGCCATGTGCAGCGCCCTGGGATCAAATATTGTGAGAGGCGAGCGGTTTCCTCCCTCATAGAGGGGGAGGGGGTGGTACGTACTTTCGAGTAAATCTCGATATCGAATTTTTAGAGTGTCACTACGTGTAGTGGAGGAAGTAAACGTACTCTATAAACATTATAATTGCTTTTCCCAAACGGAACAGGATTCAACTGCGTAAAAACAAAATTGTAATAATTCCTCTAACTTCTTGATTTTACAAAATAGCACGAAATAGTCGTAAGCCTAATATTTCTAAGAAGCGTTTCCCTTCTCTTCACAAACATTCTGTGGACGAGCAATTAATAGATTGTCATTTTTCATGACTGTTATTTGGGTATTAGGATCAGTTCTGTAGTTTTCTAAGAAACATACTTTTACACAAGTTTGCATGCAGTAAAATCTCTAATTATGTTTTAATTTTCATCAACATCCCATAAAAATTAATATTACTGCCAACTTTTAAAACATTGTATGTTAGTCGAGGTGCACATAGTAGAAACAGATCAAGCGGAAAATTAGTAAAAGGGCAAAGAAACGAAGAAAGAGGTTAAGGTGAGAAATCGGCAGAAACAGCATTTCTCATCTAAAGCAACAACAGAATAAATGTAGAGGTTATTATATCAGCACTGACAGGAATTTCCAAGCACTAAAGCCATCACGGAAGATTGCTCTGTCATTAGCGTATTGGCTCTCGATGTCCCAGAAAACATTGTCCTCTGTCGTTTGATTTAAAACAAAGTAAGATTAAGTTACAGTTGAGTGACGCGATGACAATATAACCACAGGATAAAAATGGTACTTCGCCGAAAGGCGTTGTAGTGTTTCAACCAGTTATGTCGTGTATTTTGATTTCGCTTCTCTCTGACTGTTTTATTAATATTGCGTACAAATTAATGCGGAGGACGTTTTAATGTGAAATGTGAGAAAAATCAAAGTAGAGGGCGAGATACTGAGAGCTGGGCGTTTATAAATGACATGCTAAAACTTTTAAAGAGCATGAGAGAAAAAAGCATACGAGATGCGTTTCTTTTTCTGTAATTTACGTCCTCCAACGTTAACTCATATCGGACGATGAATGAAATTGGTGAAATGATACTCAAATGAGCCCAGGGTCTATAGAGCTTAGAGTTACCGAACATCTGTCTTTCAGGATAATGGAAACCCCCGGAAAAACCTTATCCAGGTAAGTCACCCTGACTGAGAGTCCTCTTGAACGTGACGCAGTCACGCTACGACCACACGAGGCGGGCACACGACGTGCGCTGAGGTTATAACACCGCCTACTTTTTATCACAACTGGGACCAGATAGAAACTTCTGTTGCTTTTTTTAAATACACGTGGACTCTTTGTGAATGAGTGACAGAGATGGCAGCACTGTGCAATGCATAGAACTTTAGTGGCAGCGACGAGAGTTAGGACTGCTTCTGATACTTAAAATGATGAAGTTTTCATTTCCAGAACAGCGTGTAAATCATTCGTTTTCTCCATTTTCGTGGTGTGACACCTATTGAAATTCATCGCCAGTTGAGAGAGGCATGCGATGATGGTACCATGGATGTGTGTAATGTATGTTCCTGGGTGCGACAGTTCAGTGAAGACAGAACTTCGTGTGACAACAAACCAAGACAGTCGCGGCCTCGCACTAGCCAGTCTGACGACATGATCCAGCAAGTGGAGAACGTTGTTTTGGAGGATCGCCGAATGAGCATTTTCAGATCTTCATGCAGCATTGTGTGCACATATCCCACGGAAATGCCAATTTTGGAGGCGATGTTTGCAACTAAGTCTTTCGAAAATGCAAAATGGGTATGCGTTTTTTGATAAGAAGAGTTCTCGTGTTAGATATGTATTCATCATCACAGGTTTCCATTAATAGAGTAGTAATAATAATAATAATAATAATAATAATAATAATAATAATAATAATAATAATAATAATAATAATAATAATAATAATAATAATAATAATAATAATAATAATAATAATAATAATAATAATAATAATAATAATAATAATAATAATAATAATAATAATAATATAATAATAATAATAATAATAATAATAATAATAATAATAATAATAATAATAATAATAATAATAATAATAATAATAATAATAATAATAATAATAATAATAATAATAATAATAATAATAATAATAATAATAATAATAATAATAATAATAATAATAATAATAATAATAATAATAATAATAATAATAATAATAATAATAATAATAATAATAATAATAATAATAATAATAATAATAATAATAATAATAATAATAATAATAATAATAATAATAATAATAATAATAATAATAATAATAATAATAATAATAATAATAATAATAATAATAATAATAATAATAATAATAATAATAATAATAATAATAATAATAATAATAATAATAATAATAATAATAATAATAATAATAATAATAATAATAATAATAATAATAATAATAATAATAATAATAATAATAATAATAATAATAATAATAATAATAATAATAATAATAATAATAATAATAATAATAATAATAATAATAATAATAATAATAATAATAATAATAATAATAATAATAATAATAATAATAATAATAATAATAATAATAATAATAATAATAATAATAATAATAATAATAATAATAATAATGATAATGATAATGATAATGGAAACGTAGAGTATGACTCAAAAATTCAATGCCATAGCCGGGATTTGAACCACGGACCTTAAAGTACTTACAGCATAGTAAGTCGTCATTAAGGTAGTTGTCTCATGTGTTTATGAGAACTCCTAAGTGGTTTACCGGGAAAATACGTGTCAGTTGGAGAATTTAATGTCATATCGGCACGTCGGCCATAGTAGCACAATGGTAGTGCGGCTGGACGGAAACCAGAAGATCCGTGGTTCAAATCCCGGCTATGGCATTGAATTTTTCAGTCTGACTCTACGTTTCCACAATTTAGCCTACACATGGCCAGTGTGAAAGAATAATTAATTTCCAAGAAGAAGAAGAAGAAGAAGAAGAAGAAGAAGAAGAAGAAGAAGAAGAAGAAGAAGAAGAAGAAGAAGAAGAAGAAGAAGAAGAAGAAGAAGAAGAAGAAGAAGAAGAAGAAGAAGAAGAAGAAGAAGAAGAAGAAGAAGAAGAAGAAGAAGAAGAAGAAGAAGAAGAAGAAGAAGAAGAAGAAGAAGAAGAAGAAGAAGAAGAAGAAGAAGAAGAAGAAGAAGAAGAAGAAGAAGAAGAAGAAGAAGAAGAAGAAGAAGAAGAAGAAGAAGAAGAAGAAGAAGAAGAAGAAGAAGAAGAAGAAGAAGAAGAAGAAGAAGAAGAAGAAGAAGAAGAAGAAGAAGAAGAAGAAGAAGAAGAAGAAGAAGAAGAAGAAGAAGAAGAAGAAGAAGAAGAAGAAGAAGAAGAAGACAAGGGAACAAGTACAAGACTATAGTAAAACAAAAGCAGCTGTTGCAATGAGCAAATGTTCTGCATAAATCTTAATTTACACATATGTGATGAAGTATCTGAATAAACATTTACTTTAGCATCATTTTCTGTGTACATTAAAATTTGGAGAAATTATTGAGAAGTGTTGAGTTCACTTCCGTGTAAGTAACCTTTAAGTACACCTGTAACCACCTTCCTTTGACAGTAAAAGCGGGGCTCAAAATAATCAACATCCTTGTCAAGAACTAGAATTTGGAATAAACTTGTTAGGAATAATTGGACCTCCTCGAAGTGGAAGGTCAAAAAACTTAAATTTAGTTAATACGAGGTTTGTCTGATAAGTTTTCGACCTCAATATGAAGATGGCAGCACTCGTAATAAAAGCTAAAGAATTTCGTTGTTCACCTGTTGACAGCAACTCGCCAAAGTTTCAGCCGTTTTAGATGCTCAGTTGTTATGTAACAGTCGTTTGATTGAGTTCATGTGAGTGTTTTTATGAAAATGGACAAAATCGAATATCGAGCTGTCATTAAATATTTGTGTTTTGAAAAGCAATACGCCTACGTAAATCAAAGATGAGTTGGATTCTGTGTATGGGGACTCTGCACCATCATTTACCACAGTGAAATTTTAGCCAGCTGAAATTAAACGTGGCCGTAAGAGCTTGGGAGACGATGACGTTCGGTTCGTCCAAACCTGCAACTACCGACGAAAACGTTGGCAAAGTTCATCAAATGATGCTAGACGACCGCAAGATTAATTGAGAGAGATAGCAGAGGCCATGAACATGTCAAAACAACATTTTTCTCACATATTAAATCAACATCTACACATGAGAAAGCTGTCCGCGCGTTGGGTGCTGCATTTGCTGTAGTTAGACCGAAAACGTGTTCGAATGAACATTTCCAACGCTTTGTTGCCGCAGTTTAGGCGCAATAAATCCGAGTTTTGGTGCCAATTAACTACTGTAGATGAAACTTGGATACACCATTATACGCCAGAAGCAACAGTACGGTCAAAGCAGTGGACTACAAAGGGGGAACCGGCTCCAAAAAAACTGTTTTCTCGGCTGGGAGAGTGGTAGCGACTGTTTTTTTGGAACATTCATGGAGTTATTTCAATCTAATATCTTCAAAAAGGAAAAGAAACATTACAGGAGCATACTGCGCATCATTTCTTGACAAGCTGAAGCAAGGACTTGTGGGAAAACGGCCACATTTGCACGAAAAGAAAATCCTGTTTCACTAAGACAACACACCGTCTCACACCTCAGCGGCTGAAATGGCGAAAATCCACGAATTACAGTTTAAACTGCTTGACCATCCACCTTACTCACCAGATCTAGCCACAGACGACTTCTTTTCGTTCCCTCATCTGAAAACTAAGCTCGGAGGACAAAGATTTTCGTGAAATGAGGGGGCAATCACCTTCGTGAACAATTGTTTTGCAGAGAAAAATGCCAAGTACTATTTCTATTTGGACAGGTTACAGAGACGGGAGCATCGCTGGGAGAAGTGTGTAGAGTTACAAAGAAGATGTTGAAAAACGTCGAGCACTATTTGGACGGGCTACAGAGATGAGACCATCGTTGCGAGAAGTGTGTAGAGTTACAAGGAGACTATGTTGAAAAACTATTTGGACGGGTTACAGAGAAGGGAGCATCGCTGGGAGACGTGTGTAGAGTTACAAGGAGACTATGTGGAAAAACGCCGAGTACTATTTGGACAGGTTAGAGAGATGCAAGCATCGCTGGGAGAAGAGTATAGAGTTACAAGGAGACTATGTTGAAAAACGCCGAGTACTATTTGCACTGGTTACAGAGATGGGAACATCGCTGCGAGAAGTGTGTAGAGTTACAAGGAGAATATGTTGAAAAACGCTGAGTACTATTTGGACGTGTTACAGAGATGGGAACATCGCTGCGAGAAGTGTGTAGAGCTACAAGGAGAATATGTTGAAAAACGCTGAGTACTATTTGGACGGGTTAGAGAGATGGGAGCATCGCTAGAAGTGTGTAGAGTTACAAGGAGAATATGTTGAAAAACGCTGAGTACTATTTGGACGTGTTACAGAGATGGGAACATCGCTGCGAGAAGTGTGTAGAGCTACAAGGAGAATATGTTGAAAAACGCCGAGTACTATTTGGACGGGTTAGAGAGATGCGAGCACCGCTGGGAGAAGTGTGTAGAGTTACAAGGAGACTACGTGGAAAAACGCCGAGTACTATTTGGATGGGTTAGAGAGATGGGAGCTTCGCTGGGAGAAGGGTGTAGAGTTACAAGGAGACTATGTAGAAAAACGCCGAGTACTATTTGGACGGGTTACAGAGATGGGAGCATCGCTGGAAGAAGGGTGTAGATTTACAAGGAGGCTATGTAGAAAAACGACGAGTACTATTTGGACGGTGTATAGAGATGGGAGCATCGCTGGGAGAAGTGTGTAGAGTTACATGGAGACTATGTTGTTGAAAAATAAAAATAAAAGATAGAAAAATCTGAAGAAATGTCCTGTATATTTATTAGGTCGGAAACTTCTCAGACGGCCTATGTGTATGCCTTTTCAGGATAAAGAAGGCAAAGACGGTTACTAAAATGCAAGTTTAGATAAAAATTGGAGTATAATCTTTAAAGACAAGAAATCCATTTGTTTAGCAACGAAGAAAATCTCCAGAAAAATTCCGCTTAATTACCGGTCATGACTCATAAAAGTCACCACACTGCGCCTTTTTCTTTTATGAATAGGGAACATTAACTGCTGTGCCCAGCAATTACAAAAATACAAAGATCTGTTCAAAGTAAATTAACATACTATAAATGGGACACCAGAAGGAGAATGGATTCGGATCATTAATAAACAATCATAGGGTGCCGGAACATCCCTTATCTCTAGCACAACTGAGAAAGAAATGCTTGTCCTCTAGATTACTAAACAGTCGTCTCAGCTGAACCTTTCAGAGTGTGCTGTAACCTGGAAACCGTTATCGAATGCTGTGAGTTGCATAAGTTTGGAAAGCTAAGTCCAAACTTTGGTTGGTCAAATACTTCTGGATGTACTCTTTGCATATGTTATTTTTCATACATATTTAAATCTAAAACGGATACCAATAATAATAAACAAATATACCAGTCTTCAATATAGCCCTGGTTGTTTTGACGGTATCCATCAAATGTTCCAATGTAGTCAGAAAAGGTGCTCTCAATTGAAACTGACTGTATGTATTTCTTGAGGAAATTAAAATATATGAATTATTAATACAGCAATCTGAATACATCATGTGAGTGCGGATATTAAATGTTCATCGATGTGGTGGACCTGATAGAGATATCTATAAGAATGAGTAAATGAATGTTTGTAACAGCCTGATGTTGCAGTATTTATGACACAAAGGTATTGTGATCGACAAAAGCTGTTAATGTGCTAGTAAAGGTCTTTGAACCTGAAAGCGAACAAAACTCCAACTCCCGTCACTGCTCAAGCTGAAATTTTGCAAACGAAATTGAACCCTCATTTCGTAAACAGATCTTCCATCGACTCCTGGGACTGTCATTCACTCTCATGAACTTATATCGTCATTCAGTTGCGGATATGTTTAAATTATGTTTATCTTACTCTATGCGGCACCACCATTATGAGAGCACAACATCAGGCCCATCATTGTTTTTCTTCAACTCTTAAGCAGTGAATCGTGTACGGGAGGGTAGTACAATGGCGCTCATGTAATATTCTTGACCCACAATGGTTCTAACAAATACTGCATACCAGTGACATCTATCGGACAGTCGGTGTAACACACAGAAGGAGTATCCTGGCCGTGGAGCAGTGTATGCGTGTTTGTTGACAAGAAGCTGTTTTGTGTGAATTTCTTACGGCAGATACACCAAGATCATTGCAAGGCAACACTGAATAGATTACTAAACAAGTTTTATAAAGTACATAAGTTGAAGAGTCTCTATTTATTGACTACCCGTTTATACTTTAGTCGATCTTGTGGTGCTGTGTTTGAAGCGTGCTTCTCATGATAAATCCAACATGTCGTCGGCGGGTAATGATGCTCAATCCTAAACGCTGTTACCCGCCAGACGAGTGCCATTGTCCAACACGTATTTTATTTTATCCAACGGACCACTTAAAGTCAAATGGTATTTGTTGCATTCAATTAATCTTATACGAATAAATAGCAGCTCATGGGTTTCAGTGCACTGGTATTTGGCCTCTGAAACCTGATCATTTCAGTGATGACGATTTGATGGCCGCAGAAAAGTTACAAATACCGGTAGCCAACAACCAGAGAATAACAGACACTTTCTGTGGATCTACTCACCAAGAAACACCTGTATTGCACATGACTTCAGCAACAACCAGTTCTACCGTCACTGAACCAACAATATCAGAGTGCTCTACCAATTCCTTGTTCCACTTAGCAGAATTAGGACTGTCCCTTCCTCACCAATCACTTCTGTCTCCAGAGACCCAGATATGCCCAAAAGCTCTACCAAAAATTCCGTCCTCTACTACAGGTCCCTGAAATATTTCCAGATGACCACTCGACAAAAGCCAAAAGGTCTCAGATGAAGGTACAACTGCAGGAAGCAGAGAGGTTGCACAAAAACATTGGAACCAAGCAATAGCACCAAAAGGAAGAATTCCAAGAAACGAAAAACAGGAAGGAAAATCAATTTGCCTGATAGCTCCAGAGACCAGGATTCTATCAACTAATTAAATATATGTGACGATGATGAACTTGACGATTTGGAACCTGTGTCAAAAGATATCTGTTTTATTTTAGAGAAACTCCACAAAATAACGAATTGTTGTTCCGTTGTGTCTCCTCCTCTGAATGGGCACATGAGGAATGCCGTGGAACCGACGCACCTGATAATTAACTATGAATATTGCATACCACAGGAGAGAAAATCTCCGAGGCCTGAGACGCAGGAGGATTTGAGAAGGTTCCCACACCCTTCTTGGATAGATTTATGACATCCCGCTCCACTGCAGTTACAGACCACTCAAAAGCATTCTGACATCTACTTTCGTGAATGATTCGTCTGGATATTAGTGTACAGAGTGAAATAGGCGCAGGCTTTTTAACGGTTCTACTCCTTGTGTTACATGCGTTTCATTCACACATATTTGCTGTCCTTATCCCACAGTGTAAGCGGCCACATTCCTTTCAGGGACCTTCTCTGCGGTGGTGGAACGTACTCTCATCCATGTCATTATATATCACTATTATATATCACTATTATACCTCCTGTACAAATACATGAAATTGCTGACCTTAAGATTTACTTGCTGACTCAGGTCCCCTGGCTATAAGCCTTTGGTTTTCCTGAGCAACTTGGTGTCATTTCTTCTTGAACTTCGCTACTTTTACCCTAATCCACTTTTCTCTTAACCTATATAACAATTCTCCTATACATCTATTTTTCTTTTCTCCCATCCCCGTTAACATGCGTAATGCCACTACCTCTTTGCTCACACTGTCCCATTTCTTATCCCATATTTTTCTCCTGCAATTTGTTAACTCCTTACATTCTACCAGGTAGTGAACAGTGCTCTCTTCATCTCCACAAAATTCACATTTTCCTACCTCATTACTTCTCAACCCTTTTAGGTATAATATTCCTACTCTCATCCATGCTATGTCTTCTCTTCCAGTTTTGCCACATTGATCTATATATTTTTCCCTACCCCATTCTGTATTTAATTACTTATTAAATTTCAAAGTTTTCTTTTCTTCTATACTTTCCCATATCTCTTGCCTATCTATGTCTTGTAGTCTAGTTCTCAATTCCTTCCAAAAACCGCTTTGATTTGTCTCCTCTACTCTCCATAGATCTCCCATACCTATCTTCGATATCATTCTTCCCAATTCCGACCATCAACTGTTTGTTCTTAATGCTTTTCTGTTGCTTCATGCACAGATTCAATAATTCCCCTTTCTGCCCTTTAATACACTTATACCAGAATTTCAGTATTCTCTCTATTATTATTTCCCTTCTTTTTACCTACAAATAAGGTAAAGTAAGGGCTAACGTACCGACATTTGTTAACATAATAAAGTAGATATTTGCGGGTTAAAGCTGTTCAAGTTTGAGACCGCCTGTGTTACAAACTGACGCTACACCATTGCCTGCCAATCCAGAGAGAAGATGGGAAAACTTTTGCCATATTATTATTGGAAATTCTCGTGTTTCTGTATCTGGAGAAACAAGGCATATCAATCGATATCGGTTTCGAAGGGCCCAACGATAAAGTTCGTACGAGGGGATTTTAACATTTATGTGGAAATATTTGAAATACGTGACTTGGATTAGTTTGATTGGTGGCCAAGGGCTGAAGACAAAGTTTGGATATGTAAAGCAGCTAAAAGAGATTCCTTTATAACAAATGGCTTACTTGCTGAGTTTGACCTTTCTCCGAATAAAATAGTAGAAATAAAGATGCGCTATTTCCCTAATAGCGACGTCCAGACTATTTACTACAGCACATCTGATATCCATAGACGTTTTCAGCAAAGTAAAACGCAATAGAAAAATTTTGAAAAATTAATAGCGATCCGTATTATCTTCACTTGATCCATTATTACCTAATGGTGCAAAGGAGGATGACAAAGATGAAAGTACAAAAACGCAACAGTGAGATTTGAATATACGAGGGGCGCTCAGTAAAGAATGATACTAATTTTTTACAGTCATAATTTTTCGCACTAAAATTCAAACTTTATATATTATGTTAGCTTAATGTGAAACAAACATGCCGTACTAGTTACATTGATGGTACTCCTGGTTCCCGCCTGTGAGAACTAGGCAAGTTCAGACATGCTCAGTATCGCCTACCGCTGCAATGGAGGTAACATGCAGTTAAATTTGATGTTAGAGGAAGATCTGGAGTTTCTTTCAAACGTAATCACTGCTGATGAAACTTGGCTACATCATTTTGATCCTGAGAGCAAACAGCAAAGCTCAGTGTGGAAATCTCCTTCATCACCAACCTCCAAAAAAAGCAAAAGTGTCTACTTCTGCTGGGAAAGTTATGGTCATCTCATTCTTTAATATTCATGGAATGGTTTATCAGTATGTTGTACCTGCACACACATCAGTAACTGGACAATATTACAGGGATGCCCTGAAAACATTGCAAGTCCATATCAGGCGCAAAAGACTACATTTCCGTGAAGCAGACTGGATGCTGCAACACGATAATGCGTGGCCGCATATTGCCAATGTTGTTGCTGAATATCTTGCAAACTTCAACGTGAAGTACATCCCTCACCCTCCCTATAGTCCGGAATTAGCCCCATGTTACTTTTATCTATTCCCTAACTTGAAGAAACGCCTTCGAGGGAGGCATTATCCATCATCAGAAGCAGTGGTGAAGGCTGCGGAGGCGATTTTGAAGGATCTCTCAAAAATGGTTTCCAGCATGTCTTTGAAGACTGGCAGAAACGCTGGGACAAGTGCATCGCATTCAGGGGAGACTATTTTGAGAAGGTCCATCAAAATTATGAGGATGAGTAAAGGTAGGTTATCAAAAAAAATTGTGATCCTTCTTTATTGAACAGCCCTCGTAAAAACGGGAATATTATTTTTTCCTTTGATCAGTCACAAGCTAACATATTTGAGAAATTAGAGGCAGAAAAACGACCGACCCAGGCAAAATTATAATTGATGTTACACATAACGTAAAATATGAAGTGATAGACCTTAAAAAGAATTGTTCAGCAACCTTAAGTATAATTACAGAAATCCTTTTTAAAACAATAAATTTTAAGTTACATGAATAGGCTATAGAAACGAATAAAAATCAGGGCACTTATTTAAACAGGAAGCCATGAAAATAAACAAATATAAAAGATTGGGTCCAGCGGTATTTCCTGCCATGTGCGGTTATTGGCGCTCGAAATTGAGTAAACCAATTTAATATTTCTTTATGTAATGATCGCATTTATAGTTATCAGCTGTGTCAGCTCAACATTTCTCATGTGCCCTTTTAGTGCATGAGACACAACTGAACTACAGTTCGATATTTTGTCCAAATGAAACAGATATCTTTTGATAGAGGTTCCAAATTGTCAAGTTCGTCATCGTCACATATATTTAATTAGTTGACAGAATCTTTGTCCCTGGAGCTACCAGGCAAATTTATTCTCCTTCCTGTTTTCGTTTCTTGTTATTCTTCTTTTCGGCCTTTTTTGGTGCTATTGTTTTTGGTTCCCATGCTTTCGTGCAACTTTTAGGGATCGCCGTGTCTCTGCTTCCTGCAGTTGTTCCTTCATTGGAGAGACTGCTGGAATCCGAGACTTCATTTTATTTGGCTTTCGTCGAGTGGTCATCTTGGAAACATTTGAGGGATCTGGAATGGGCGAAATATCTGCGAAGAGAATTTTGGTAGAACTTTTGTGTGTCTCTGGATCTCTGGAGGCAGAAGTGATTGGTGAGGAAGGTACAGACCTAATTCTGCTAACTGGAGCAACGAATTTGTAGAGCACTGTGATATTGTTGGTTCAATGACGTTAGAATTGGTTGTTGCTGAGGTTATGTCCAATACAGGCGTTTCTTGATGAGTAGATCCACTAGGCGATGTTTCATGATCTTCGTCCGCAACAGAAAGTGTCTGCTATTCTCTGGTTGTTGGCTACCGGTATTTGTAAGTTCTCTGCGATCATAAAATCTTCATCACTGAACTGATTTGGGTTGGAAGACCAAATAACAGTGTACTGAAACCCATCAGCTGCTATTTATTTGTATGTTTTGCATAACATTAATGGAAAGTAACAAATCCCATTTCACTTTAAGTGATCCCTTTGTAAAAATAAGTCAACATTAAAATATATGTTGGATAATGGCGCTCGCCTGGCGGGTAATTGATTTAGGATTGAGCGCCATTGCCCGCCAACATGTTAGATTTATCATGAGAAACACGCTTCAAACGCAGCACCACAATATCGACTAAAGTATCATCTGGTAGCCATAAATAGAGACTCTCAACTTATGTACTTTATAAAACATGTTTAGAAATCTATTCAGTGTTACCTTGTAATAATCTTGGTGTATCTGTACTAAGAAATTCACACAAAACACGCTTCTTGTCAACAAACCCACATACACTGCTCCACGGCCACGATACTCCTTCTGTGTGTTACCCCGACTGTCCGCTAGATATCAGTGGCATGCAATATCTGCTGGAATCATTGTGTCTCAAGAATATTACATGAGCGCCATTAAACTACTCTCACTAAAGATTGGCTATGGCAAGGTAAATTCCCTGGTTTATTGAAACAAGCAACAGTTGAAGTACTTGGTAAAGGATCCTAAACACAAAATCATATAGATCAATTTCATTGCTAAACACAATGGGCAACACAATGGTCCCGGAGAAAACCCGCCCCAGTGCCGTGTTGTCCACCACAAATCTCACTTTGCGGTCGCCTGGGATCGAACCCGGGCCGCCTTGGTGAGAGCCAAGCGGTCTAACCACTAAGCCACGGCGTGGCCTGAGAGTATCGATAGATTATGCGAGAACATGTTTTGATTACAATTACAAATAGTGAGAAAAGTTACATAGTTGGAGTTTTTATGGAAATCACTTCAGTGTATCATATGGAGGAAGTTGAATGAAAAGCTCTGCTATTAAAATAAGAGGACAAAATAAATGGAGTTTATGTGTAAGTATTTAGTGCAGTAAAACGAACAAAAATTGAAAGTGATAGTGTACAAAAGGAGTTTTATATGAGCAAAATTATTCAAACAGAAACAATACCAGGAGAGTCAGCTGCCCTTTATTCTCGAGTTTTATGCAATTTGCATTTTATACACCAACATGAAAACATCGACCCCATTACTAGGTTCTACCCGCGTATGTAACATGGATGTTAAACACTCAATGAAATTAGTACTAATATAGATGTTATCACATCGCCTGTAGTATATTCGTAATTAGACAGTTGACGTTCGCACGTCTGTAAATGTTCACTGGAACCAGCGATTACTATATAATACACGGAATGCTTATGTGACTGGTTACTAGGTAGCTCAGTCGGAACGAGTGCAAAACTGATATCTCATCTGTTTGCTGTGAGGGTGGTTCGAATCCTCTGCATAGCCGTACTAATTTCTTTATCACGTAATACAATTTACAAGTATTATTCTGAAAATTGTTATTATTTTTATTCCTAATTGTTTTATTTATATTTTATAGTATTGATTGGTGTTTTTATTGATGAACTACAAGTAGATAGTTGTTGAAACACACCTGTAGGTAGGTGCAATTGAAATTATTTATACACATTTATACACATTTGAACAGAGAACACAAGGAAATTGCAGTATTAGAATTTTACATGGAAGTTAAACACAATTTTGCAGACATGTAATTATTGTGCTATTAAAAATGTCGGTTTAAATTTGTATGTTTTGTGGCGTTTGAGTGGCCCTTTTTCTCTCACCTAACAAAGCAAATGGTCGAACTGATGACCTTCTTGTGTAATGCCCACCCTCAGGAACTTTAGAATTAAAGTATTCTGAATTTGGTTTCCAAGTTTTATTGGAAATAAAAAAGAGTCCTTACAATGCTGAGACTCAAACCTGTGTGAGGGGCGGTTAGGGCACCCGAGACATCATAATCGCATTGAGCTATTTCGAGACTTGCCTGAAAGCACGTTCTGGGTTCAGTAGTACGACTTGTATGCCTGGCGCTATACATTTGCCGCCTCGCGAGTTCTCGTGTTTGATTTAGCCTTTTAAGACAATTTTTATCATTTGGTGCGCGTTTTAATATTATTGCACAAATGGCAAAAGCTCTTATGCATGTTAATTGAGTTGCATGAGACGCAGTTTAAGCAAAAATGTAAATAAACCGTTGTTTAATAATATTTCCGTTTTGACTGTACAGCTCCATGATGAATGAGGCGTATCTGTCATTTTTTTTTTCCTAATTTTTGGCAGCTAAATCCTGCTCTAAGTACAATAATCCGTCATTTTGCTTTTAGCTGACGTTGTTAGTGTTCTCATATGATAGGCCCATTTTCTCCAAGACGTTTACTGAATTACTTTGTCCTGTTTACTCTAATAAAAAGTTTGTAAAATCGGCTGAAAACCGGAATTCGCTCTCAGTAAAGGAGTCGTATATTTTTGAGATGTACTTTAGCGAGCTGAAATAATTAAGTAATTAGTTTAATTTGAAGCTATAATATTGCAGTCATTTACTTTCACTGTAATGAGGATGCAAAACCGTAAAGCAATTCCCTAAACGAATCCTAGCTTTGTGCATGAGTATGTGCGAGCAATAAGTGGTTAGGTTGCAGAGAGTGGGGTACAAGTAAGCCGCCCTATCGCTTTTTTCCAACAAACTCAGTCTTGCACCAAGTGTGCTCCGTACAGAGCTGTCAAATAAGATGAAAACATTAAAATGAGAGCCAGTGTGGATCGTTGACGTCAAAGGAAGCCATATCAGCGTATTAGTGACTTCGAAAGGGGCAGATTGAAGGCTCTACAGGACGCGGGTTTGTCATAACGTGACATTTCGGTTGTGGTACTAAAGTGATGCATCGGCGGGAGCAGTGGATAAAAGAAGGCCGTATTAGGCGAAGAGTAGAGGACCATGCAGGATGACAACATCACGTGATGACAGCAATCTTGTATACATGACTACGTCATCACCTACAATGTTGGTTCTACGTTGGAGCACTGCAAGTGTGAATCTGCCTACTATGTGTTTCAAATGGGAAGAGTTCTGGTTTGTAGCGAATCACATGCGTTAGAGCCTTCAGCGTTTCCACCTCGTTACCCCCACTATTTTTATATTTCCCTCTCTCAGACACACTTGCGATTCTTCTTGGCGCTAGACGTAAGGGAACGCAAACTGAATTTTCCAAAGCTTTATAATAATGCAGTTGTTCAAATCACAATTGTAACATTGATATTCGTGTATTACGCACATGGTTTAAATATATAGTTAAAAATAATAATAGTTTGTGAATTACCTCTTTATCTAATCCAACGGAACTGCCAGCGACGTATCCATATAGCTATGAATGTCACTTCCGTTGAGAGACAATTCGTCATTGTCAGTGTCTTCATCGTGTGAGTGTTGCAGGTTTATGGTGATAGGCTCCTCGTCATGTCTATTTCTTTCCAAAAGCAGTGTTCTTGTAGTTTATCTGAATGTCTCATGCAGTTTTCCCAGTCTTGTGTAGCCTTGTCAATTTCTTGGTGAATAAGTCGTTCAGCGTCAGTCAGTTTAAAAGTATTATTTCTGTTTGCAACATAATTTAAGCACACATTAACTTAATTGGATTGTTGTGGCAGTGATAAGGGGGAAGGTGGTTTATAATACCTCGTGTCTCATTTCAATTGCAAGCTGATCCAGTTGATACACTTTCCCTGGTTTTTAAACGGAAGAACAACTGAATAATACTGCTTTGAACTCTCTAGAGTAAATAGAGATTACGTCCGATTCATAAACAAACATATAGTGTGACAAGTCACGTTCTGCCGATGCACCATTCTACAAGCCAGCAGGAAGTGTATTGTTTGTTCTCGCTTGAATTTAACAAACATATTGGCTTATTCAAAGTAATTCTTTTATCACGTCATGTCAAACGTTTACGTTCCATTTCTGAGTAACTATAAATACTCGTAAACGCATATATGCCAATCAATAATGATATCCATTACAGTGCTTACGTCACGATGAATTACTTGTATTAGGAAAACTATTTGAGCTAAAAATTGTGGTTTTTGCTGTTATATTAGATACATTACTCTCTACCTTATTCATGGATCAGTTTTTACAAAATCTGAATTTTTGTCTTACCGCAAATAGTATTTATTAGAGATTGATTAGTTTGGCGCTCGTCACACATCACTTAATGGGAATGCCATACGACAACAGCGCAGGACTCCGATTGGTTGCTCGTCTAGCAGCGCTCAAGGACAAACATCATTCCATTTGAAGCACATAAGAGATCATCTGTTTGTTCCAACTGTCATTATGTCGGTTTACATTCTCCAAGAACCACGAGCGTCTAGGAATGAAATGGTTAGCTGAATGCCGTTATGGTGTGCTGAGTGGCGAAATGTAGCCATTTCGGACTAGTCTTGCTTCAACTGGTTCTAAAGTGGAGGCCTCAAGCGTGCCTTATGGTGACATGGTGAACCGTTAGATCTCTGTGATAATCTTCTATTCCGCCTTCCTTACTTAAACTGCAATCTTTATTCAAAATTGTTTTTGAACAGATAGAGGACGTTCTATAGAGTGATGGAAGTAAATAATCTACGAGGCGAAACGGCATGGGCATTGGTAATCTGAATTCTCAGAATCCAACTCCCATGCTGGTTCTTTCATGTGCTCTTCAAAATTACGAAATGTGTCACTTATTAAGCGAGTCATGCACGTTAACAGTTATAGAAAACTTTTGCAAACCTACAAACCCTGTTGTAGGCTACTTGGACATTCAATAAAGGAATCATCGGAGTATTGAGTTAGTTCAGGGGAAGACAGCTTCGAAAGTTGTGACGTATTTCAGTCGGGAGCGAGGCCTGCCGTGTGTGTGACGTCATGGCAAGAGCCATTCAGCACCAAGTTGCCGATATAAATGGCGCTGAGTACAGAATCTGAGGGTTCAATCAGGTGTAGCACAATCGATGACAACAATGTAGCTGCCAAGTAACAAATGGAACTGTTAAATTTACAATGTGACGATTTATTGAAAGACAAATATACGCCCAACAAAGACTTGGCTGATTTTTACAAAAAGTCCCCCAAACTAGATTTCCAAGGTTGTATTAATTTGCCGCACGGATATTGTGTATGTTTGGCTCGACATATGTGAGCGAACACTTTCTTTTCTGTAATGAAATTAACTAAGTCCAAACCTCGAAGTGCCTTCTAGGATCACAATATAACATGCAGCCTTAGGTTACAAATTTTCCAGACATTGCGTTCTGACATTGATAAACTAGATAAAGAAAAACGAAAGAGAAAGTGTCGGAAAATGTCCACGTAATTCTGTTCTGAATGGGTCTCCTCTAATTTGGAGAAAAATTTACTTTTTGTGTTAGTTTATTTTCCTTATGACATGCCTAACCTTCAGATAAACTACGAGTTGAAGTTTTATATATTTTCTCCTAGCACAAAATGTAATTATTTATTAACTGAAATCAATTGTGTAATTAAAGCAGTCAGCATTAATATTACAACAACCAAGATGTAAGTTGTACATATTATTAATACCCGATACGTTTCCTGACTTTCATACGCTGCCGGTACCCCAAGAGGAACCCCATCCTCTTAGGCAGCAGAAATCAGTGCGGCGACGTCACACCACCACTACCTGTCTTCCTCTGAGTTAGCTTTTTGTTCAGCGCCCTTCTACGACAGTATCATATCATAACTCAATAATTCACTTTAGTTTTTTGAGAGGAAACAGAATATAAAGTCTGTCATGATTCCATTTAGAATTCTAAGGTTAATGATCTGTGGCTCATAAGCAGCCACACGAAGGTGTTCTTCATTCCACTTACTCCAATAATAACATGAGTTCTTGTTGCTTTTTTCAGTTTTTATGTAAGGAATATTTTCCTCCCACACGCTACGTGTGCTACTCTGTATATAGCCCACTTTTCTACTAAAAACACTGGGTAACAATGAAAATGTTTCGGGCTTAAAAATAGTGAATTCACATGAATTCATAAATCACCATAAAATGATAGATTAGCTCTTGTTTTGAAGATAAAGTGACATTTCATTTTTAGAGTGAAGATCTTAAATTTGGGGCATTTTTTTGAGTTGGTACACCTGTAAAATAACAACACACAATCAGAGAGAAATTTTGCAAATTAAGTGATGCAAAAGTTAAAGAAGCCTTCAAGGGTGTTCATGGATTTTTAGGCAACAAAATAGATAACAACTACAAGCATTTGGTGACAGTGCTCCTGGATGCAACATGTCCCTTAAGATCCATTTTCTCCACTCCCACCTAGACTTTTTCCCTCCTAGTTGTGGAGCTGTTAGTGATGAACATGGGGAGAGATTCCATCAGGACATTTCTGTTATAGAACAAAGATATCAGGGCCGTTGGAATGAAGTAATGCTTGCGGATTACTGTTGGTCTTTGTATAGGGATTCTGCGGAACTCCATCACAAGAGGCAAGCTAAAAGACGACGAAGTCAATAGGCCACCACATGATTCTCTGCAGACACGACTATTTGCGAAGTATTTTTCCAACAATTTAGAACTCTTAGCATGTAATTACCAGTTAAAAAATCAAATGCACTTTCATTGTTAGCATGTATGTAATTAAAATGTATCCTTTTCCCCCAATCCGTTAATATGTAATACTTGCACCTTGTGTATATCATAGAAGCTAGAGCTAATAAAACTGTTTCATTGTCACATTTGTTTTTCTCAACTCAAAATTAGTAGGAATTGCCTCATGAAGTGCTCAAAACATTCAAAATTTATTTTTTTGTTGCCCAATGCAATCTTTATTCCATGAGAGAGCATGGAGGTAGGGAACCTTGACAACTTTAGTCCTAATAGAAGTAACCACGTGGTATTAACAATAAGATGGTGCCTTGTGCCCAAGCCGGAACATAAATCAATATTTTATATGAAGTGTGTTGCTTGGAGCACATGTGCTAAAACGCCCGCATCACTCTGAAGATCAAACGAGTCCAAACAGATTTCCATCTCAATGGTTTTTCTCTAGAGATGGAACGCAGCGCTTTTACACAATTGGCGAGAAGACAGCCAAATGCATTCTCATCGATTTCGATAAAGGATGCAATGGCATAGCAAAACGATAGGGGCCAGGTGCTTCTTCCAAGCATATCCACATAGTTCCAGGTTTATCACTCTTTATAAAATACACATTTAATCTCAAATTTTATGTTATCTGTTGTGTAAAACATTTATTAATATTATCTAATGGACAACGTACTCTTAGCAGTCAGTAGGCGGAAATCTCTAAGGCGTTATAGTTGGTTCACTTGCTAGCATTATGACAGTTTATAAGTTCTACAGTGCTACGTCCATATTTGTGACACAAGAAGTGATCATTAAGGGGCAGATTTTGTCTATTTTATTCCTTTGTTCGAAACGTAGGCTTTTAAGTCATAAGCACGTTTCCTACAATTATTAGCCTAATTTCTTAGTGTTATAGTGCCTATAAATGCCTATTTCATACGTTTGTGCCTGTTCTGCTTACTAGTGCCTAAAACTGCCTTTTTAGACAATTTCTTCTTTCTGCTTTTGCATTTGTTGGTTTCAACGTGAATTTTTCGGGGAAGAGAAATTTCTTACTTCTGCACATTGCGTATACAAAAAGGGATTTATTAAGGACACACATCTGTGCAAATTGGTTCAAAATTTACAAAAATACCAAATTTAGTTCTTTTTGTCTTAAAATTAATATAGACATACTTAAATATTTTTTCTAGCGGCAGTACACAAAACGTCACATGACTATTTAAATAACACTACATCTGTATCGTAGCTGCTATTACGTAATTTTAACCTCAGATTTCTCAGATTCATATTTTCTACATTTTTCTAACTTCAAAATGTTCCAGAGGATGCAGTTTTCTATTAATCTGTATGAAATTCTAAACATACCTCTAACGGGAGCTACATATTAAGTGTATCCATTTACATTTGTTGTGTTTTTGTTATTTGTATTGAAAAGGATTATAATGCTTACTTATTACTGAAAACGCTTAGGAAAATAAAAATTGTTAAATAGGTATGATTATTTTTTACCTTCGTTGATATGGCGAAGACAAATATTTCACATAGGTACAGGTCATTAATAGATTAAAATGGGTGCAAAAACTTATACCCCCAGCATTAATTTTAAAATTACAATATGTAGGACATTTTGAAAATCGCATGTAGTTTAGACATAAACTGTTAATTCCTCAGAAACTATTGTAACTAGAAAGCTAAAACTTGGTATTACTCCATGCTTCATCGATCACAAAAATAAATGGTATAAATTTGAAACAAATCCAACAAAACCTTCAGCTATTTCAATTTTCATCCTTAAGCTTCCCCCAAACCCATGTTTTTGTTTTTCTGACATCGTTAATTAATTCACGATGATTGTCATTTTGTTACAGTGCAGTTATAGTGCATTTTACTAAAATTCTGTGTTTCTATGTGTTTACTTAGCAAATGTTTAGTGCCTGTTTCACACATTTTAGTGACTATAAATCCGCTCCCTAGTGATAATATTTGTAATCAACGCCATCATCGTAATCTCCAACAATACCAGGTGAGTCAGCCGCGCCTTATTAGTTTGCTAGTTAGGTCACCCATCAAACGGCATGTGAGCCTTAGTCCAGTTTTGCGCTTACTAAACTGTATTGCTTAATGTTCTTAGAAAAATAAATGCGCAAAATTCAGAGGAATAGCGGTTTAAGGGACAAAACGTACAGCTTACTAAAGTGCACCTCAAAAACATACGACTCCTTTATTGAGAGCGAAATCCGGTTTCCAACAGGTTTTACAAACTTTTTACTAGATTATACATGACAAAGTAATTCAGTAAACGCCTCGTAAAAGATGGACCTATTGTATTAGTACACTAACAACGTCAGCTAAAAAGAAAATGGCGCATTCTTGTACTTAGAGCAAGGGTTGTCTGACAGAAATTAGGAAAAGATAAGAGACACGCCTCTCGCATCATGGACGCCTGCAGTCAAAACGGACATATTATTAAACAACGGTTTATTTATATTTTTGTTTAAACTACGTCTCGTGAAACACAATTAACATGCATAAGAACTTTTGCCATTTATGTAATAATATTAAAACACACAGCAAATGATTAAAAGTGTCTTAAAAGGCTAAATCAAGTACGAGAACTCGCGAGGTGGCAAAGATATAGCGCCAGGCATACAAGTGGCACTATTGAACCCAGAACGTGGGTCTTGATATATCTCTCGATCATGCCGTCCGTTGTTGTTGGTGTGCGGGCCTTGTTCACCCCAAATTTTTCCAGTGCATCTTTCATCATGTGGGACTCAAATTGTGTGCCCTAGTCGCTGTGGAACTCTAATGGCACCCCAAAACAATAGAACAGTTGCTCCACGAGACAGTCGGTAATCATCTTCGCCTCCTGATTCGGGATGGCATATGCCTCCCACCACTTGCTGAAGTAGTCCACGGGTACCCTCAGGTACTTGTTGCCTCGGTCGGACAGTAGGAATGGTCTAGCTATGTCGACAGCGATGTGTTCGATATGTGCTCCGACATTGTACTGCTGCATGCGAACCCGGCTACTGGTTTGGAACACGTGAACACGTGAGATTAACGGCACCATCTCTCAGCGTCTACACAAAGTCTCAGCCAGTTGTAGCGCTTTCGGAGTTTGTCGATGGTTCGGTTCGCTCCCAGGTGTGCTCCTAAAGTACCTGCGTGCACTTCCTCCAAGACTTCCGGGATCTTGCTCCGGGGAAGTACCAACTGCCCTCTCTACCTCTTCCCATCGACTGATTCATATACCCGGAACAGCACGCCCTATTTGGCCTTTAGTGAGTCCCATTGGGCCCAGTACGAGATTTATGGAGCACTTCAGGGTGCGATGTGCTCCCAGTTTGGACTTGTTCCTGCCTCCACTTCTCTCAAGAGTGGTCCCAAGTCGGCGTCTGCCAGCTCCTCCATCCTCAGGCCTGCGCTATCTCAGCCATCTACAGGCGCTGCCGTGACCACTCTGAGAGCTGCGGCACGTTCCTTCTCTTCCACCCTTGTGCATTGGCCGCACTATTCTGGGCAGGGTCTTCGGGACATGGCGTCTGCGTTGGCATGGCTCTTCCCTCTACGGTGTTTACAGATGAAGTCATACTCCGGCAGTCTCTGGACCTAACGGGCTGTCTGGCCCTCTAGGTTTCTAAAGCTAAGTAACCAAGTTAGGGCGGAGTGGAGCTCCCAAGGAAGAGCGCGGCGGCGAGAGAAAGACGGAATTATCCATACATCATCTGTCTCTTTTTCTCTTTGTTTCTTTCTCTCTCTCGGCAAACGTCCAATTCTGCGCGTCACTATCTGTCTCTTTCTTTCCCGCCCACGCGTAGCTCTGCGGTGGCTCCAACGAAACAATGCAATCGGTAACAATGCATTTCTTTAAAAGCATAGCTTCAAGTCTGGGAAAATTTCTTACAGGTTACGAAATATGTTGTGATCCGTACCAATAGAGCTAATTAAATTGGTGCCGTTTCTAAAGAGAGGGGGTAAAAATTTTCGGGGTTACAAAAGCATAAGGGACTAAATATGAGCCATTAAAATGTTGGTATAAACGTCATGGATTATGCACATTATTGAAGTCATGGGTGGGCGTTAGTGAAACATTGGAGAACCAACATATCTCAAAAGAAGCGATCATTTAAATCAAATTAAGAGTATAATGCATAGAACCGATATATAAATAACCTCGTTTGTTAATGGGATTATTTAGGAAAGCAATGAATTGCCTGTAGCTGTCTATCCTTGATGATATTTAGAAAAATCTAAGTAGACTAAATGCTGCATAATTTACTATAATGATCGCTTAGCTATGCATATTGTCGCCGATCGCATTGCTTCGTTGGAGCCACCGCAAAGCCAGAGCTACGCGTGGGCACGAAAGAAGGAGACAATCTTCAGTGAGGTCTACCCGAAAGTCCAAAGACTCCGGCCTCTGTTACCCGGGAGCGATGGAAAACTCCGGGGATCTTTCCTTGAGGCAATAATTGAGTCTATCCCTCCCTCCACTGACAACATCGTCAAGACGGGTGGAAGTGGATACGCCACTTACGCGCGTCCACCCCGCCTACTAGCTCTGCAGGCTAGTACCCGGGACATTTTAGACAACCCTCTGCCCCCTCCGGGCGGCCGAAGTGTGGCCGGAGGTACCCGATTGCCCGCGGGTAACGGGAACACACTGCCCCCTCGAGTCCAACCCAATCCGAACAGCTCCCATTCAGGGAGGGGCTCAAATGAGGAAATGTAGCGCGCAGAATTGGACGCCGGCCAAGAGAGAAGGAAAGTAAGAGAAAAAGAGACGGAGTGATGTCTGCATAGTTCCACATTTCTCTCGCTGCGTCGCGATTGCTATCGAACGATCGACTGCATTCTAGAACAATGACTGGTGGTATAAAAACCCCGCAAAGTGTTACAGCGTAGTCAGTTGTTAATTGTGTTATTAGTTGTGTAGTTGTGTGATAGTGATTGCGACAGTGGACATTTGAACTGTACCGTAGTGATTTCTTTCATTTGTTTACGTGTAGTGAAGCAACGAGAGAAACTTGAAGACCGCTTTTGTGCATTTCACGTCTTTTTCTGCTGCAATGGGTGTACAAAGTTACTGTTTACTGCAATAAGTAGTATTTGAAATATCTGCAAACATTTTTAATTCTACGAACCCACCAACTCACAGTGCATATGACAGTTTATAAATTTGTTGGCATTGATTATACTAAATGCATAGATAAATTGTAGATAACTAATAACTTCAAAAGCAAAATAAGACCTGAAGCTTTCCTGGCGACGAATATGCTCACTTTCTTCTCGGGCAGCAAGTCAGGTGAAAAGACGATTAGATATCGACGTTTTGGAAGCGTATATCGCCCCCATCATCAGGATATTTATACAATTTTATAATCACAAATGAAACACTGGATATAACACAGCTATAAACAAAGACAAAACACTATCAAAATTCGCATTACTGAACAAAAGACTGTTTTCAGAACGAAATTCTTGGCAATATGCAACAGTTACTGGGAGCGGAGAATTAAGGAGGCTTTGGGATTTCCTGTGAAAGGAGCACGCTTAATCGTGATGCTGGATTTCAGTTCAGCTCCTCCTGGAAACCGGCCTTAAAATGGAAATCAGTCGATTTAAGAAGCAAAGATCAATGCAGCATGATAATCAAAGTGTCAAGTTGCATGATAATCGTCTTTTCACCTGGCTGGCTGCCCGAGAAGAAAGTGAACTTCAAAAGCCCTGAGCTTGTAACTATGATAATCACTGGCCTTTATCAAAAGTCATACATTCATTAAACCATTTTATTCATATTACTATTTAGTATTGTAGTTCTCTGAGGATCCATGGTGGAACTAATAAATCATATAGCAACATTTGGAAAATCCGGAGAGACAATAAGAGAATGTCTTTACATTTATATTTGAACACATTTGTTCTGGTCATTTCCGTAAACTTTTATAAAAGGCCTCAAAGATAAGGAGGCCAAATCGCTGTTTTTGTCCTTAAGAAAGCATTTTAATGAAGAAATGAATACTGGCGGCCCAGCCATAGTGACGCGGCTTCTCCGACGAGGAAGAAAATTCCCTTATTAATTATGAAAGGAAAATCCGGCTTGTAAGGTACATTAATTCGGTCTTGAAATACGTTATGCTTGAAGCGCAGGCGTCTGACCTCCCTCCCCTTCCTGTGTACTTCAACACAGCTGAGGCAACACATCTTGTCAGTCAGGAGACTAAGAAAATATACACCTCTTCTTCACACCACTAAGTCCTCGTAAGTGCTATTTTGGCATTAGACTCGTAAGCTGCTTTCTTACGCAAAAGTAATTCCTTGAGGCCCTGTCTTCCCCAACTTCACTTTTGAAGGAAATGGCTTTCACAATAACATGTTTACAGTCCCCACAAAAGCGTCCTACTGCCTTTATCGAACTGGATATCCACTTTCTCGTAAGACCTACTCTTATTATATCTATTGATATGGAGTATACTACCTTAATCACAAACTGATGGTTAACCACTACTATATACCCGTGCAGATATGCTACAATTTGCCTTATACTGAATAAATTGTTAAATGAAAACTGTTTCACCTGCGGGCTTCCATTTAGGAACAATTCACACAAGAGCGAAAACCTCAACAGCAAGATGGCAGCACTCGTAGATAAAAGCTAGTGAATTTCGCTGTTCATCTGTAGACAGTCACTCACAAAGTTTCAGCAATTTTGGACGCTCAGCTGTTATGTAACGGGCGTTTGAGTAGGTAAATGAAAGTATTTTTATGAAAATGGACAAAATCTAGTATCGAGCTGTCATTAAATATTTGTTTCTGAAAGACAATACGCCTAAGCAAATCAAAGATGAGTTGGATTCTGTGTATGGGGACTCTGCACCATCATTTACCGTAGTGAAATTTTGGGCAGCTAAATTTAAACATGGCTGTAACAGCTTGGGAGACAATGAATGTTCGGGATGTCCAAAAACTGCAACCACTAACGAAAACATCGCCAAAGTTCACCAAATGGTGCTAGACGACCGCCGAATTAAAGTGAGAGAGACAGCAGAGCCTATGAACATGTCAAAAGAACGGGTCTGTCACATAATAAATCAACATTTGGACATGACAAAGCTGTCCGTGCGTTGGGTGCCGCGTTTTCTCACGTCAGACCAAAATCGTGTTTGAATGAACATTTCCAACGCTTTGTTGGTGCAGTGTAGGTGCAATAAATCCGATATTTGGCGCCAATTAATTACTACAGATGAAATTTGGATACACCATTATGCGCCAGAAACAAAGATTATAGTCCAAACAGTAGACTGCACAGGAGGAACCGGCTCAAACAACTTGTATTTTTTTCGGCTGGGAAAGTAATGCTGACTGTTTTTTCGGCATAGTCATGCAGTTATTTTAATCGATTATCTTAAAAAAAAAACGTTACAGGAGCATACTGTGCATCATTACTTGACAAGCTGAAGACAGAACTTCGGGAAAACGGCCACATTTGCAGAAAAAGGAAATCCTATTACACCAAGACGACGCACCGTCTCACAACTCAACGGTTGCACTAGCGAAAATACAAGAAATAAGGTTAGAACTTCTTGACCATCCACCTTACTCACCAGATCTAGTCCCAAGCGAATTCTTTTTGTACCTCATCTGAAAATTGCGTTCGGAGGACAGGGATTTTCGTCAAATGAAGAGGCAATAACCTTTATGAACATTTGTTTTTAAGAGAAACACGCCGAGTACTACTTGGACGTGTTACAGAGATGGGAGCATCGCTGGGAGAAGTGTGTAGAGTTACAAGGAGACTATTTTGTAAAACGCCGAATACTATTTGGATGGGTTACAGAGATGTGAGCATCGCTGGGAGAAGTGTGTAGAGTTACAAGGACACTATGTTGTAAAACGCCGAGTACTATTTGGATGGGTTACAGAGATGTGAGCATCGCTGGGAGAAGTGTGTAGAGTTACAAGGAGACTATTTTGTAAAACGCCGAATACTATTTGGATGGGTTACAGAGATGTGAGCATCACTGGGAGAAGTGTGTAGAGTTACAAGGAGACTATTTTGTAAAACGCCGAATACTATTTGGATGGGTTACAGAGACGTGAGCATCGCTGGGAGAAGTGTGTAGAGTTACAAGGAGACTATGTTGTAAAACGCCGAATACTATTTGGATGGGTTACAGAGATGTGAGCATCGCTGGGAGAAGTGTGTAGAGTTACAAGGAGACTATTTTGTAAAACGCCGAATACTATATGGATGGGTTACAGAGATGGGAGCACCACTGGGAGAAGTGTGTAGAGTTACAAGGAGACTATTTTGTAAAACGCCGAATACTATTTGGATGGGTTACAGAGATGGGAGCACCGCTGGGAGAAGTGTGTAGAGTTACAAGGAGACTATTTTGTAAAACGCCGAATACTATTTGGATGGGTTACAGAGATGTGAGCATCGCTGGGAGAAGTGTGTAGAGTTACAAGGAGACTATTTTGTAAAACGCCGAATACTATTTGGACGTGTTACAGAGATGTGAGCATCGCTGGGAGAAGTGTGTAGAGTTACAAGGAGACTATTTTGTAAAACGCCGAATACTATTTGGATGGGTTACAGAGATGGGAGCACCGCTGGGAGAAGTGTGTAGAGTTACAAGGAGACTATTTTGTAAAACGCCGAATACTATTTGGATGGGTTACAGAGATGTGAGCATCGCTGGGAGAAGTGTGTAGAGTTACAAGGAGACTATGTTGTAAAACGCCGAATACCATTTGGATGGATCACAGAGATAGGAGCATCGCTGGGAGAAGTGTATAGAGTTACAAGGAGACTATGTTGAAAAACGCCGAATACTATTTGGACGGGTTACAGAGATGAGAGCATCGCTGGGAGAAGTGTACAGGGTTACAAGGAGACTATGTTTAAAAACGCCGAGTACTATTTGGACGGGTTACAGAGTTGTGAGCATCGCTGGGAGAAGTGTATAGAGTTAGAAGGAGATTATGTTGAAAAGCGCCGAGTACTATTTGAACGGGCTACAGAGATGCGAGCATCGCTGGGAGAAGTGTGTAGAGTTACATGGAGACTATGTTGAAAAACGCCGAGTACTATTTGGACGGGTTACAGAGATGGGAGCACCGCTGGGAGAAGTGTATAGAGTTACAAGGAGACTATGTTGAAAAACGCCGAGTACTATTTGGACGGGTTACAGAGATGTGAGCATCGCTGGGAGAAGTGGGTAGAGTTACAAGGAGACTATGTTGAAAAACGCCGAGTACTATTTGTATGGGTTACAGAGATGTGAGCATCGCTGGGAGAAGTGTATAGAGTTACAAGGAGACTATGTTTAAAAACGCCGAGTACTATTTGGACGGGTTACAGAGATGTGAACATCGCTGGGAGAAGTGTATAGAGTTACAGGGAGACTATGTTGAAAAACGCCGAGTACTATTTGGACGGGTTACAGAGAAGCGAGCATCGCTGGGAGAAGTGCATAGAGTTACATGGAGACTATGTTGAAAAACGCAGAGTACTATTTGGACGGGTTACAGAGATGTGAACATCGCTGGGAGAAGTGTATAGAGTTACAGGGAGACTATGTTGAAAAACGCCGAGTACTATTTGGACGGTTTACAGAGATGTGAGCATCGCTGGGAGAAGTGTATAGAGCTACAAAGAGACTATGCTGAAAAACGCCGAGTACTATTTGGACGGGCTATAGAGATGTGAGCATCGCTGGGAGAAGTGTATAGAGTTACAGGGAGACTATGTTGAAAAACGCCGAGTACTATTTGGACGGGTTACAGAGAAGCGAGCATCGCTGGGAGAAGTGCATAGAGTTACAAGGAGACTATGTTTAAAAACGCAGAGTACTATTTGGACGGGTTACAGAGATGTGAACATCGCTGGGAGAAGTGTATAGAGTTACAAGGAGACTATGTTGAAAAACGACGAATACTATTTGGACGGGTTACAGAGATGCGAGCATCGCTGGGAGAAGTGTACAGAGTTACAAGGAGACAATGTTTAAAAACGCCGAGTACTATTTGGACGGGTTACAGAGATGTGAGCATCGCTGGGAGAAGTGTATAGAGTTACAAGGAGACTATGTTGAAAAACGCCGAGTACTAGTTGGATGGGCTACAGAGATGCGAGCATCGCTGGGAGAAGTGTGTAGAGTTACAAGGAGACTATGTTGAAAAACGCCGAGTAATATTTGGACGGGTTACAGAGATGGGAGCACCGCTGGGAGAAGTGTATAGAGTTACAAGGAGACTATGTCGAAAAACGCCGAGTACTATTTGGACGGGTTACAGAGATGGGAACATCGCTGCCAGAAGTGTGTAGAGTTACAAGGAGACTATGTTGAAAAACGCCGAATACTATTTGGACGGGTTACAGAGATGGGAACATCGCTGGGAGAAGTGTGTAGAGTTACAAGGAGACTATGTTGAAAAACGCCGAGTACTATTTGGACGGGTTACCGAGATGGGAACATCGCTGGGAGAAATGTGTAGAGTTACAAGGAGACTATGTTGAAAAACGCCGAGTACTATTTGGATGGGTTACAGAGATGAGAACATCGCTGGGAGAAGTGTGTAGAGTTACAAGGAGACTATGTTGAAAAACGCAGAGTACTATTTGGACGGGTTACAGAGATGTGAGCATCGTTGGGAGAAGTGTGTAGAGTTACAAGGAGACTATGTTGAAAAACGCCGAATACTATTTGGACGGGTTACAGAGATGGGATCATCGCTGCCAGAAGTTTGTAGAGTTACAAGGAGACTATGTTGAAAGACGCCGAGTACTATTTGGACGGGTTACAGAGATGGGAACATCGCTGCCAGAAGTGTGTAGAGTTACAAGGAGACTATGTTGAAAAACGCCGAGTACTATTTGGACGGGTTACAGAGATGAGAACATCGCTGGGAGAAGTGTGTAGAGTTACAAGGAGACTATGTTGAAAACGCCGAGTACTATTTGGACGGGTTACAGAGATGGGAGCATCGCTGCCAGAAGTGTGTAGAGTTACAAGGATACTATGTTGAAAAACGCCGAGTACTATTTGGACGGGTTACAGAGATGGGAACATCACTGCCAGAAGTGTGTAGAGTTACAAGGAGACTATGTTGAAAGACGCCGAGTACTATTTGGACGGGTTACAGAGATGGGAGCATCGCTGGGAGAAGTGTGTAGAGTTACAAGGAGACTATGTTGAAAAACGCCGAGTACTATTTGGACGGGTTACAGAGATGGGAACATCGCTGGGAGAAGTGTGTAGAGTTACAAGGAGACTATGTTGAAAAACGCCTAGTACTATTTGGACGGGTTACAGAGATGGGAGCATCGCTGCCAGAAGTGTGTAGAGTTACAATGAGACTATGTTGTAAAACGCCGAGTACTACTTGGACGGGTTACAGAAATGGGAACATCGCTGAGAGAAGTGTGTAGAGTTACAAGGAGACTATGTTGTAAAACGTCGAGTACTATCTGGACGGGTTACAGAAAGGGGAACATCCCTGGGAGACGTGTGTAGAGTTACAAGGAGACTATGAAAATGAATCTGAAAAAAAATGGCTTGTGTCTTTATTAGGTCGGAAACTTTTCAGACCACCTATGCACAACCCATCAAAAGTCTTGATTTGCATGTAATCATAGTTTGTCATAAAGGAGCAGTGTACACCTCTATCCCTGCGACTGCAGCTCAACCAATCGATACTTCATCCTGGATCAATCAGGGCTTATTTCATGCTAAACATTTATTTCAATATGTTGATAAAATCTAGGTAGTTTTAATAACTTCAAAACAAATGCATACGATTACTGCGCCTCCAAAAAGCTGCCGAGAAAGACGTCATGTTGTAGGCTAAGCGTTGTCAGGAGTTATTTGAGGTTAACCTGCGGTCTTGGATTGGAAGGTTGCCTTAAGGTGGTAATGGACGCGTCTGAAATCTAATATACCTTACATTATGTCAAACTAAACAATCTAAAGTCAGCCATAAAATGTAATTCGCTAAATTAAACAAAGGTTACAGCTTTAAGGAATAAAGCACCTAAACGGATAACTGAACTCTTAAATATAGCTTTACTTACTGAAATTACAGTTACTTTGGTTGTAAACATTGTGATTGACAAATTTACTGTGATTGCAGCTTTTTAAGTCACCAAAACTATTTCAATCAATTAGTTGTCACCATCGGTATGTGATGACATATGATTTTTAATAGTGTATTGCACATTAATCACGATTTCGTTTATATTTCAATTGCATTCCAGTTAAACTTCCTTAAAAGATAGCGCTAAAAGAAGTAAAAGTAATAAAAAGGAAGAAAGGTGGCTGAATATGTTATCTTTTACCTGTGTGTATGTGTGTATATTCACTCCGAATTACCTTAAGATCACTTTCTGAAATACTGAACATTTCATTGGGTGCCACCCACACGTTGGTGACAGAAACATTTCACATGAGACGTGTTTGTGCACGATGGGTCTCAAGACTGTTGATTCCCGAACAAAAGGACATTCGCATGCAGGTCTACATGAAGTTAAAGTTGATGTTAGAGGAAGATCCGGAGTTTCTTTCAAACGTAATCACTTCTGATGAAACTTGGCGACATCGTTTTGATCCTGAGAGCAAACAGCAAAGCTCAGTGTGGAAATCTCCTTCATCACCAACCCCCAAAAAAATCAAAAGTGGTTGTTTCTGCTGGGAAAGTTATGGTCATCTTATTCTTCAACATTCGTGGAATAAATTATCAGCATGTTGTACATTCACGCGTATCAGTAACTGGACAATACTACAGGGATGTCCTGAAAACATTGCAAGTCCATATCAGGCGCAAAAGACCACATTTCCGTGAGGCAGGCTGGATGCTGCACCACGATAATGCGCGGCCGCATGTTACCAATGTTTTTGCTGAATATCTTGCAAAAATGAGTGTGAAGTGTATCCCTCACCCTCCCTGTAGTCCGGATTTAGCCCCCTGTGACTTTTTTCTATTCCCTAACTTGAAGTAACGCCTTCATGGAGGGCATTATCCATCATCAGAAGCAGTGGCGAAGGCTGCTTAGGAGATTTTGAAGGATCTCTCAAAAATGGTTTCCAGCATATCTTTGAAGACTGGTAGTAACGCTGCGACAAGTGCACCGCATTTAGGAGACACTATTTTGAGAAGAACCATCAAAATTATGAGGATGAGTAAAGGTACGTTGTCAAAACCACATTGTGATAATTCTTTATTGAACAGCCCTTGTATATATTTCAGACTGATAACTGTGTACCTTGTTATGTGCAAAACAGCGTGCTGTATGACGACATAGGACTTCCAGAGGTCAATGAACTTCTCGGTAAGGGCACCCTGGGCAACAGGGCTCCCTGGGCAACATCTATTTCAACAAATTCCAGCTAAATACCCTTGAAGTTCAGGACCATTACTGGTTGGCCTCCTGAGTACATGTTTCAAATTATTGGTATCGCGCTTGGCATTTTAAAAATTGCAATGTACTGATTATAAAATGGAGTTTATTTGAATTAAAAAAAGTAATGAGAGCCCTTTATAACGGCTATATCACAGTCTATGCTTGATGAAATATCATGTTTAATATATTCTGTGGCTTATGAAGACCTACCCTTGTGTAGCCCGTTTACCAGGTTTACAAGACACACCCTCCAACAAAGGCTAATTCAAGGAAATTCGGGATTTACATTTTATGTTTCATGGAATTTAATATATGGAATTTTAATAAAAATCGCTAGTCATTTTAGGAAAACAAAATCTTCGAAGCTTTTCCATTCAAGGACAGTCTTTGGAAGGTACTTCATTTTTGGCTGATAATCAACTTGGTATTTGCCACAACTATGCTAACATTTCTCCCAAAAACATGTGTGGAATTCAGAGTCTCTTTTACCATTATGTACGTAATGGGAGAAGTAAAAAGTGAAAGGAAACGCCCCTGAACAGAATTTTATAATATTTTCTACAGCAGCGGGTAAAGGTGTAATATCCAGCAGATGGCACGTTATGGCGCAGGCACCCTCTCGTTTCCCCACCCCTAATATCTTAGAAACAACGGCAGCATGTAAATAACTCGTTGTAGCGGCTAATCCAACACTTGGTGTGGTGAAAGGGTTGCCACCCACGGATGACTAAGCCGTCAGTACGTGACTTGAAGATGACTTCTTTTTCATTCTCAGCAGGAGTTCTCTACTTCGATTCTCATCACTGGGATGAGTTTTTGCTCAACGTAATGACATTTTCATGAACATCCCTTCAATTTAAGCCATAAATAACGCCTACCCCTTTTGGTCTGATCAATCCCAAGCATCACTGGACATTAACTCGAGGGCTCTTGGGTACCACATAGGGTTGTTCCCTATATTCGTAATTCATTATCATATGCTGACATGCATAATGTATTTATACTGTCAAGGCGTTAAAAGGAAAGGAACGTAATCAATATTCTATGCTATGAAATTAATAAGGTGCAAATTTTCCAGAAGTATGAAAAAAAACTATACTTATGACATTTTTCCAGATATTGAGGAACTTAACACTTTGAGATGCTAGCCGTGTAACACAAAAGAGATTAAAATTTAAGCACAGGTTTACGGTGCAAACTGAAGTTACATTTAAGGACAAATCCACAGTTAAACAATACTGACATTCTCTAATCATGCTGTTCTGATCTTCAGAAATATTTAGTACTGCCACGGTTTACTAAATCGAACTCTGCGTTGACAACATTATAAGCAGAGGCGAGATTTTGTGCTGGTAATTATTTATAAAATTCGCATTAATAATCTTAATTTGTGGGTTTTTTTGTGTTTTTAACCACACATTCGCATTAATTTCGCGCATATTTTCGGGAAGAATTAATGAGCAAGGACATCGCTGAAATAAAAAGTAACGGGTAACTAGAGTAGCAAAACTGTAAAAACCTTTTCTTTTCCAAACTATAATATTTTATTTCAAATCAGCAGATAGCACTGGGCGACAAAAAATGATTTTTGAATGTTTTGAGCACTGCATTAGGCAATTCCTAGTAATTTTGGGTTGAGAAAATCAAATATGACAATGAAATATTTTTCTTAGCTCTAGTTTCTATGATAAACACAAGGTGGAAGTATTACATATTAACGGATTGAGAGAAAGGGATACATTATAATTACATACATGCTAACAACAATGAAAGTGCATTTCATTTTTTAACTGGTAATTACATGCTAAGAGTTCTAAATTGCTGGAAAAATCTTTCACAAATAGTCGTGTCTGAAGAGAATCATGGGGTGGCCTATTGACTTCGTCGTCTTTTAGCTTGTCTCTTGTGATGGAGTTCCGCAGAATCCCTATACAAAGACCAACAGTAATCCGCAATCATTACTTCATTCCAGCGGCCCTCATATCTTTGTTCCATAACAGAAATGTTCTGATGGAATCTCTCCCCATGTTCATCACTAACAGCTCCACAACTAGGAGGGAAAAAGTCTAGGTGGGAGTGGAGAAAATGGATCTTAAGGAACATGTTGCATCCAAGGTTACGTATTTTTGCAAGAGCACTGTCACCAAATGCTTGTAGTTGTCATCCCTTGAAGGCTTCTCAAGCTTCCTTTTCTTTCCCCTCCAAAATTTGGTCAAATTTGGTCAAACCTTTACAAGTTCTCTTATTTGTGGTCCGACAAAAATACCTTCCTTAACTTTTGCATCACTTAATTTCCAAAATTTCTCTCTCATTGTTTTTCTTTTTTGTTATTTGACAGGTGTGCCAATTCGCAAAAAGATTCCCCAAATTTAAAATCTTCACTCTTAAAGAATGAAATGTCACTTTATCTTCAAAACAAGAGTTAATCTACCATTTTATGGTAATTTTTTAATTCCGCAGATGGAAATACATGTAAATTCACTATTTTTAAGCCCGAAACATTTGATATTTTCGCTTTTCATAGTTGTTCTTTTGTCTGTCACAACTAAATTATATGTAGAGAAAAATCTCTCACTGTCAGGGTTTGACATCGGCAACCAAAGACATTGAAGGGACTTTTCACAGAAATTGTGGTAAGAATCAGCTTTTGTCTTCAATGCCAAGAGTACTGTTACTACATCTAATCTGTTATCGTTACCATCATGGCTCAGCTGTTCAACAATGTCACAAAGCTCTTTGTAACAAAGAAGCAAATCAGACTCACAAGTAATACCACTGGCTTTAAATGCATTTAGTTGTTTAAATGCTGCCATTACATGATTTAAATCAGCTATACTTGATTTAGTAATTAGCCTAGAAGACAAACAAATTATATAGCTTTTATGGTTATTACATCATCAGTTTCTTTTGCCATAATGGAGTTTAATTTAGACGAAGTCATACGGCAGCAAACTTTTAGATTCTCTTGTACTGCTTCTCTAACACTGGGATCCATGATATGATCTACAAGTTCACTTACTCTGTTTCCAAAGTGACCACTCTCTAATATTTCACATTTGGTTCTCAGCGAGTTAATTTGGGATAAAACAAGATGAGCCACAGCGTTTTGTTTAGATTGAAATTCCAATATTGGATCTGTTATCAATCTGCAATTTTCAGAAACAAATGTTGCCTGTACCTTTACAATTTTGCAGCACTCGGCATCGCAAAAATGACCATTTAACAAGTTTTGCACAGGAACTGAAAGCTTTTCTTTTTTATAAAATAAATCGGCAGTAGCATCAAAATATCTGGCAATGTAAACTACTGAATTAAACCAGCTAGACCAGCGTGTCAGTAGACAGTGGGAACACTTTTAGCTTCTAAATCTGGGTGGTTTAGAGTTAGGTATTCGTTTTTTAACTTCCGGTCATTTCGGAATACATTCTTAAGCCCTGAGGGACAATACTTTCATGTTAATGTAATGTCTGAGAGTAGCTTCCAAGGAGTTCAGTACCTTTAGTCAGCATAATAGGAGTTTTTGCTGTGTACATTTCCAGTTAGCATACGACAAATAATTCTCAGTATCACGGACCAGTCGGGTGCTGTGGTGTCAGTTTATTGCTGCACCGCTTAGCTGTTATTTCAAGGCGCATGATGACATCATTGTATTGGCTTTGTTAAGCGTTAAGTTTTATCTTGCTTTCATTAAATTTGTAAACACTTTTTAACGACTTCTAGCTTCATGCTAGACGTGAATGTTAAATTAAATTTATATTTATGCAATTTGCAATAAATGTAAATTGTTCTATGCAGAATAAAAATAAAAGAAATTTGTCCTATTTATAGCTAAAAGATATTATTCTCGAAACAGGAACAATTCGCGAAAATTCGCGAAAAATTCATTGAAAACTAAAACGTTTGCCTCTGATTATAAGTAAACTATTAGCCAGAAGATGGTAAAACGTTTATTTATGTCTTATGATCAGGGAACTATGGGAACAACTCGCACCTCCACTGGAATCTTGTGTACTTGCCATCTTCAGGTGGAATGAATAGGTTGAAGGAACCGTAGGAGGCTATAGGCCGGCCGACAAAATCTGTACAGGTTCCAGACAATGCCCGGCGAGCTGCTGAGAGAAGGCTTCCCTCTGGCGGAACCGAGGAAAACACTATCCACCTGAGGTGGCTCAGGAAGGGCTGTAATCCGACAAGGCCGAGAGATAACTTCCGATACTGACCAACACTGCAGAGTCCCTAAGTCTACCTAAAACAAGAAAACGGAAGCGAAATGATAGAAAATGAGGAAAAGAAAGTTTGTGAGAAGCCAACCGAGAATTGGCCTTGACAAGGAGACCAGGTTAACTCACCAGGACCTCCAAAACCGCACATTCGTCGCTGTGTTAGTGTAGCAGAACATGGTTCGAATTCCAATGTGCAGTTCTGTGCATGGCTCTTTTGTTAAAGTTCCGTAGACTGCTTTATAGTTTAAGTTCATTCATGGAAAGTAAACATTTCTTCACACTAGCTTTCGGATTGATAGAGTCCACATGAAAAACCCAATGCCACGGCCGGGATTTGAACCACGGATCTACTAGTTTCCGTCCAGTCGCTTTTACCCATTGAGCTACCATGGCCAGCTTGCCCTTCTGACATTAAATTCTCCAATTGACTCATATCTCGGATGGGAGCGCCCCTAGTTTTTTAACAGGGGGGGTTACTTGTTTCGCGTTCCACATACCCAGCGCTGACTCCTCGGTAACTGTACACATAGTCGTCATGTCACAATAACTTTTTAGTTTCTCTTACCTTCTAAATACTATCAAACAGTAAAATTTATCCTTCTGCTAATGTTTATGTTAATTATGGTGATGCTTTCAATATCAATTGCACATTTCATCTCTGTATTCAGGATGTTTTATGTGGTTGGTTATGTCTTTAACGTTGATATATAAATAAAAAATTAAAACTCATATTTGTGCATCAATATTAATTTGTACCAGCGATATGTCCCTTAATGCTTGGCGTAACTCGGTTGTCTTAGCTTATCACTAATTGACTATAGTAATTGAAGCACTTCGGTTCAGAAGTTGTTAAGTCAATGTTTTTTTAGAAATCTAGTTAAACACACGATAAGGACTCTGAATAGCAGTTCTGTAATAGTTCTAAAAGATTTACGGTTCAGAAGATGTTAGGTTGAACATATTATGACCCTGGCATGTTGAATGGGCATCAGTTTTAGAAATAAAAGTTGTTAAGTCAGCCTTTTCGAGTTAGATGTTGTTAAGTCAAGTAGTTGCCGCATTAGCCGTTTGGTGGTGCAACTGCACTGTGCCACTCAAGCTGTTGATATATTTTAGATTACATATTTAGACATTAGACAGTTTTAGACATTCCTCAAGTGCACTTTCAGAAATTTTATCTGTATTTCCCAATGCCAGGGCAATCTTTCATGCCTATTGACAGAATTTTGGCAATATTAATATTGATAAGAAGAAACGATCAATGATAAAGTCTTGGTCCCTTCCACATGGGTGAAACTGATCAAAGAATCACTACAGAAGAAGCCCATTGATGTTGTCCATGACAAACGTCCACTAACCGATAACTGGAAGCATGATGGTACTCCAGTTGTTGAAGTTTTTGACTTCAAAGATGGCCTCGACCATGTCCTTGTAAGACGTATTCCTGAACTCACTTTAATCCGGGGTGTGTATTTCCAAAGAGGATGTGTACCAGAAGTTGGTCACACAATGTCTTTCTCACTTTATCGTCCCCAGTCTCTTTTGAGTAGAGTAGTGAGGCTACAAGTCTTACACAAGACATGTGATAGTGCGAGAAACACACCAGATAGACTTCGGAAGAATAAGTAGGCAAAATATTACGATGTTCGTTCAGTACTGGAACATGTCACTCTGCCAGAAGGTACCACGTTTTATGACACAATGACATATGGAAGTGATGTAGAAGATGGTGTAGTAGAGATGGAGTGAGGTTTTGATGACAATTTTGTATGTCAATCCATGAAGTGCATACTGGATTAGCCCATAGTAGAGATTTATTGGTGAAAATAAAGTAACAGTTTATCCATGACTACATATTGTGACTTTGTGGGTTCGTGGAATTTAAGGCCGAGTTGCAGAAATTAAAAATCTCCTTTATTTTCGTAGAAATACTCTTATAGATTACAGCAGCATTACGTTACGTACACCATCAGTCTACCAAGGTCGATGACAATAACAACCCGTGACAGCTGATTACATTAGCTCTCGGTACAACAACACAGTTCACTCTGTTTACTACAACTGTTTCACAACTGACTCACTTTGCGAGCCGTCACTTGCTTAAATACCTATTTCGCAAATTCGAGATCTTTCTGGACCAAACAGAAATCGAATGTTCTATCACCTTCCAGAAGCGTAACCCTATCGGTCTTTTATCTCGCGCTATCATTATTTCTTCGGGCATACTCTTTATCTCCAGGCTTTTTGTGTACACAAGCCGCGCTATCGCGATCGGGTTCCCGATAATATTATAATATTATATAATGGAGAAGCTCTAACATTAAGAATCAGAAGCCGCTAAGTCAAGTGACGTAACAACTTTTCATCCATTTTAAGTTCAAAGTTGTTAAGTCCTAATAACAAAATATCCTATCACACGTGCTACATATGTCAAACCATGAGAAACACTTCAACACAGTACTGTGTACCTCCAAACGGACCCATCACATTAAAATTTAAAATTACCTTTCAAAACTTTCAGCAGCTATCCTTTACAATTTTGAAACAGTGAATTGGCAACTTCTGCTTCTGACTGCTTCAATTGCACAGGCATCATTTGAACACTTAAATAGAGAAGTGGTCCACACATATGGAACTGAACATTTCATACCAAGATCACCGATGGATGTTATTCTATCAGATTCTCTAAGTTCTTCACTGATACAAAGAAGCAATCGGACGCAAAACCACGGAACAGTAAATATTTGTAATTCTGACCTATTAACTCCAAAGATATCTTCCGATAGCTTCCAGAACTTTGTCTGACGGGAACGAGAGATGTTGTTCTGATAACTTTTTCATCTTCTTTCTGAACTTAGATTAAGTAGGAGAAAGTTATGCCCAGTAACTTTGAACATTATAAGGAAATAACGAATCTGACAGTACCTGAGGGGGTTTGTTTCCAGTAATTCTTTCTGTATTTGTAACTATATCTGGAACATTATTGCTAATGAAAGAGAATGATGATGATGATGTGAAATAGAGGGACGGGAAATTCGTGGAATGTAATTAACCTACCCAGTATCCATTTGACGACCCGGGAAAAGCTGCAAAAGGAGTATGGGTCAGGTAGGTCGGCCACGGGAAGCGAACCCGCGCCTCCCGAACACGGGAAACCACCTAACACATCCCGTTAGCTAATATTTTGTAAAGTTCAATCATAAAAAGAGTATAATATTTTAACATGTTATATTATGTTCCATAATTATTAAACTTTTCCTCTTTTAAAATAGGAAACAGGCCCTTTTTGCGAAAAATCTAGATTGGGATGTCGCGTTGCATCCTTGTTAGATGGTGACTTTAGAACCGCCATGATGGTGTTTAGCAGATTTTTCGTTTTTAGTTAAAATTGCCCTCACACCTACACAAACCCGCACGCGCACACATACATATCTAAATTTCTAAAGTTTATCTTCTACCCGGGATGTTACGTGTGAATCTGTAGCAATTGGGCACACAGATCAACCAGCAAAACCGGTTTCAGGTACTGGGGTTTAACCGAGACACCGGAGTATTAATTGCTCATTGTCATTTTACTACAAGAAGCGTCCAGAAAGTAAGTTCTGTTTCAATTTATCTCCGCTGCAGCGCTGCGATCGCAGTTCCCCACATGCGCGGTAGACGCTCTGTATCAAGGAGAAGAAACGTGTGCCATTGTGAAATCGCTGGCAGCCACGTACGCTTTGTTGTGCTTGTTGACAATGTCGCTGTTGATTGAAAATCCCGCCGTATGTGAAATCAGATCTGTGATTCGTTTTCTGAATGCTAGGACTGCGCCGCGCGGTACAGAATAAGCGCCGATAAATAAAAATAAATCAAAATACAAGAATATCTCAGGAATGCTTAAGAACACATAAAATAAGTGGTGGATATAAATTGTGCGCTTTAAGGATATCTGCAGTTTTTCAAATGATATTTTGTCTGTTCCCGATTCTACTAAATGTATTCAAAATAAACAACTCAGAGAAAATTCGAGATATACGGTTGATTTCTCATTCAAATATTCATGTTTTTCTTGTTTTAAGCTTTTTATTCTAAGACTACCTGGTGGACAAAGCACAACACATACAAAATCGCCAATAGAAACACGTTTAAATAACTGCACAGAGCAATAAGAGACAGAACAAAGAGATAGAATGAAACAAAGTTAACAGGAGAAAACAATGTTCTGATTAGAAAACAAAATACTAAAACTGAATGAACTTCTAGGAAGCGATTGACAAATGAACAATGTTGTTTGGGGAAGGATAATAGATTATTGATCCCTTCAACGCAGATATTTGCAGCGTATCCAGTGTACTTTGTGATAACTTGGATTCAGTAAAATTATCCAAATAGAATAATACAATCACGTGATCATAAAGCAACAGAACTGCACTTGTTTTCTGTAATGTATTTTCCATCGATCAGCAGGTTTGCTTTACAGATGTTTGTTATAGAGAAACTTCCTAACAGAACACATAACAATGCAGGTAGCCGTGAACGGCTTCTCTAACTAACTATGGCAGGATAACTGTAACATAAATTGAGTAAATAAGTAAATAAATAAATAAATAAGTCTGATAGTAGTAATCACCCGTCTGGGACGTCTGTACCTACTGAAGAGGTCACTCAGGAGATCTTGTGGTAGTCTGCGCTTGAGGCGAGTTGGTTGGCGAGTGCGAGCACCGAGATTGTAGGTAACAACAGGGATCTCCTGGAGATGGTAAAGTCTGTCTAGTGAACGCGTGTGCAGTTGGCCTCTCAAAGGGAACTCACCCTCTCGCCCACTAATGACCGTCATAAATCTATCTCCACACTTCAGAAATTGAACCCTGTCGTTGAGGACCAATAGCAACACTGATTTTCTGGAAATGACAGTCGCATGTCTACTACACGTGAAGTCTCAGGCCAAAGTTCCAACTTCCAGTTGATCTGTTTCATTACGTGCAGAAATTCGTTGTGTGTCACGATGTGGAGACCGTGGGAGAGAAATTCAGTGATAAATGCAAATGAAGTAGTAGATAACTTTCAGTCAAGTGAAACTAATCAAAGTGATGACAATAGTGTGAAAAACTGGGCCGAGTTATATTAATGGAAAAGCCTCAAAAAACAAAGTTATAACGGGAACTGTTTCTAAACAAATTCAAACGCTTGTTTTGAACACATATAGATAAGTGCTGAAAAATAATCTTGGTAAGGGGTCATGCAATGAACCTGATGATAAATTCTGGGTATTCACAGAAATACAGTAAGAAATATTATGACGAAAGGAATACCAAAGACGCCGATCAAGTGTGAAAACAAAAGGAAACGTTTCTCTAAAGTAGATAATTTCACATGCGATTTAATTCGCCGAGAAATTTATAGATTCTATGCAAAAGGGAGAGCGCCCACCTTAGACGAATTGGTTGCACATTTGCAAGAAATTTGTGATTTTCCTTATGGGCATTGCACTTTGCGCGGTCTCCTAAAGGAGCTGGATTTCAAATACCGCACTTTGAATTAGATAAGTGTTATTATGGAATCCAGTAGAATTGTAGCTTGGCTATATATTTTTCAAAACTAAGAAAACTAAGGAAGTTTCGCAGTAATGGACATAAGATAATTTATTTAGACGAAACCTTGTACGATACCCATGACGTATTGAGAAAGGTGGCAACCTTGCAGAACAGTCTGGGAGGAGGAGGGTCTGTGTTGTAAAACGATTGTAAGGGTTCGTCAAAGGCAGCGGCCGACGTGCACATGAGTTAACTAAACAGACTCTAAAAGAAAGGTCGTGCCAGTCAAATGTATTGGTGAATGGGTAGAAGACCAAACTCATGATGACGGTGTTCGTTGCTGACGAACCATGGAGCATTTGTAGCTGTACGAAGCACCCTGTTTTGTATTACCTGCAGACTTGCATAACGGAGAGTCGTGCAATGCCGACTTCTACTGTGATTTCCCTTTTCGCTTCCATGTAGCAGTAAGCAGTACCAAGTTTGTACATCCACGTGTGCTATAGTCGGATATCTTCTTCCTCTCTTCAGTTGTTTCTCTGCTCTGAGTGTTTGATGTTGGTTAGTGACAATCTATATTGTAACAGAAAAGGCAGCGTCCGATACTGCAAGATACCTTCTACAAGCCTTATAATTCTGGCTTTTTTACTTTCTACGTAATGAAGTACTATAACTAAAAAATAAAAATCATTACATTATATTATCTATAGAATATGTATTGAGGTAACAGAATAGTATAGTAAGATTCCGATTAACCATCACAGCTACTGAGGAAAGTCAAAAAACTTAACGCGGCCGATAATGCATGACACGCTAAGCAGAACAGCCATTCTAATGATTCTTTCTTTTTCAGAGGCCTGTCTGTGCATGAAATACTGACAATTGTTGAGGTTGAGGAAGAGGATGCGACAGATATATTTATTGAGCCTCCTGAGGCTAATGTGGAGGCGGATGAAGATTCTGCTGAAGAAGATGAAGGTGAACTATAGACAATCTTGGATGAAGGCAACTTCAGGCTGGTGCGGAAATAGTTTTGACCAATGAAAGCAGGTTAGGTGCTGAACCTGAGAATGATTGCTCTCATGATGACAAACCACAAAAGGTCCTTTTAGATGAAACAGAAAGGTTATAGTTCTTAAAACATATAATTAGAGAATGCCTTCCGAAGGATCTGGAAAGCGTTAGTGCTACAGTAGCTTTGTCTCCAGTTCGGTGCCTTGAATTGTTTTAGAATGATGAAATAATTAAACTTTCATGACTGAATCAACAAAATATCCTTTGTTCAAGAATTACCTGGGTCCCAAAATAACATATTGTGACTTTGTGGGTTCATAGAATAAAAAGTCCAATTTGCAGAAATTCTAAATATTCTTTATTTCCGTAGAAATACAGTTTGTTCAATCCTCACGTAACGGCATTACGTCACATACACAATCACAAACTGCCATGGTCGATGACCACAACAAAGAGCTTACACAACTTCCACTATTTACAACACTCTTGTTACATGTCTTTACAACTGTTTACTCCTGTTTACCACTCTTTGTTTACGACTCTCCCTTGGCGAGTCCTCGCTTCCTTAAATACCTCCACTGATAATTCCAGACTGTTCCAGAATAATCAACAAACCCAACGCTCTCCATCAATCAAGAAGTTACCAGAAAGTTCTAACTTTATCTGTTTTGGCATGCCTTTTATCTCAGCGCTATGTTTATCTGCTTCTGCAAACTCTTTATCTCCGTGATACACTATCCGTCTGTTATCTATCTGCGTCGCCGCCTATCGTAAATAATATGTTCGCGACAATACGAAGAGATAGAAGTCTTGCTATGAATTCTAATTCTCTCGGGCTTTAATCCTCTACATAGCAGAAGACGTTACTGCGATTGAGGGTTGGATAAAAGAAATAAATGGTATACAATACGATTAGAAGAGACATATTTGAAACAATTATGAGATTAATTCACTCATGTGATAACACACAGGACAATGTAAATTATAAAATGTGGAAACTTCGCCAGAACTTCAGAACGTTTCTACAAAAACCTGTAGAGGAACTCCAAGAACAATGTGCTACAGGTGTGATACTGGTTTTGTACTATATCATAGAAGGTGAGAACTGTTGCCTAAACACAACAGGAATGACATGTACTGCATCATTTCATTTGTTTTCCTAAATTCTACTTAAAATGTATGTTCTGCCTAGCGTGACATATATGTTACACCCCCTTTTGTTTATATTGTTCATTATTTTGTTGTTTTGCTTGTTTTAGTGTGTTTCTCTGGTAACAATATACATATAAATATTGTAACCCGGGCGTTGGAACACCCTGTGGAAGCAGCTGAGAGCGGAAGACAGGGGAGGTCCGTGTTAGCCACGCCTCCTCCTCGTCCGTCTTATAGTGGTGACAGGGACGGCTGGGGAAAGAAACATGATTGTGCGGTCTGTTTCTCTTTCACCTGTGTTCTGGAAATTACGGGATCTTTCATCTACTGGAACCTTCCTTGGAAGCCAGAAGGCGGCGATATTCCTATAAAAAGGGGCTGCCGGAGCGAAGTGAGGTCAGTTAGTGAGTTAGTTTGTGAGGAGTGTGAGTCAGTCAGTTCTTGGTATAAGAAGGCAGTGTTAGTCAGTGACGTGTTAATGAACGAAAAGATTGTGCAACGGAAGACTGTACGTACTGTGTATGAGTATCGGAGTTGATGTAATCGCGAGTACAAGTGAAATTGTAACGGACGAACTGGTGAATCGTAATTGTGTGCATTACGTAATTTTATGTAATTGGCAAGTGTTTAACTGTAAGTCGGTGGAAATAAAGAACATTTTTGAGTGGTGAAATCGGACTTTTCATTTCACGAACCCACAAAGTCACACTGGTGTCAGGAGTGGGATGATAACATCACCGAACATTACAACCATGGACGCGGCATTGGAAAAGATTTTGGAGAAGATGATGGAAATGAAGGCCAAACTGACCTCGGAAATGAAGACGGCCAACGACGACATCACCGCAGAGTTGAAACAAATGAAGACGGCCAACGACAACATCACCGCAGAGTTGAAACAAATGAAGACGGCCAACGACAACATCACCGGGAAGATGGAAGAAATGAAGGCCGAATTAACAGCGAAGATGGAAACGGCAAACAACAACTTGGCCACGACAATGACCGCGAAGATGGCCGAACTGACAACGGAGATGAGGGAGGCGAACGAGGTCCTCGCCGCCAAGTTTGAGGAACGGTTGGCCGGCGTGAGGGATGACGTCACGAACCTGGGCAAGCGGATGGGTCAAGTAGACGACCGCCTTAATGACTTAGAGGAAAAGGCCGACAACATCGCAAAACCCCTCACCCGCCTGACAGAGGAACCGACCTTATGTGTGGACGGAGGACGCCGAAGACGCTTTCCAGCACCTGAAGGAAACCCTGTGCAGTGCTCCAATTTTGGGTCTCCCACAACCAGGTGGCACCTTCATGGTGGACACCGACGCTAGCGACCATTGCATTGGAGGTGTCCTATCGCAGATCCAGGACGGCCATGAGCGGGTGATAGCCTATTACAGCAAGACGCTGTCCAAGGCAGAGAAGAACTACTGCGTCACCCGACGGGAGTTACTGGCGGTAGTAAAGACATTGGAGCACTTCCACAAGTACCTGTACGGTCAGCCATTCCACCTGAGAACTGACCATTCCGCCCTAACCTGGCTATTGACCTTTAAGAACCTGGAAGGCCAGACAGCAGGTTGGGTCCAGAGGCTGCAGGAGTACGACTTCACCTCGGAACATCGTAGAGGGAAGAGCCACGGTAACGCAAACGCCGTGTCCCGAAGACCCTGTCCAGTAGAGCGCGGCCAGTGCACGAGAGTGGAAGAGAAGGAGCGTGCCGCAGCAGTCCGAGTAGTTGTGGCAGTGCCTGCTGAAGGCTGGGATAGCGCAGGCCTGAGGAGGGAGCAGCTGGCGGACGCAGACTTGGGGCCACTCTTGAGGGAAGTGGACGCAGGGACGAGACCAACCTGGGAGGACATCGCACCGAGGAGCGCCACCTACAACTCGTACTGGGCCCAATGGGACTCGTTGAAGACCAGAGAGGGCGTGCTGTTCCGGGTATGGGAGTCACCCGATGGGAAGGCGCAGAGAGAACAGTTGGTACTCCCCCGGAGTAAGGTCCCGGAAGTCTTGGAGGAAGTGCACGCCGGTACTTCAGGAGGACACCTGGGAGCGAACCGTATGATTCACAAACTACGGCAGCGCTACTTCTGGCTCAGACTCCGGGCAGATGCTGGTGGTACACCTGGACCGCCTGGCACGCTACGATGGTGCTGTTCGGGGCGAACAGCTTTGAGGAGGGAGCAGTGTCACCCGGGCGTTGGAACACCCTGTGGAAGCAGCTGAGAGCGGAAGACAGGGGAGGTCCGTGTTAGCCACGCCTCCCCCTCGTCCGTCTTATAGTGGTGACAGGGACGGCTGGGGAAGGAAACATGATTGTGCGGTCTGTTTCTCTTTCACCTGTGTTCTGGAAATTACGGGATTTTTTATCTACTGGAACCTTCCTTGGAAGCCAGAAGGCGGCGATATTCCTATAAAAAGGGGCTGCCGGAGCGAAGTGAGGTCAGTTAGTGAGTTAGTTTGTGAGGAGTGTGAGTCAGTCAGTTCTTGGTATAAGAAGGCAGTGTTAGTCAGTGACGTGTTAATGAACGAAAAGATTGTGCAACGGAAGACTGTACGTACTGTGTATGAGTATCGGAGTTGATGTAATCGCGAGTACAAGTGAAATTGTAACGGACGAACTGGTGAATCGTAATTGTGTGCATTACGTAATTTTATGTAATTGGCAAGTGTTTAACTGTAAGTCGGTGGAAATAAAGAACATTTTTGAGTGGTGAAATTGGACTTTTCATTTCACGAACCCACAAAGTCACAATATATTACACAAATATAAATATTTGCTACTAAGGCTCCACTTATCTTAAGAAATTGATGTTAATATTTCTTTCTTCTTTCTAATGGAATTCGATTTCAAAAGCAAACCGCTTTCGTCCTCAGTCCATCAAAAACAAACTGCGAAAAACCGAGTGAGTACGAAAGTGATTTGCTTTTTAAATCGAATTCCATTAGAAAGAAGAAAGAAATATTAACATCAATTTCTTAAGATAAGTGGAGCCTTAGTAATAAATATTTATATCTGTGTAATATTTATTCCTTCACTGTAACTAGCTTAATTTTCTACGTAACATAAATATATACTTTCCAAAATTTAGGAGTGAAAATTAATTCAGGCAGAAATGGGTTAAGATATTTAATTTCTAGGATACAAGATGAAGCTTTATAACAAAATTGCTAAAACTTTCTATTATTCTTTATGTTATAATGAACAATATTTATTGTGTTCTTTTTTTGTAATTTACGTCCTCCAACGTTAAGTCATATCGTACGATGAATGGAATGAACGAAATGATGCTGAAATAAGCCCAGGGTCCATAGAGCTTAGAGTTCCCCAACATTCGTCTTTCAGGATAAGCGGAAACCACGGTAAAAGCCTTATCCAGGTAACTCACCCTAACCAAGATTTGAACTCGGGAGCATTTGAACGTGAGGCAGACATGCTACCACTATGCTACTGAGGCGGCTTTATTGTTATTAAAATGTCACATTAGCACAATAAATTGTACACCAAGTTAAGGGCAATAGATTATGAGTACATTTTGGCTCGGGGTAAGATGACATTAACTCGGTAATGAGCGATAGCTGCTTTTCAGGCAAATTTGTATAAGTGGCTCCACATTTTATTACTTACTATCTTAATAAACAGTGGGACCACGATGGCTAGTAGTGATGGATCGGTAAAAATAATCTCTTTTTTTTTCAAACTACCAGATGAGTCACCTGCCCCTATTTATTTTTAATTTATGCAAGGTGCTAAGCGACACTTGTGCCCTACGCCCTTCTTGAATGCCTTCGAATGGATGATTTGCAGAACAGATTATAGAGGATGGGTAGATAACTCAGTGCATAAGTGTTGTATGGGACAGAAAGCAATCACTATGTATGTCAATTCTAAAGACATCATATCCAGATACAGAGGATGCAGTAGTAATTTAAGACGACTTTACAAACTTTTATTCATTAGCGTACATTCGCACACACCTTTAAACACGTCCGTGAAGGAACATGCATCAGTTGACAATAACATTGGAACACAAAATGGCAGATTCACACAATGAGACCAATTGGGTTTCAATAATCAGCCAACATGTATTTTCGTTGTACGGCCATGTCAAAAATGCTGAGAATTAGGTCGATTGTTTGCGCTTCTGTCACAAGTTACGGCAGTTTTAGCCCATACAGTAAATGTAATGGCGGCTGCAGTTCTTCTTATTTGTGATACAACTACCAAAATCAGTTCAAAACACTGTATGGAGCTGTGAAAAGCGTGTAAATATTCGAGGTGGAGGTCTGAGGTCTGTTGTTACTTATGCGTAGAGGAACCTGCAGTCTGAAGGTAGCGTTGGCTAAATGGCATTAAACAGGTTATTTCACCACTCTGCCACTGCAAGTCTGGTTCAAATCCTGCGTGTTTAGCTAAAAAAATGTATTACTTTTTCTTTTACTTCTTGGTGTATATAAACTGATATTATGATATAAATAAACATTTTCATAACATTATAGGTGTTAACTAAATGCGAGGGCTGTTCAATATAGAATGATCACGATCTTTTTTTGACAACGTACCTTTACTCTTTCTCATAATTTTGATGATCCTTCCCAAAATAGTCTCCCCTGAATGCGATGCAGTTGTCCCAGCGTTTCTGCCAGTCTTCAAAGACATGCTGGAAACAAGTATTGAGAGATTCTTCAAAATTGCCTCTGCAGCCTTCACCACTGCTTCTGATGATGGATAATGCCTCCCACGAAGGCGTTTCTTCAAGTTAGGGAACAGAAGAAAGTTACATGGGGCTAAATCCGGACTATAGGGAGGGTGAGGGATGTACTTCACGTTGATTTTTGCAAGATATTCAGCAACAACATTGGCAATATGCAGCCGCACACTATTGTGGTGCAGCATCCAGCCTGCTTCACTGAAATGTGGCCTGATATGGACTTGCAATATTTTCAGGACATCCCTGTAGTATTGTCCAGTTACTGATGTGTGTAGGCACAACATTCTGATAAAACATTCCATGAATATCAAAGAATGAGATGACCATAACTTTCCCAGCAGAAGCAAATTTGAGGGTTGGTGATGAAGGAGTTTTTCACACTGAGCTTTGCTGTTTGCTCTTAGGATCAAAATGATGTTGCTAAGTTTCATCAGCAGTGATTACGTTTGAAAGAAACTCCGGATCTTCCTCTAAGATCAACTTTAACTGCATGTTACCTCCATTGCAGTGGTATACAATACTGAACGTGTCAGAACTTGCCTTACCAAGGCGGTCCGGGTTCGGTCCGAGACGACCGCAAAGTGACATCTGTAGTGGACAACACGGTGCTGGGGCGTGTTTTCTCCGGTACCTCCGATTTCCCCCGCCATCTCATTCCACCGGTGCTCCATCTTCATCTTATGTACCATCAGTATCACCGCCTGCGGTGCCGTATGTAGCAAAAGCGGGCGTTAACACTGCACATTTCATTTCAGAACTTGCCTGGTTTTCACAGGCGGGAACCAGGAGTACCTACAATGAAACTACTACGGCATTTTTGTTTCACATTAAGCTAACAAAATATAATAAGATTGAATTTTAGTGAGAAAAATTATGACCATAAAATTATGATTATTCTTTATTGAACAGCCCTCGTATAACAATAGTAATGTTAGTTCGTAGTATATATTTTATTTTGGTCGGTACTGTGCTTGATCCATCCAACGAAGTTTCAAACATTTCACAATTGCAAAGGGAAGCATAAGATTTAAGCATGAAACAAAAACTTCTAGATTTAATGTCGTCGACATTCTCCTAAAAATGATAGCCAACTGTGTAACATGGTTTACAACAGCAGATACGGTACAGATTATAAGGGTCACAACGTTTAAAATGATTCTTCTTTCAATATAAAGATAGCCCGTAGTTTCCCTATGAAGGGCCAGAGCTTCTCCTACCTGCTGAGAGGGGTCAGCTGGGCACGCAACTTATATGGTGAGCTAATCCCTGTAGATTCCTAACTATCGGATTGTCATTCTCGTTTCTCTGGCTCACAAGAGAACCAATAGCAACAATAAATAAATTAGTAACTAAAATACAGACAATAAAGACTGGGAGAATGGAAAAAACAAAAGAATGTGTGGTCGCTTCGAATGCCTTTCATCACCAAAGGTATTGCAGCACCAAACTACCCACTCGGCGAGCTGTCAAGTATTCTATATCGCTCGTTGGGAAAACATTTGTTTATCACCTTGCTAGTTTTATATCCATGAAAACCCGTGGTTTATTTGAGCTTTTCACAACTTCTTGGTCCTCATTCAAGGTTCTAAGTATTATTTCTAATTGCGATAATACCGATTAGAAGGTTAGAGCTGCAATAACGGTTTTGTGCCAAAACGGACAATATTTTCACATTAAACTATAAACCGTAGGTTGCATAGATAAGAATAAATAGGGACAGATGACTCACTTGGTATAACTCTTAATAAGTGGTAGCTTATAATGTATCTCAAGTTTCCTAACCACCTGGGACTGGTTGATAAGTGAAGATGGCCATTGGCCATTGCTCAGCGTTGCTGGACATATAGGAAAACGGGGAACTTGTACTGCTTGCTTTCAACCAACACCTCACCTTTGGTTTCAGCAATAAAGCTGCTTTTTCACTCAGAGGTAGTAAACTTTTTATTGCTTACTCACACAGTACACTGATTTAATGATCCCCTTTTATATCCCTGTATTGAAAACCATTTTTATTTTATAAACTTACCAACACCGGAGTGAGGGGCAAAAGGTTCGACTTATAGCAAGGTCATAAATGTATTCCTCACTGCCATCGTCTATGTTACACAAAACATACTTTCCAATAAAATATTCATCTCTTTCTGGTTAGTTTTTAACGTTATGTTTACCGAGCGAGATGGCTCCTTCTTTCACATTCAGGCGGACCTGAGTTCGACTCCTGAGACTGGCGACTGCGATCAGAGATTTTTTCATGATCTTTCTCGATCGTTAAGGCGAAAGCAGGGTCACTTTCAGTCCTATCAGGAATTTCGTTTGCTCATTTTGATACGTTTTGCTTCCTCTCGTGCTTCAGGAGCCGTGGAATGTAAGTCAGGGGACGAACTGTTTGCCCGTTGCAGTCAAATCATAAGACGACTCAGGTTCCCCCATTCCCCCAGAGGTGAGCCATATCTGAGTAGCCCAGTTGTGGGATCAAATCATTAAGCTTGAAGCCCTAAGGAACTTCTGCACTTCTACATCATTCACATAATGGAAGCACCAAAACCATCTATATACTACTGCACATCTACAACCATACATCCTTCAGTCAATGGAAGCACCAAAACCATCTATATACTATTGCACATCTACAACCATACATCCTTCAGTCAATGGAAGCACCAAAACCATCTATATACTACTGCACATCTACAACCATACAACCTTCAGTCAATGGAAGCACCAAAACCATCTATATACTACTGCACATCTACAACCATACATCCTTCAGTCAATGGAAACACCAAAACCATCTATATACTACTGCACATCTACAACCATACAACCTTCAGTCAATGGAAGCACCAAAACCATCTATATACTACTGCACATTTACAACCATACATCCTTCATACAATGGAAACACCAAAACCATCTATATACTACTGCACATCTACAACCATACATTCTTCACATAATGGAAGCACCAAAACCATCTATATACTACTGCACATCTACAACCATACAACCTTCAGTCAATGGAAGCACCAAAACCATCTATATACTACTGCACATTTACAACCATACATCCTTCATACAATGGAAACACCAAAACCATCTATATACTACTGCACATCTACAACCATACATCCTTCAGTCAATGGAAACACCAAAACCATCTATATACTACTGCACATCTACAAAAATACAACCTTCAGTCAATGGAAGCACCAAAACCATCTATATACTACTGCACATTTACAACCATACATCCTTCATACAATGGAAACACCAAAACCATCTATATACTACTGCACATGTACAACCATACATTCTTCACATAATGGAAGCACCAAAACCATCTATATACTACTGCACATCTACAACCATACAACCTTCAGTCAATGGAAGCACCAAAACCATCTATATACTACTGCACATTTACAACCATACATCCTTCATACAATGGAAACACCAAAACCATCTATATACTACTGCACATCTACAACCATACATTCTTCACATAATGGAAGCACCAAAACCATCTATATACTACTGCACATCTACAACCATACAACCTTCAGTCAATGGAAGCACCAAAACCATCTATATACTACTGCACATTTACAACCATACATCCTTCATACAATGGAAACACCAAAACCATCTATATACTACTGCACATTTACAACCATACATCCTTCATACAATGGAAACACCAAAACCATCTATATACTACTGCACATTTACAACCATACAACCTTCAGTCAATGGAAGCACCAAAACCATCTATATACTACTGCACATCTACAACCATACATCCTTCACATGATGGAAACACCAAAACCATTTATATACTACTGCACATCTACAACCATACATCCTTCAGATAATGGAAACACCAAAACCATCTATATACTACTGCACATCTACAACCATACATCCTTCAGATAATGGAAACACCAAAACCATCTATATACTACTGCACATCTACAACCATACATCCTTCACATAATGGAAGCACCAAAACCAACTATATACTACTGCACATTTACAACCATACATCCTTCAGTCAATGGAAGCACCAAAACCATCTATATACTACTGCACATCTACAAGCATACATCCTTCACATAATGGAAACACCAAAATCATCTATATACTACTGCACATCTACAACCATACATCCTTCAGTCAATGGAAGCACCAAAACCATCTATATCCTACTGCACATCTACAACCATACATCCTTCACATAATGGAAACACCAAAACCATCTATATACTACTGCACATCTACAACCATACATCCTTCAGATAATGGAAGCACCAAAACCATCTATATACTACTGCACATCTACAACCACACATCCTTCAGTCAATGGAAGCACCAAAACCATCTATATACTACTGCACATTTACAACCATACATCCTTCAGATAATGGAAACACCAAAACCAACTATATACTACTGCACATCTAGAAGCATACATCCTTCAGATAATGGAAACACAAAAACCATCTATATACTACAGCACATCTACAACCATACATCCTTCGGTCAATGGAAGCACCAAAACCATCTATATACTACTGCACATTTACAACCATACATCCTTCAGTCAATGGAAACACCAAAACCATCTATATACTACTGCACATTTACAACCATACATCCTTCAGATGATGGAAACGCCAAAACCATCTATATACTACTGCACATCTACAACCATACATCCTTCACATAATGGAAACACCAAAACCATCTATATACTACTGCACATCTACAACCATACAACCTTCAGTCAATGGAAGCACCAAAACCATCTATATACTACTGCACATCTACAACCATACATCCTTCAGATAATGGAAACACCAAAACCATCTATATACCACTGCACATCTACAACCATACATCCTTCAGATAATGGAAACACCAAAACCATTTATATATTATTGCACATCTACAACCATACATCCTTCATATAATGGAAACACCAAAACCATCTATATACTACTGCACATCTATAACCATACATCCTTCAGATAATTGAAACACCAAAACCATCTATATACTACTGCACATCTACAACCATACATCCTTCACATAATGGAAACACCAAAACCATTTATATATTACTGCACATCTACAACCATACATCCTTCACATAATGGAAACACCAAAACCATCTATATACTACTGCACATCTACAACCATACATCATTCAGATAATGGAAACACCAAAACCATCTATATCCTACTGCACATTTACAACCATACATCCTTCAGATAATTGAAACACCAAAACCATCTATATACTACTGCACATCTACAACCATACATTCTTCAGATAATGGAAACACCAAAACCATCTATATACTACTGCACATCTACAACCATACATCCTTCACATAATGGAAACACCAAAACCATCTATATACTACTGCACATCAACAACCATACATCCGTCATACAATGGAAACACCAAAACCATCTATATACTACTGCACATTTACAACCATACATCCTTCAGATAATGGAAACAACAAAACCATCTATATACTACTGCACATCTACAACCATACATTCTTCAGATAATGGAAACACCAAAACCATCTATATACTACTGCACATCTACAACCATACATTCTTCAGATAATGGAAACACCAAAACCATCTATATACTACTGCACATCTACAACCATACATTCTTCAGATAATGGAAACACCAAAACCATCTATATACTACTGCACATCTACAACCATACATCCTTCAGGTAATAGAAACACCAAAACCATCTATATACTACTGCACATCTACAACCATACATCCTTCAGATAATGGAAACACCAAAACCATCTATATACTACTGCACATCTACAACAATACATTCTTCAGATAATGGAAACACCAAAACCATCTATATACTACTGCACATCTACAACCATACATTCTTCAGATAATAGAAACACCAAAACCATCTATATACTACTGCACATCTACAACCATACATCCTTCAGATAATGGAAACACCAAAACCATCTATATACTACTGCACATCTACAACCATACATCGTTCACATAATGGAAACACCAAAACCATCTATATACTACTGCACATCTACAACCATACCTCCTTCACATAATGGAAACACCAAAACCATCTATATACTGCTGCACATCTGCAACCATACATCCTTCACATAATGGAAACACCAAAACCATCTATATACTACTGCACATCTGCAACCATACATCCTTCAGATAATGGAAACACCAAAACCATCTATATACTACTGCACATCTACAACCATACATCCTTCACATAATGGAAACACCAAAACCATCTATATACTACTGCACATCTACAACCATACATCCGTCATACAATGGAAACACCAAAACCATTTATATACTACTGCACATCTACAACCATACATCCTTCACACAATGGAAACACCAAAACCATCTATATACTACTGCACATCTACAACCATACATCCTTCACACAATGGAAACACCAAAACCATCTATATACTACTGCACATGTACAACCATACATACTTCATACAATGGAAGGTCTAAAAACGGCAATGTACTACTGCACATCTACAACCATACATCCTTCACACAATGGAAACACCAAAACCATCTATATACTACTGCACATCTACAACCATACATCCTTCAGACAATGGAAACACCAAAACCATCTATATACTACTGCACATCTACAACCATACATCCTTCACATAATGGAAACACCAAAACCATCTATATATTACTGCACATCTACAACCATACATCCTTCACATAATGGAAACACCAAAACCATTTATATACTACTGCACATCTACAACCATAAATCCGTCATACAATGGAAACACAAAAACCATCTATATACTACTGCACATCTACAACCATACATCCTCAGATAATGGAAACACCAAAACCATCTATATACTACTGCACATCTAAAACCATACATCCTTCATACAATGGAAACACCAAAACCATCTATATACTACTGCACATCTACAACCATACATCCTTCATACAATGGAAACACCAAAACCATCTATATACTACTGCACATCTACAACCATACATCCTTCACACAATGGAAACACCAAAACCATCTATATACTACTGCACATGTACAACAATACATCCTTCATACAATGGAAGGTCTAAAAACGACAATGTACTACTGCACATCTACAACCATACACACTTCAGATAATGGAAACGCCAAACCCATCTATACACTACTGCACATCTACCACCATACATCCTTCACATAATGGAAACACCAAAACCATCTATATACTACTGCACAACTACAACCATACATCCTTCAGATGATGGAAACGCAAAAACCATCTATATACTACTGCACATCTACAACCATACATCCTTCACATAATGGAAACACCAAAACCATCTATATACTACTGCACATCTACAACCATACATCCTTCATGCAATGGAAGGTCTAAAAATGGCAATGTACTACTGCACATCTACAACCATACATCCTTCAGATAATGGAAACGCCAAAACCATCTATATACTACTGCACATGTACAACCATACATCCTTCAGATAATGGAAACACCAAAACCATCTATATACTACTGCACATCTACAACCATACATCCTTCATACAATGGAAGGTCTAAAAACGGCAATGTACTACTGCACATCTACAACCATACATCCTTCAGATAACGGAAACGCCAAAACCATCTATATACTACTGCACATGTACAACCATACATCCTTCAGATAATGGAAACGCCAAAACCATCTATATACTACTGCACATCTACAACCATACATCCTTCAGATAATGGAAACACCAAAACCATCTATATACTACTGCACATCTACAACCATACATGCTTCAGATAATGGAAACGCCAAAACCATCTATATACTACTGCACATGTACAACCATACATCCTTCAGATAATGGAAACACCAAAACCATCTATATACTACTGCACATCTTCAACCATACATCCTTCAGATAATGGAAACACCAAGACCATCTATATACTACTGCACATTTACAACCATACATCCTTCACATAATGGAAACACCAAAACCATCTATATACCTCTGCACATCTACAACCATACATCCTTCAGTCAATGGAAGCACCAAAACCATCTATATACTACTGCACATCTACAACCATACATCCTTCAGTCAATGGAAGCACCAAAACCATCTATATACTACTGCACATCTACAAGCATACATCCTTCAGTCAACGGAAGCACCAAAACCATCTATATACTACTGCACATCTACAACCATACATCCTTCAGTCAATGGAAGCACCAAAACCATCTATATACTACTGCACATCTACAACCATACATCCTTCAGTCAATGGAAACACCAAAACCATCTATATACTACTGCACATCTACAACCATACATCCCTCAGTCAATGGATGCACCAAAACCATCTATATACTACTGCACATCTACAACCATACATCCTTCTTACAATGGAAGGTCTAAAAACGGCAATGTACTACTGCACATCTACAACCATACATCCTTCAGATAATGGAAACACCAAAACCATCTATATACTACTGCACATTTACAACCATACATTCTTCACATAATGGAAACACCAAAACCATCTATATACTACTGCACATCTACAACCATACATCCTTCACATAATGGAAACACCAAAACCATCTATATACTACTGCACATCTACAACAATACATTCTTCAGATAATGGAAACACCAAAACCATCTATACACTACTGCACATCTACAACCATACATTCTTCAGATAATAGAAACACCAAAACCATCTATATACTACTGCACATCTACAACCATACATCCTTCAGTCAATGGAAGCACCAAAACCATCTATATACTACTGCACATCTACAACCATACATCCTTCTGTCAATGGAAGCACCAAAACCATCTATATACTACTGCACATCTACAACCATACATCCTTCACATAATGGAAGCACCAAAACCATCTATATACTACTGAACATCTACAACCATACATCCTTCAGTCAATGGAAGCACCAAAACCATCTATATACTACTACACATCTACAACCATACATCCTTCACACAATGGAAGCACCAAAACCATCTATATACTACTGCACATCTGCAACCATACATCCTTCACATAATGGAAACACCAAAACCATCTATATACTACTGCACATCTGCAACCATACATCCTTCAGATAATGGAAACACCAAAACCATCTATATACTACAGCACATCTACAACCATACATCCTTCACATAATGGAAACACCAAAACCATCTATATACTACTGCACATCTACAACCATACATCCTTCAGTCAATGGAAACACCAAAACCATCTATATACCACTGCACATCTACAACCATACATCCTTCACTTAATGGAAACACCAAAACCATCTATATACTACTGCACATCTACAAGCATACATCCTTCATACAATGGAAACACCAAAACCATTTATATACTACTGCACATCTACAACCATACATCCTTCAGTCAATGGAAACACCAAAACCATCTATATACTACTGCACATCTACAAAAATACAACCTTCAGTCAATGGAAGCACCAAAACCATCTATATACTACTGCACATTTACAACCATACATCCTTCATACAGTGGAAACACCAAAACCATCTATATACTACTGCACATCTACAACCATACATTCTTCACATAATGGAAGCACCAAAACCATCTATATACTACTGCACATCTACAACCATACAACCTTCAGTCAATGGAAGCACCAAAACCATCTATATACTACTGCACATTTACAACCATACATCCTTCATACAATGGAAACACCAAAACTATCTATATACTACTGCAAATCTACAACCATATATTCTTCACATAATGGAAGCACCGAAACCATCTATATACTACTGCACATCTACAACCATACAACCTTCAGTCAATGGAAGCACCAAAACCATCTATATACTACTGCACATTTACAACCATACATCCTTCATACAATGGAAACACCAAAACCATCTATATACTACTGCACATTTACAACCATACATCCTTCATACAATGGAAACACCAAAACCATCTATATACTACTGCACATTTACAACCATACAACCTTCAGTCAATGGAAGCACCAAAACCATCTATATACTACTGCACATCTACAACCATACATCCTTCACATGATGGAAACACCAAAACCATTTATATACTACTGCACATCTACAACCATACATCCTTCAGATAATGGAAACACCAAAACCATCTATATACTACTGCACATCTACAACCATACATCCTTCAGATAATGGAAACACCAAAACCATCTATATACTACTGCACATCTACAACCATACATCCTTCACATAATGGAAGCACCAAAACCATCTATATACTACTGCACATTTACAACCATACATCCTTCAGTCAATGGAAGCACCAAAACCATCTATATACTACTGCACATCTACAAGCATACATCCTTCACATAATGGAAACACCAAAATCATCTATATACTACTGCACATCTACAACCATACATCCTTCAGTCAATGGAAGCACCAAAACCATCTATATCCTACTGCACATCTACAACCATACATCCTTCACATAATGGAAACACCAAAACCATCTATATACTACTGCACATCTACAACCATACATCCTTCAGATAATGGAAGCACCAAAACCATCTATATACTACTGCACATCTACAACCACACATCCTTCAGTCAATGGAAGCACCAAAACCATCTATATACTACTGCACATTTACAACCATACATCCTTCAGATAATGGAAACACCAAAACCAACTATATACTACTGCACATCTAGAAGCATACATCCTTCAGATAATGGAAACACAAAAACCATCTATATACTACAGCACATCTACAACCATACATCCTTCGGTCAATGGAAGCACCAAAACCATCTATATACTACTGCACATTTACAACCATACATCCTTCAGTCAATGGAAACACCAAAACCATCTATATACTACTGCACATTTACAACCATACATCCTTCAGATGATGGAAACGCCAAAACCATCTATATACTACTGCACTTCTACAACCATACATCCTTCACATAATGGAAACACCAAAACCATCTATATACTACTGCACATCTACAACCATACAACCTTCAGTCAATGGAAGCACCAAAACCATCTATATACTACTGCACATCTACAACCATACATCCTTCAGATAATGGAAACACCAAAACCATCTATATACCACTGCACATCTACAACCATACATCCTTCAGATAATGGAAACACCAAAACCATTTATATATTATTGCACATCTACAACCATACATCCTTCATATAATGGAAACACCAAAACCATCTATATACTACTGCACATCTATAACCATACATCCTTCAGATAATTGAAACACCAAAACCATCTATATACTACTGCACATCTACAACCATACATCCTTCACATAATGGAAACACCAAAACCATTTATATATTACTGCACATCTACAACCATACATCCTTCACATAATGGAAACACCAAAACCATCTATATACTACTGCACATCTACAACCATACATCATTCAGATAATGGAAACACCAAAACCATCTATATCCTACTGCACATTTACAACCATACATCCTTCAGATAATTGAAACACCAAAACCATCTATATACTACTGCACATCTACAACCATACATTCTTCAGATAATGGAAACACCAAAACCATCTATATACTACTGCAAATCTACAACCATACATCCTTCACATAATGGAAACACCAAAACCATCTATATACTACTGCACATCAACAACCATACATCCGTCATACAATGGAAACACCAAAACCATCTATATACTACTGCACATTTACAACCATACATCCTTCAGATAATGGAAACACCAAAACCATCTATATACTACTGCACATCTACAACCATACATTCTTCAGATAATGGAAACACCAAAACCATCTATATACTACTGCACATCTACAACCATACATTCTTCAGATAATGGAAACACCAAAACCATCTATATACTACTGCACATCTACAACCATACATTCTTCAGATAATGGAAACACCAAAACCATCTATATACTACTGCACATCTACAACCATACATCCTTCAGGTAATAGAAACACCAAAACCATCTATATACTACTGCACATCTACAACCATACATCCTTCAGATAATGGAAACACCAAAACCATCTATATACTACTGCACATCTACAACAATACATTCTTCAGATAATGGAAACACCAAAACCATCTATATACTACTGCACATCTACAACCATACATTCTTCAGATAATAGAAACACCAAAACCATCTATATACTACTGCACATCTACAACCATACATCCTTCAGATAATGGAAACACCAAAACCATCTATATACTACTGCACATCTACAACCATACATCGTTCACATAATGGAAACACCAAAACCATCTATATACTACTGCACATCTACAACCATACCTCCTTCACATAATGGAAACACCAAAACCATCTATATACTGCTGCACATCTGCAACCATACATCCTTCACATAATGGAAACACCAAAACCATCTATATACTACTGCACATCTGCAACCATACATCCTTCAGATAATGGAAACACCAAAACCATCTATATACTACTGCACACCTACAACCATACATCCTTCACATAATGGAAACACCAAAACCATCTATATACTACTGCACATCTACAACCATACATCCTTCAGTCAATGGAAACACCAAAACCATCTATATACCACTGCACATCTACAACCATACATCCTTCACTTAATGGAAACACCAAGACCATCTATATACTACTGCACATCTACAAGCATACATCCTTCATACAATGGAAACACCAAAACCATCTATATACTACTGTACATCTACAACCATATCTCCTTCAGTCAATGGAAGCACCAAAACCATCTATATACTACTGCACATCTACAAGCATACATCCTTCAGATAATGGAAACACCAAAACCATCTATATACTACTGCACATCTACAACCATACATCCTTCACATAATGGAAACACCAAAACCATCTATATACTACTGCACATCTACAACCATACATCCGTCATACAATGGAAACACCAAAACCATTTATATACTACTGCACATCTACAACCATACATCCTTCACACAATGGAAACACCAAAACCATCTATATACTACTGCACATCTACAACCATACATCCTTCACACAATGGAAACACCAAAACCATCTATATACTACTGCACATGTACAACCATACATACTTCATACAATGGAAGGTCTAAAAACGGCAATGTACTACTGCACATCTACAACCATACATCCTTCACACAATGGAAACACCAAAACCATCTATATACTACTGCACATCTACAACCATACATCCTTCAGACAATGGAAACACCAAAACCATCTATATACTACTGCACATCTACAACCATACATCCTTCACATAATGGAAACACCAAAACCATCTATATATTACTGCACATCTACAACCATACATCCTTCACATAATGGAAACACCAAAACCATTTATATACTACTGCACATCTACAACCATAAATCCGTCATACAATGGAAACACCAAAACCATCTATATACTACTGCACATCTACAACCATACATCCTCAGATAATGGAAACACCAAAACCATCTATATACTACAGCACATCTAAAACCATACATCCTTCATACAATGGAAACACCAAAACCATCTATATACTACTGCACATCTACAACCATACATCCTTCATACAATGGAAACACCAAAACCATCTATATACTACTGCACATCTACAACCATACATCCTTCACACAATGGAAACACCAAAACCATCTATATACTACTGCACATGTACAACAATACATCCTTCATACAATGGAAGGTCTAAAAACGACAATGTACTACTGCACATCTACAACCATACACACTTCAGATAATGGAAACGCCAAACCCATCTATACACTACTGCACATCTACCACCATACATCCTTCACATAATGGAAACACCAAAACCATCTATATACTACTGCACAACTACAACCATACATCCTTCAGATGATGGAAACGCAAAAACCATCTATATACTACTGCACATCTACAACCATACATCCTTCACATAATGGAAACACCAAAACCATCTATATACTACTGCACATCTACAACCATACATCCTTCATGCAATGGAAGGTCTAAAAATGGCAATGTACTACTGCACATCTACAACCATACATCCTTCAGATAATGGAAACGCCAAAACCATCTATATACTACTGCACATGTACAACCATACATCCTTCAGATAATGGAAACACCAAAACCATCTATATACTACTGCACATCTACAACCATACATCCTTCATACAATGGAAGGTCTAAAAACGGCAATGTACTACTGCACATCTACAACCATACATCCTTCAGATAACGGAAACGCCAAAACCATCTATATACTACTGCACATGTACAACCATAAATCCTTCAGATAATGGAAACGCCAAAACCATCTATATACTACTGCACATCTACAACCATACATCCTTCAGATAATGGAAACACCAAAACCATCTATATACTACTGCACATCTACAACCATACATGCTTCAGATAATGGAAACGCCAAAACCATCTATATACTACTGCACATGTACAACCATACATCCTTCAGATAATGGAAACACCAAAACCATCTATATACTACTGCACATCTTCAACCATACATCCTTCAGATAATGGAAACACCAAGACCATCTATATACTACTGCACATTTACAACCATACATCCTTCACATAATGGAAACACCAAAACCATCTATATACTACTGCACATCTACAACCATACATCCTTCAGTCAATGGAAGCACCAAAACCATCTATATACTACTGCACATCTACAACCATACATCCTTCAGTCAATGGAAGCACCAAAACCATCTATATACTACTGCACATCTACAAGCATACATCCTTCAGTCAACGGAAGCACCAAAACCATCTATATACTACTGCACATCTACAACCATACATCCTTCAGTCAATGGAAGCACCAAAACCATCTATATACTACTGCACATCTACAACCATACATCCTTCAGTCAATGGAAACTCCAAAACCATCTATATACTACTGCACATCTACAACCATACATCCCTCAGTCAATGGATGCACCAAAACCATCTATATACTACTGCACATCTACAACCATACATCCTTCTTACAATGGAAGGTCTAAAAACGGCAATGTACTACTGCACATCTACAACCATACATCCTTCAGATAATGGAAACACCAAAACCATCTATATACTACTGCACATTTACAACCATACATTCTTCACATAATGGAAACACCAAAACCATCTATATACTACTGCACATCTACAACCATACATCCTTCAGATAATGGAAACACCAAAACCATCTATATACTACTGCACATCTACAACAATACATTCTTCAGATAATGGAAACACCAAAACCATCTATACACTACTGCACATCTACAACCATACATTCTTCAGATAATAGAAACACCAAAACCATCTATATACTACTGCACATCTACAACCATACATCCTTCAGTCAATGGAAGCACCAAAACCATCTATATACTACTGCACATCTACAACCATACATCCTTCTGTCAATGGAAGCACCAAAACCATCTATATACTACTGCACATCTACAACCATACATCCTTCACATAATGGAAGCACCAAAACCATCTATATACTACTGAACATCTACAACCATACATCCTTCAGTCAATGGAAGCACCAAAACCATCTATATACTACTACACATCTACAACCATACATCCTTCACACAATGGAAGCACCAAAACCATCTATATACTACTGCACATCTGCAACCATACATCCTTCACATAATGGAAACACCAAAACCATCTATATACTACTGCACATCTGCAACCATACATCCTTCAGATAATGGAAACACCAAAACCATCTATATACTACAGCACATCTACAACCATACATCCTTCACATAATGGAAACACCAAAACCATCTATATACTACTGCACATCTACAACCATACATCCTTCAGTCAATGGAAACACCAAAACCATCTATATACCACTGCACATCTACAACCATACATCCTTCACTTAATGGAAACACCAAAACCATCTATATACTACTGCACATCTACAAGCATACATCCTTCATACAATGGAAACACCAAAACCATTTATATACTACTGTACATCTACAACCATACATCCTTCAGTCAATGGAAGCACCAAAACCATCTATATACTACTGCACATCTACAAGCATACATCCTTCAGATAATGGAAACACCAAAACCATCTATATACTACTGCACATCTACAACCATACATCCTTCACATAATGGAAACACCAAAACCATCTATATACTACTGCACATCTACAACCATACATCCTTCATACAATGGAAACACCAAAACCATCTATATACTACTGCACATCTACAACCATACATCCTTCAAACAATGGAAACACCAAAACCATCTATATACTACTGCACATCTACAACCATACATCCTTCACACAATGGAAACACCAAAACCATCTATATACTACTGCACATGTACAACCATACATCCTTCATACAATGGAAGGTCTAAAAACGGCAATGTACTACTGCACATCCACAACCATACATCCTTCACACAATGGAAACACCAAAACCATCTATATACTACTGCACATCTACAACCATACATCCTTCAGTCAATGGAAACACCAAAACCATCTATATACCACTGCACATCTACAACCATACATCCTTCACATAATGGAAACACCAAAACCATCTATATATTACTGCACATCTACAACCATACTTCCTTCACATAATGGAAACACCAAAACCATTTATATACTACTGCACATCTACAACCATAAATCCGTCATACAATGGAAACACCAAAACCATGTATATACTACTGCACATCTACAACCATACATCCTCAGATAATGGAAACACCAAAACCATCTATATACTACAGCACATCTAAAACCATACATCCTTCATACAATGGAAACACCAAAACCATCTATATACTACTGCACATCTACAACCATACATCATTCATACAATGGAAACACCAAAACCATCTATATACTACTGCACAGCTACAACCATACATCCTTCACACAATGGAAACACCAAAACCATCTATATACTACTGCACATCTACAACCATACATCCTTCACACAATGGAAAAACCAAAACCATCTATATACTACTGCACATGTACAACCATACACCCTTCATACAATGGAAGGTCTAAAAACGGCAATGTACTACTGCACATCTACAACCATACATCCTTCAGATACTGGAAACGCCAAAACCATCTATATACTACTGCACATCTACATCCATACATCCTTCACATAATGGAAGCACCAAAACCATCTATATACTACTGCACATCTACAACCATACATCCTTCAGATGATGGAAACGCCAAAACCATCTATATACTACTGCACATGTACAACCATACATCCTTCAGATAATGGAAACACCAAAACAATCTATATACTACTGCACATCTACAACCATACATCCTTCATACAATGGAAGGTCTAAAAACGGCAATGTACTACTGCACATCTACAACCATACATCCTTCACATAATGGAAACACCAAAACCATCTATATACTACTGCACATGTACAACCATACATCCTTCAGATAATGGAAACGCCAAAACCATCTATATACTACTGCACATCTACAACCATACATCCTTCAGATAATGGAAACACCAAAACCATCTATATACTACTGCACATCTACAACCATACATGCTTCAGATAATGGAAACGCCAAAACCATCTATATACTACTGCACATGTACAACCATACATCCTTCAGATAATGGAAACACCAAAACCATCTATATACTACTGCACATTTACAACCATACATCCTTCACATAATGGAAACACCAAAACCATCTATATACTACTGCACATCTACAACCATACATCCTTCAGTCAATGGAAGCACCAAAACCATCTATATACTACTGCACATCTACAACCATACATCCTTCAGTCAATGGAAGCACCAAAACCATCTATATACTACTGCACATCTACAACCATACATCCTTCAGACAATGGAAACACCAAAACCATCTATATACTACTGCACATCTACAACCATACATCCTTCACATAATGGAAACACCAAAACCATCTATATATTACTGCACATCTACAACCATACATCCTTCACATAATGGAAACACCAAAACCATTTATATACTACTGCACATCTACAACCATAAATCCGTCATACAATGGAAACACCAAAACCATCTATATACTACTGCACATCTACAACCATACATCCTCAGATAATGGAAACACCAAAACCATCTATATACTACAGCACATCTAAAACCATACATCCTTCATACAATGGAAACACCAAAACCATCTATATACTACTGCACATCTACAACCATACATCCTTCATACAATGGAAACACCAAAACCATCTATATACTACTGCACATCTACAACCATACATCCTTCACACAATGGAAACACCAAAACCATCTATATACTACTGCACATGTACAACAATACATCCTTCATACAATGGAAGGTCTAAAAACGACAATGTACTACTGCACATCTACAACCATACATCCTTCAGTCAATGGAAGCAACAAAACCATCTATATACTACTGCACATCTACAACCATACATCCTTCAGTCAATGGAAGCACCAAAACCATCTATATACTACTGCACATCTACAACCATACATCCTTCATACAATGGAAGGTCTAAAAACGGCAATGTACTACTGCACATCTACAACCATACATCCTTCAGATACTGGAAACGCCAAAACCATCTATATACTACTGCACATCTACAACCATACATCCTTCAGTCAATGGAAGCACCAAAACCATCTATATACTACTACACATCTACAACCATACATCCTTCAGTCAATGGAAGCACCAAAACCATCTATATACTACTGCACATCTACAACCATACATCCTTCAGATAATGGAAACACCAAAACCATCTATATACTACTGTACATCTATAACCATACATCCTTCACATAATGGAAACACCAAAACCATCTATATACTACTGAACATTTACAACCATACGTCCTTCAGATAATGGAAACACCAAAACCATCTATATACTACTGCACATCTACAACCATACATCCTTCAGTCAATGGAAGCACCAAAACCATCTATATACTACTGCACATCTACAAGCATACATCCTTCAGTCAATGGAAGCACCAAAACCATCTATATACTACTGCACATCTACAACCATACATCCTTCAGTCAATGGAAGCACCAAAACCATCTATATACTACTGCACATCTACAACCATACATCCTTCAGTCAATGGAAGCACCAAAACCATCTATATACTACTGCACATCTACAACCATACATCCTTCAGTCAATGGAAGCACCAAAACCATCTATATACTACTGCCTACTTGCGACAAAACATTCTTTATACACTGGAGTAACCAAAAACTTTTGTTAATCTAAACAATTTAATCGCCAAAGGCATGGATGTACAACTGTATACTAGCTACAGTAGATTCGTTTAAGCAACAAGAAGCACTCGTGTGGGATATGATTTTGTGCCTTTCTCCTATCTCTTAGCCCCATCAGAATTTTATATATTCGCTAAACAGAAAATTTCTGGGTAGAAATGCATTTCGACTGATGAGGATTTTAAAGAGGTGGAGTGTTTGCGAACCTTGATTAGCCTGAATACCGTGACAGTTAAAGTTAATGGAAATGTGCTGTACCGTTATCAACGTTCAATAAATGTTTGAATAAATGGAACAATTTTTACTTCAATACCAAATCTGTTCTGTCACACATATTTAATCTGTATATTGGGTACAAAGCTATATTAAACAACACCAAAATCCAAACTTCAGAACTATAACTAAATTGTAGGAAGTTATTTAGACAGGTTTTATAATGGTGAATTTTTTCAACAAACTTCTGGCTTAGCAATGAGTAACCCTCTATCACCTTTTCTTGCTCATCTTTTTATGAGTTCTTTCGAAATCCGAGTCACTAAAGCATTCCTTTTGATTTTTAAAACCTGGTGTAGATATGTTGATGATATTTTTGCTATTATTACTGATAAACAAATAACTGATGCTTTAAAATTACTAAATTTGAAAGATAAAGCAATAAAATTCACATTAAAAACCGAAATTGATGGTTTACTTCCTTTTTTGGATTTGAAGATAACAAAAAATAAAATCAGTAATAATAATAATAATAATAATAATAATAATAATAATAATAATAATAATAATAATAATAATAATAATAATAATAATAATAATAATAATAATAATAATAATAATAATAATAATAATAATAATAATAATAATAAAAATAATAATAATAATAATAATAATAATAATAATAATAATAATAATAATAATAATAATAATAATAATAATAATAATAATAATAATAATAATAATAATAATAATAATAATAATAATAATAATAATAATAATAATAATAATAATAATAATAATAATAATAATAATAATAATAATAATAATAATAATAATAATAATAATAATAATAATAATAATAATAATAATAATAATAATAATAATAATAATAATAATAATAATAATAATAATAATAATAATAATAATAATAATAATAATAATAATAATAATAATAATAATAATAATAATAATAATAATAATAATAATAATAATAATAATAATAATAATAATAATAATAATAATAATAATAATAATAATAATAATAATAATAATAATAATAATAATAATAATAATAATAATAATAATAATAATAATAATAATAATAATAATAATAATAATAATAATAATAATAATAATAATAATAATAATAATAATAATAATAATAATAATAATAATAATAATAATAATAATAATAATAATAATAATAATAATAATAATAATAATAATAATAATAATAATAATAATAATAATAATAATAATAATAATAATAATAATAATAATAATAATAACAATAATAATAACAATAATAATAACAATAATAATAACAATAATAATAACAATAATAATAACAATAATAATAACAATAATAATAACAATAATAATAATAAAAATAATAATAAAAATGATGATGATGATGATGATGATGATGATGATGATGATGATGATGATGATGATGATGATGATGATGATGATGATGATGATGATGATGATGATGATGATGATGATGATGATGATGATGATGATGATGATGATGATGATGATGATGATCATAATGATGATGATGATGATGATCATAATGATGATGATCATAATGATGATGATCATAATGATGATAATAATAATAATCATAATAATAATAATCATAATAATAATAATCATAATAATAATAATCATAATAATAATAATAATAATAATAATAATAATAATAATAATAATAATAATAATAATAATAATAATAATAATAATAATAATAATAATAATAATAATAATAATAATAATAATAATAATAATAATAATAATAATAATAATAATAATAATAATAATAATAATAATAATAATAATAATAATAATAATAATAATAATAATAATAATAATAATAATAATAATAATAATAATAATAATAATAATAATAATAATAATAATAATAATAATAATAATAATAATAATAATAATAATAATAATAATAATAATAATAATAATAATAATAATAATAATAATAATATGGTATTTATCAATTTGATTGTTTATATTGTGATCAGGTTTACATTGGTAAGACGAAACGTAATTTAGAAACCAAAAAGAAAGAACATTTTCGTAACATTAAGTATAAACAAACTGATAAATCGGCCGTAGAAGATCATTTTTGGTCATTTACCCATGAAATAAATATTGAACTTAAATTATTAAAACAATTAAATGTCCCGATAGATTTAATGGTTTGGAAAAATATATTTATTTTAAAAAATAAACATCGCGTAATGAATTTTGAAACACCAGCAGTTGATTCTGTTCTTAAGTTTGTTTCGTTTTCAGATTTTGGTAATACTGAAAAAACATAAGAACATAGTAACTTTATTAACGAGGAATTTGTTTTTGACTGACGACGCGAACAAGGGTTCGTGAAATCCGATTTCAACTTCAACTTATTCAACTAATAAGAAAAATCGACATCATTTTTCTTAAGATACAAGTGAAGTTTTTTTTGTTACAAATAGTTATATTTGTATAAGATTTTATAAAATTAGAGTTATGGAAAGTCAGTTCGGACCATTATTATGTACAATTAATGGAAATTAATTGTTCTTTCACAGTAGCCGTGTGTAGGCTAAAGTATCGAAACGTATTTAAGTATAAAGCCCGGACCTTAAAGTACTTACAACATAGTAAGTCGTCATTAAGGTAGTTGTCTCGTGTGTTTACGAGAACTCCTAGTGGTTTACCGGGAGAAACACGAGTCAGTTGTAGAATTTAATGTCACATCGGCAATTTGGCCATAGTAGCTCAATGGTTAGAGCGGCTGGTCGGAGACCAGAAGATCCCTGGTTCAAATTCCGGCTATGGCAGTGAATTTTTCAGTCTAACTCTACGTTTTCACAATTTAGCATACACACGGCCAATATAAAATTAGAGTCACTCTAAATTTCCTGAGGATATTGTTTATGTTTACAGTGGTGTTGCAAAAATAAGCATTAAGTTTCATAACTGTAAATAAGTGTAGTTATACCTTTGCTTGAGTGGCCACCGCAGGGCGTACGCCTAATGCGTATATTTCAGGTAGACTGAGCCGTTAAGAGGGTTGCCGCAGCAGCACGGGGACCTAGCGAACAGCGTTGAGCGGCGGTGCTGCAAACCATTCGTACTTTCAGGAATCTATCTTTTATCTTTTAACTTTAACCCTTTAAGTCTTTTGGGGGGGTTATAGGAATTGATTGAGAAAGGCATATTCTACCCTTATATGGACAATTGGTATCAACAGCTTTTGCGTTCACACGACATTTTCATAAGTGTACTGTATAAAAATAGATATACTGAACTTGGTCCACATTTAGGGATGATAAAGAAGGGAACGTGGCTTCTACTTAATTAGTTTCTACCTAGGAATGAATATAGTGCCTCAAATGACGATAGTGCTGTTATATATCCCATATATGTCTTAAAGACACTCGGTAGTGATTTTGGATGGAAATATGGATTTCTTGTTTTTTGCTGAATATGAATCTACATAGTTTGGAGAACATGTCCATTATATGGTTTTGTGTGTCTGTGGCCATTAAGTGTATTTAAATGGGGTTTTAAATATGGCGGCCAGGCTATCACGCCTCCTTTCTACTCTGCATTTTCTCTTCTGCTTGTGACAAGAAGAATTATTTAGGGGATGGGGACTCTAAAGGTTTTCTAAGGGTGCAAGAAGCCAATGTATATGGACAAGGGGTGCAAGTGAAACAGCTAGAATGTGTTGGATATGTACAAAAAGGGATGGGCAGAAGACTAAGAGAAACGAGAAGTAATATGAAATTGTACATAGTCGTACCCAAAACCCAAACGAGAGCTTCAATCACCTAATCTGGGAAAGAGTTCCAAAATCTGTGTATGTTGGCAGTAAAACTATTAAATTTGGTGTGATGGATGCTGTGATATGTTTTAATGATGATGCTACTAAAAGAGAAGCTGTATTTAGGAAAATTGGACTGGAACCAGGTTTTAATTTTGACTGTGCCTTTGAAAACTTTGATGCATCAAGAGTAAAAGAAGCAGAAAAACAAGTGCAGCAAGTGTCTAAGGAAGCAAAAATTATGAGCAGCGAGAATGCTGAGACAACTGAGGTGAGGAATATGGACCAGGAATGTTTTGAATTTTGAATATGCTACATAAAAACACAACATTATCTTCTTTTGTCATTTAACGTAAATTATTTTTTTTAAACTTTACGTACACTTTTCTAGAAAACTATAGTAGATGAAGCTTCGAATTTTTTACATATGAATAATATACTGCTCTAAAAATCTGGTGAAGGTTTCGTATATTTCACTTTCATAAAATTTCTCGAAAAATATTTTCATATATAAAACATTAAAAAAAATAAAGAGTACATAATTATTTATTTTTCAAATAGATTTCAGTCTTAATTGTTCGCAGTTATGTTTAATAGCATGTTTGTAAAGTGATTACAAAGTTTAAAATTTGCTACTTTAACTATTTAGGAGCAAAGGGTGCCTGAAGAAGAAAATGCGTGAACATTTTTTAAAATTTCATGTTTATTGCAATATCAATAAAGCAATAATTAGTAACTATATTTATGAATCGATTATGGTTTGTGAGTCAGAAGAGACTGATATATAAGTGGTAAAAGTTTCATTATGATCGATTGCATAGCTATCAAGAAACCCTAACATATAACCCTAACTATCTAGTGTCCTTAAAAGGTAAAAACTAAACAAAATTGTTTTCAAAATTGTTTTCTAATTTGCCATAATGAGAAAATAAAACTGTTGGTCCCTATCGAGAGACCATTCCTTTGTGTTACCTCACTTCAACAGCGTTCAGGAGTTTTTTAAATTTCGTACAGCTGAATATGAGTAGGTTTAACAAAAATTCTAGAAGAAATAACAATAATCTTTAGTGAATTTGGACAATACCAAAGATAAGTTTCGCGGATTTTTGAAAATCGTTTTAGCGTCTCATGTGGTCATAATACTCCATTTATACACCCTTTTGTTCAACAAAATCGCCAATTAGCCTCAAACGAACTTAAAACCTACTTTGTCTGAAACTTGAGACATCCTTTAAGTATGTCAACACTTTCCTGCAACAAAACATTACGTTAAAGCCTAAGCGGTCGGAAGCAGAAGTTACTAATTCACTGTTCCTAAATTGTGCAGGAGGGCAGCTCAGAGTTTTCAAACTTAATTTTAAATACCAAAGTAGTGATATAAATGAAAGAATTGTATGTGATGGGTCCGTTTGGAGGTACACAGAACTCTGTTGAAGTGTTTCTCACGGTTTGACATATGTAGCGTGTGACAGGATATTTTATTATTAGGACTTAACAACTTTTAATTTAAAACGGATGAAAAGTTGTTAAGTAACTTGACTTCGCAGCTTCTGATTCTTAATGTTAGAGTTTATCCATTATACAATATTATAATATGTAGCTATGGATAAACTATTACTTTATTGTCACCAATACATCTCTACTATGAACTAATCCAGTATGCACTTCATGGATTGACATACAACATTGTCATCAAAACATCACTCCATCTCCACTACATCACTTCCATATGTCATTGTGTAATAAAATGTCGTACCTTCTGGAAGAGTGACATGATACAGGAGTGAACGAACATCGTAATTTTGCCTTCTTAATTTTCCGAAGTCTATCTGGCGTGTTTTTCGTACTATCAAATATCTTGTTTAAGACTTGTAGCCTCACTACTCTCCTCAAAAGAGACTGGGGACGATAAAGTGAGGAAGACATTGTGTTACGAACTTCTGGTACACATCCTCTTTGGAAATACACACCCCGGATTAAAGTGAATTCAGGAATAATTCTTACAAGGACATGGTCGAGGCCACCTTTGAAGTCAAAAACTTCAGCAACTGGAGTGTCGTCATGTTCCCCGTTATCGGTCAGTGGACAACATCAATGGGCTTCTTCTGTAGTGAATCTTTGATCAGTTTCATCCATGTGGAAGGGACGATGACTTTATCATTGATCGTTTCTTCTTCTCAATATTGCCAAAACATCTGCCAATAGGCATGAAATAGTATCCTGCTACTGGGAAGTACAAATAAACTTTCTGAAAGTGCACCTGAGGACTGTCTAAAAACGTCTAATGTCTAATCTAAAATATATCAACAGCTGATATCAAAGAGCTTGGGTGGCACCACCAAACGGCTAATGCGGCAGCTACTTGACTTAGCAACATCTAACTCGAAAAGGCTAACTTAACAACTTTTATTTCTAAAATTGATGCCTATTCAACATGCCAGGGTCATAATATGTTTGACCTAACATCTTCTGATCCGCAAATCTTTTAGCACTATTACAGAACTGGTATTCAGAGTAATTATAGTATGTTTAACAGGGTTTCTAAAAAACATTGACTTAACAACTTCTGAATCTTAGTGCTTCAATTGCCAAAATTCATTCATTGGCAGGATATTTCTTAAATACCGAGAGAACTTTTAAGAGAATTCCTGATCGCATATAGGACACCTTCTACTATTTTTTATTTTCTCAAAAATGAGTGGAGCTATTGTGACTAAAACTGCCATGTACCTGAGATATTAACATGGCAAATGAGACGTACCTGTTGATTCCATTTCTGCCAACAGCAAAAATGTTTGGTTCATTATGTTTTCAACATTGAGGTCACACATTAATTTTCTGATCTGTGGTGCTGTAAAAACACCTGCGTTCAGCTTATCTAGGGTCATTCTATTATAAATAATACATATCTGCTTAAAACCTTCAAAATAAATTGAGATTGGGATTTCATTACGGAGGGGATTCGGTACGTAGGTCACCATGGTGGGTCCATTGTTCCTATGTCCCCAAGTGGGGACAAGCCCGGGAGGAAGCATGAGGCGAAGGAGACAGAGGGTGGCTGACCCAAGGAGCCATGAGAGTACAGAGGGCAGGGTCCCTACAGTTTACTTGGATAGAGACTTCCCCGACAGACCAGGACAACGAACACGCTCCCTTACTGCGGGATGGCAACGAACACAGCAGCCGAGGTCTAATGGTACCAAGACAGGCGATCCGAGCCCCAAAGTTTCCAGGCTGGTTGTCACAAAATGGTCCCAGTAGAGGAGCGGAGACCGGCAACCGACCTACCGGAGGAGGAAGTACTGTCCTCCACAGGAGAGAAAGCCTCCGGCGCATGAGACGCAGGAGTGTTGGCGAAGGTTCCCACACCCTCCCTGGACATGTTTATGACACCCCATGACAGTACAGTTACAAACCATTCAAAAACATTCTGACGGCTTCTACTTTTGTCAAAGAATCTTCTCGGTTTTAGTTTACGGAGTGAATAGGGTGCATGTGTTTTTAACGGTTCTGCTTCTTGTGTAGCATGCGTTCTCTGTCACACTCATTCGCTGTCTTTGTCTCACTGTGTAAGACAGCACATAACTTTCAGGGACCTTCTTTGCGTTGCCGGATAGCAGTTTTCCTCAGAGCATATCATCCTGCCATGCACCGCCGAGACACCCGCCGACACTTGTACCCTGAAAGAAACCGCGCAGGTGAGAGATGATATGAAATGATAATGGAGATGAAATGGAGGGGCAGGATATTCTGGGGATATAATTAACCTACCCATCATTCGCCTAGCGAACCGCGAAAAAACCGAACAAAACCCATGGGTCAGGTAGGTCGGTCACGTGAATCAAACCCGGGCCTCCCAAAATGCGGGCAATAGACAAAACGGCCTGAGCCATCCCGCTAGGTCACAATACAATGGTGTTATACTTTAGCAATAGAAACTTCACGTGCTCTACGTGAAATACGAATTCTGTCCGTAGGGGAGGGGATCCATCCACTTCAGCTGCAGTGGTGCGGGCGCTGCGGACCCTTAGCACTCGTGGTATTTCTGAAGTTACCAGAGGAACCTCGGGCCGAACATTCGATCCCCTCCCCGATTGGGAGTTGTTCGGATTGGGATGGACTCAAGGGGGCAGTGGTTCCCGATACCCGTGGGAGATCCGGTACGTCTGCGGACGGAGTTGAGGGAAGCCATATATCCCCGCGTACTAGCCAGCATAGCTAGTAGAAGGTGTGCTAGGTCACCAGGCGGACCCACCGAGTTTATTCCCCTTTGGGTTTGGCGTGTGTAAGTGGCGCATCCACTTCTATCCCGTCTTGTGTCCATAGGACCAGATGAGGGGGCTTGTTAGTCTCTAGGTCTTGCCCTGTGGAAAGCCCCACGGTGGCGCCGGACGCCCTTTTGGGTCATCAGAGGAGGGGCGGTCGGTCTTCACTTTGTGTGGATTGCCCTGTTAGATGCCCTCGAGCTTATGTGTATATATATATATTCTCAAAAACCTGAAGGGATGGAAAAGAAGGGATTTCAGCGATGAATTCAGGGCAAAAATTCCGTTCAGGAACACTCAAACATTGGAAAACATCATTTTTGCTGCAGAGCAGTGTGATCTGACAATACCGGAACATATTCCAATTTGGACTTTTGCTGTTTGTAAATTTATAGAATATTGCCGACTGACATGGCGTGCATTTTTATTACTAAATACTAGAGCCTGTCTGCTAATACAAATAACTCTCAATTATTTTCACAAAATCTCTTATAAAGAAAGGTGTATTTCCTAGACTTTTTCTCAATGAAACTCATTGACATTTATCGAGAGTGCTTAAAATGTTCTAAAAATGTGCTTCGGCATAAATATTTAAAAGTCGTTAATTCGTGCTGCACACTGAAGTAGAAAATAAAAGGACGTTATAATTACAATTTTATTGCCAATAAACCCTACAGTATCAGTTTAATAGTACCTACAGCCGTACCCGTACCTGTAAATGTTTAATGTGACAGCAATCTAATGAAATGAAACATCCTCTACCCGAGTTTCTCCTCTGTAAGTAAAGGGAAATGACACAGTATCGCTACCGAGGTCATGAGCTTTGGTTTCTGACACTGTAGGTTTAAGTAGCACATTCAATTGTCTATGTGGGAAAACCTCCGGAGAGGAACTGAAGATGTTCTTTGCAGGAGCAGATGCACAAGGTGCGTTCAGGACTGGGGCCAGATAGGAACTAAATACACGCGGTCTCTTTGTGATTGCGTGACAGAGATGGTAGCAATATACAGTGCATAGAATTCTAGTGGCAGCGACGAGAATTAGGACTGTTCTTATACTTAAATGGCGGCGACGTTTTCATTGCATGGACAGCGTGTAATCATTCGTTTTCTCCATTTTCCTGTTTTTTTGTTTTGTTTTTTTGTTTTTGTTTTTTTTTTTTTTTGCAATGTGCGTCATCCACCGTTCACTCATATCGGACGATGAATGGAATGGGTGAAATGATGCTCTCATAACCCCAGGGTCCATAGAGCCCAGAGCTACCCGACATTCGTCCTTCAGGATAAGGGAAACCTTGGGAAAAACCTTATCCAGGTAACTCACCCTGACCGAGATTCAAGCTCGGGACCTCTTGAACGTGAGGTAGAACCCCTACCACCACACTACCGAGGCAGGCATTTTGGTGGTGTAACACCTATTGAAATTCATCGCCAGTTGAGTGGGGCATGTAGTTTTGGTACCATGGATGTGTCTAATGTGCGTTCCTGGGTGCGACAGTTCAATGAAGACAGAACCTCGTGCGACAACAAACCAAGACAGTTGCAGTCATCGCCTCCAAAATTGGCATTTCCGTGGGATCTGTGAACACAATGCTGCATGAAGATCTGAAAATGCTCAATCGGCGATGCTCCAAAACAACGTTCTCTACCCGCTGGGTCATGTCGTCAGACTGGCTGGTGCGAGACTCTAACTGCCTTGGTTTGTTGTCACACGATGCTCTGCTTTATTGAACTATCCCACCCAGGAACACACATTAGACACATCCATGGTACCATCATCACACACCTCACTCAACTGGCGATGAATTTCATTAGGTGTCACACAACGACAATGGAGAAAACGAATGATTACACACTGTTCTTGCAATGAAAACGTCGTTATTTTATATATTAAATACAGTCCCAATTCTAGTCGCTGCCATTAGAGCTCTATTCACTGTACAATGCTGCCATCTCTGTCACGCATTCACAAAGAGCCCACGTGTATTTTGAAAAGAATAGTAGTTGCTATCTGGTCCCAGACCTAATGAAAAAGAAGGAGCTATAACTTGAACGCACATCGTACAAAGAGTAGCCGTCGCTGTTGAATCCGTCTGGCAGTTCTATGTCTGATGAAAGTTACATCGGTAATATTAAGAGACTGTCTGATCCTCTAATCGACCAGATAAGAGATGATCACAGCGTTGGTCACTTGAAGGTCAATACGCCTCAAAGCTTTGTCGAGTAATACATGCTCGCAATATACTCAACACTATTGTAGACATGGCCTCCTGTAAACAGCATTGCCAAACCAAAGAAACCCAATAAATATCTCAAAACTCCAAAATAAAAAACTGACCTTACTTATGATACCACCTAATGCACATAAAAAGTAATTCATGGATCAGTAGTTAATGTGTGTAAAATTGACCAAAAGGGAGGTCATGGTCACTACATGGGTTGGTGTCACTTTGTACACTGTGACCTAGTGTCGCATTACGCGCCAAGTTATCCAGTGGAGCCCAAGTCTTTGTAAGTGTAAGCAGCTCCTAAGAGCGACCCTGTAGCCTCGGACCTCCCCGCTAAGTTGTCATGCCAGCCGTTCTTATATACTACTTGAAATGCCAGTTTTGTATCCGCGAGAGTTTGTTTATATAGGTATTTTATGTTCGTTTCCTATAAATTAACGCCTACATAGTTTTAAGAGAATTTTACATTTTATAATAACACTAATAATTCTAAAACGTTTTATAATATTTTCACATTCTGGAGCTATTTGTATAAGGAGTTCAAAGCCCATATTTTACAAATAAAAACCAGTATGGATTGAACGTATATTAACAGAATTAACTCAGATTGAGCTACAGAGGAAAACAGCGTCCTTCCAAATTTAAATAATTAAGTAAATAAGCTTGACTGTAAGATAAAGAAGACCTATTCATCGGTCTTTAACATGACATTTTCTACCCATTTTTTGTTTTGTTACGTGAAGTAAGTCCAGGAGGTGCTGTATTCAATTTCGATATTTCAGCAGAAATACACGTTTTAATGGGCATTAAGTGTTCTTTAACACCAGCCATGTGTAGGCCAAAGTTTGGAAAGGTAGAGTCTGACTGAAATAATACTTCCAGAATTTAAAAGAAAAATATTTTAGAAAAAAATAAAGGTGTGAGTATGAACATCCGTGTATGTGTGCGAATTCCAAAACGTAAAGTCGGTTAAATACCTAACTTGGTATTTTAACTCAGCATATTGTAGGATGTATCAAGAGACGTGTATCTTGAATTTTCCCTTAAAATATAAAAAAGACACATAAAATGCAAAAAATACCTAAGAAAATTAGCAATTTCTTTCATAATAATAAATTAATAACTGTCACAGACAAATAATGAATATATGGTTGGAATACCCACATTTTAAATTTAACTTTCATAGTAAATAATGCAATTATTGATACTAAAAAATAAATAAATTTAAAATTTATCAGGCCATTTCCAAATTTATAAAATATAAAAAATAAGTTACTGTATCCATTAGCCAAAACTTAGCGTTGCAGTACACCACCATGACTATCTTCAAGTTATCAAAAGTAAAGGAACGGCGGTTGTCACCTAAAACTGTTTTATACTTTGAGAAACTTCTCTCCACTTCCACAGATCTTACAGATGCATATTTGACAAACACTATGTCACTACCTATTAGATTCTGTTAAAAAATATCACTTCTGAAGTTTACTCCTGATAGATATTGGCAATCTGACAAACTGTTTGGTATTCTTTAGTTTTGTCCAACACAGACTTTAGTGTCTGTCTAACTTTGTCCCCAATCTCACCTTTTACATTTTGTATCCTCTCTGCCGCAATCCTCACTAACTCAATTGACTTATTCAATGTCATGGCACTTTCTTCAAGGCGGGTTATAGTATCCGACAAAAATGCAAAGTATGATTTAATGAAAGCTAATTTACCTTGGATTTGAGTATCAGAAAACAGATCATTTGCGCTCTCAATTGCCTTAGAATCTACAATATCGAAACTATTCACCACTTCTCTCACTATTTGAAAATTTTCACAGTAGTTAACCAAGTACCCTAGCGTGTTAAAATTGGTGCCGGGGCAAAGCTATATTAGGGGCTAGGAACGCTGACCTGTGTTAATTGCATGTTTACCACTCTTACAATGTTACTATTTCATAAGAGATGATATAAAAGAACTTTCAGTCCCAGATTATTTTTAAAAAACCCAAAAAGCCCGTGGGTCGGGGTCAGGTCAGCCACAGGAATGGAACCCGGACCTCCCGAGTGCGGGCTACACATGAAAAGGTCCAATAAATTCGTAAAAGAGAAAGAAAATGACGGGAAAATGCATCTAAATGTTAAAAAATTATTTTATTATAAAAATGTGGATAAAATGCATTTTGATGACCTAAGAAGACCATATATATAACGTATTGGTTCCAGAATGCACTTAATTTTCAATAAGCATCGTTCTGTGACTACTCAGAAAAAAGACGACTTTTCATCAAAATACGGGCCCTAGTTATAACAAATGAGTACACAATTGCAACAAAGCAGCAGTTTAATTGAAAGTACCAAAGTAAGTGAATATGATGTTACAGTAGACAAACAAGAAACCAGCATCAATCATTTGCTAACTTCTACTTCTTCCCTGGGATGTACAGAGACTATACCAGGTGAGTCAGCTGCCCCTTATTCTCAAGTTTTATGAAATCCGCATTTTATACTCCAACCTGAAAACATTGACCCCATTACTAGGTTCTAACCGCGTATTTAACATGGATGTTAAACACTCAATGAAATTAGTACTAATATAGATGTTATCACATCGCCTGTAGTATATTCGTAATTAGATAGTTGACGTTCGCACGTCTGTAAATGTTCACTGGAACCAGCGAATACTATATGTTAGACGGGATGTTTATCTCAGTCGTTACTAGATAGCTCAGTTGGAACGAGTGCAGAACTACAATTTCATTTGTTTGCTGTGACAGTGGTTCGAATACTCTCAATATGTATACTAATTCTTTTCACCGTGTAATACTTACAATTTGCAATTATTATTCTGAAAACTGTTATTGTTTTTCTTTTTAATCGTTTTATTTATATTTTCTGGCATTGTTTGATGTTTCTTTATTGGAGAACTACAAGTAGGTATTTGTTTAAACATACCTATAGGTAGGTGCAATTGAAATAAGGATCATTTGAACAGAGAAAAAACGGAAATTACAGTATCAGAGTTTAACATGGAAGTTAAAAACAATTTTACAGATATAGAATTATTGTGCTATTAAAATGTCGTTTCAAATTGGTATGTTTTGTGGCGCTGGAATGACCCTTTTTCTATTCCTGGAACACGACTGCTCTAACGAAGCAAGTGCTCGAACTGATGACTTTCTTGGGTAATGCACGTCCTCAGGGACTTTATAATTAAATTATTGTGAATTCGGTTTCCAAGTTTTGATGAACATAAAAAATAATTACAATGCTGAGACTCGAACCTGTGTTATTGTGATTAAGAACACTGGAGAGGTCCTAATCCTATTCAGCTATCTCGGGACTTGTATGAGAGCATGTGCTGGGTTCAATAGTACGACTTGTATGCCATGGCCACCTCGTGAGTTTTCGTGCTTCATTTGGCCTTTTAAGACAGTTTTAATCATTTGCTGGAAGAATGACTTTAGTGGAATTTGAACCACGGAACTCCCGAATAAGAATCTCAAAACTTGTATCTCAAGGTTACTGCTTTCTCCAACCTCTTTGCATTTCCTTAATATTTGTTTGTTTCTTAGTTTTGAAAAAATGATAAGTAACATTACAATTAACCTTAATAACTTACATTTGGGATACGAAAGGTTACTGCTCACTGAAAATATAAATAACTGAAAGCTACGAGGGCTGATCAATAAAGAAAGATCACTCTTTTTTCTTTTTGTTAGACAACGTACCTTTACTCATCCTCATAACTTTGATGGCCCTTCTCAAAATAGTCACCCTTGAATGCGATGCACTTGTCCCAGTGTTTCTGCCAGTCTTCAAAGATATACTGGAAACCATTTTTGACAGATCCTTCTGAATCTTAGTGCTTCAATTGCCAAAATTCATTCATTGGCAGGATATTTCTTAAATACCGAGAGAACTTTTAAGAGAATTCCTGATCGCATATAGGACACCTTCTACTATTTTTTATTTTCTCAAAAATGAGTGGAGCTATTGTGACTAAAACTGCCATGTACCTGAGATATTAACATGGCAAATGAGACGTACCTGTTGATTCCATTTCTGCCAACAGCAAAAATGTTTGGTTCATTATGTTTTCAACATTGAGGTCACACATTAATCTTCTGATCTGTGGTGCTGTAAAAACACCTGCGTTCAGCTTATCTAGGGTCATTCTATTATAAATAATACATATCTGCTTAAAACACTCAAAATAAATTGATATTGGGATTTCATTACGGAGGGGATTCGGTACGTAGGTCACCATGGTGGGTCCATTGTTCCTATGTCCCCAAGTGGGGACAAGCCCGGGAGGAAGCATGAGGCGAAAGAGACAGAGGGTGGCTGACCCAAGGAGCCATGACAGTACAGAGGGCAGGGTCCCTACAGTTTACTTGGATAGAGACTTCCCCGACAGACCAGGACAACGAACATGCTCCCTTACTGCGAGATGGCAACGAACACAGCAGCCGAGGTCTAATGGTACCAAGACAGGCGATCCGAGCCCCAAAGTTTCCAGGCTGGTTGTCACAAAATGGTCCCAGTAGAGGAGCGGAGACCGGCAACCGACCTACCGGAGGAGGAAGTACTGTCCTCCACAGGAGAGAAAGCCTCCGGCGCATGAGACGCAGGAGTGTTGGCGAAGGTTCCCACACCCTCCCTAGACAGGTTTATGACACCCCATGTCGGTACAGTTACAAACCATTCAAAAACATTCTGACGGCTTCTACTTTTGTCAAAGAATCTTCTCGGTTTTAGTTTACGGAGTGAATAGGGTGCATGTGTTTTTAACGGTTCTGCTTCTTGTGTAGCATGCGTTCTCTGTCACACTCATTCGCTGTCTTTGTCTCACTGTGTAAGACAGCACATACCTTTCAGGGACCTTCTTTGCGTTGCCGGATAGCAGTCTTCCTCAGAGCATATCATCCTGTCATACACCGCCGAGACACCCGCCGACACTTCTACCCTGAAAGAGACCGCGCAGGTGAGAGATGATATGAAATGATAATGGAGATGAAATGGAGGGGCAGGATATTCTGGGGATATAATTAACCTACCCAGCATTCGCCTAGCGAACCGCGAAAAAAACCGAACAAAACCCATGGGTCAGGTAGGTCGGTCACGTGAATCAAACCCGGGCCTCCCAAAATGCGGGCAATAGACAAAACGGCCTGAGCCATCCCGCTAGGTCACAATACAATGGTGTTATACTTTAGCAATAGAAACTTCACGTGCTCTACGTGAAATACGAAATCTGTCCGTAGGGGAGGGGATCCATCCACTTCAGCTGCAGTGGTGCGGGCGCTGCGGACCCTTAGCACTCGTGGTATTTCTGAAGTTACCAGAGGAACCTCGGGCCGAACATTCGAGCCCATCCCCGATTGGGAGTTGTTCGGATTGGGATGGACTCAAGGGGGCAGTGGTTCCCGATACCCGTGGGAGATGCGTTACGTCTCCGGACGGAGTTGAGGGAAGCCATATATTCTTGCGTACTAGCCTGCATAGCTAGTAGAAGGTGTGCTAGGTCACCAGGCGGACCCACCGAGGTTATTCCCCTTTGGGTTTGGCGTGTGTAAGTGGCGCATCCACTTCTATCCCGTCTTGTGTCCATAGGACCAGATGAGGGGGCTTGTTAGTCTCTAGGTCTTGCCCTGTGGAAAGCCCCACGGTGGCGCCGGACGCCCTTTTGGGTCATCAGAGGAGGGGCGGTCGGTCTTCACTTTGTGTGGATTGCCCTGTTAGATGCCCTCGAGCTTATGTGTATATATATATATATATATATATATATATATATATATATATATATATATAGAAATTAATTATTCTTTCACACTGGCCGTGTGTAGGCTAAATTGTGGAAACGTAGAGTCAGACTGATAAATTCAATGCCATAGCCGGGATTTGAACCACGGATCTTCTGGTTTCCGTCCAGCCGCACTACCATTGTGCTACTATGGCCAACGTGCCGATATGACATTAAATTCTCCAACTTGACTCGTATTTTATATATATATATATATTCTCAAAAACCTGAAGGGATGGAAAAGAAGGGATTTCAGCGATGAATTCAGGGCAAAAATTCCGTTCAGGAACACTCAAACATTGGAAAACATCATTTTTGCTGCAGAGCAGTGTGATCTGACAATACCGGAACATATTCCAATTTGGACTTTTGCTGTTTGTAAATTTATAGAATATTGCCGACTGACATGGCGTGCATTTTTATTACTAAATACTAGAGCCTGTCTGCTAATACAAATAACTCTCAATTATTTTCACAAAATCTCTTATAAAGAAAGGTGTATTTCCTAGACTTTTTCTCAATGAAACTCATTGACATTTATCGAGAGTGCTTAAAATGTTCTAAAAATGTGCTTCATCATAAATATTTAAAAGTCGTTAATTCGTGCTGCACACTGAAGTAGAAAATAAAAGGACGTTATAATTACAATTTTATTGCCAATAAACCCTACAGTATCAGTTTAATAGTACCTACAGCCGTACCCGTACCTGTAAATGTTTAATGTGACAGCAATCTAATGAAATGAAACATCCTCTACCCGAGTTTCTCCTCTGTAAGTAAAGGGAAATGACACAGTATCGCTACCGAGGTCATGAGCTTTGGTTTCTGACACTGTAGGTTTAAGTAGCACATTCAATTGTCTATGTGGGAAAACCTCCGGAGAGGAACTGAAGATGTTCTTTGCAGGACCAGATGCACAAGGTGCGTTCAGGACTGGGACCAGATAGGAACTAAATACACGCGGTCTCTTTGTGATTGCGTGACAGAGATGGTAGCAATATACAGTGCATAGAATTCTAGTGGCAGCGACGAGAATTAAGACTGTTCTTATACTTAAATGGCGGCGACGTTTTCATTGCATGGAGAGCGTGTAATCATTCGTTTTCTCCATTTTCCTGTTTTTTTTTTTGTTTTTTTGTTTTTTGTTTTTTTTTTTTGCAATGTGCGTCATCCACCGTTCACTCATATCGGACGATGAATGGAATGGGTGAAATGATGCTCTCATAACCCCAGGGTCCATAGAGCCCAGAGCTACCCGACATTCGTCCTTCAGGATAAGGGAAACCTTGGGAAAAACCTTATCCAGGTAACTCACCCTGACCGAGATTCAAGCTCGGGACCTCTTGAACGTGAGGTAGAACCCCTACCACCACACTACCGAGGCAGGCATTTTGGTGGTGTAACACCTATTGAAATTCATCGCCAGTTGAGTGGGGCATGTAGTTTTGGTACCATGGATGTGTCTAATGTGCGTTCCTGGGTGCGACAGTTCAATGAAGACAGAACCTCGTGCGACAACAAACCAAGACAGTTGCAGTCATCGCCTCCAAAATTGGCATTTCCGTGGGATCTGTGAACACAATGCTGCATGAAGATCTGAAAATGCTCAATCGGCGATGCTCCAAAACAACGTTCTCTACCCGCTGGGTCATGTCGTCAGACTGGCTGGTGCGAGACTCTAACTGCCTTGGTTTGTTGTCACACGATGCTCTGCTTTATTGAACTATCCCACCCAGGAACACACATTAGACACATCCATGGTACCATCATCACACACCTCACTCAACTGGCGATGAATTTCATTAGGTGTCACACAACGACAATGGAGAAAACGAATGATTACACACTGTTCTTGCAATGAAAACGTCGTTATTTTATATATTAAATACAGTCCCAATTCTAGTCGCTGCCATTAGAGCTCTATTCACTGTACAATGCTGCCATCTCTGTCACGCATTCACAAAGAGCCCACGTGTATTTTGAAAAGAATAGTAGTTGCTATCTGGTCCCAGACCTAATGAAAAAGAAGGAGCTATAACTTGAACGCACATCGTACAAAGAGTAGCCGTCGCTGTTGAATCCGTCTGGCAGTTCTATGTCTGATGAAAGTTACATCGGTAATATTAAGAGACTGTCTGATCCTCTAATCGACCAGATAAGAGATGATCACAGCGTTGGTCACTTGAAGGTCAATACGCCTCAAAGCTTTGTCGAGTAATACATGCTCGCAATATACTCAACACTATTGTAGACATGGCCTCCTGTAAACAGCATTGCCAAACCAAAGAAACCCAGTAAATATCTCAAAACTCCAAAATAAAAAACTGACCTTACTTATGATACCACCTAATGCACATAAAAAGTAATTCATGGATCAGTAGTTAATGTGTGTAAAATTGACCAAAAGGGAGGTCATGGTCACTACATGGGTTGGTGTCACTTTGTACACTGTGACCTAGTGTCGCATTACGCGCCAAGTTATCCAGCAGAACCCAACTCTTTGTAAGTGTAAGCAGCTCCTAAGAGCGACCCTGTAGCCTCGGACCTCCCCGCTAAGTTGTCATGCCAGCCGTTCTTATATACTACTTGAAATGCCAGTTTTGTATCCGCGAGAGTTTGTTTATATAGGTATTTTATGTTCGTTTCCTATAAATTAACGCCTACATAGTTTTAAGAGAATTTTACATTTTATAATAACACTAATAATTCTAAAACATTTTATAATATTTTCACATTCTGGAGCTATTTGTATAAGGAGTTCAAAGCCCATATTTTACAAATAAAAACCAGTATGGATTGGACGTATATTAACAGAATTAACTCAGATTGAGCCACAGAGGAAAACAGCGTCCTTCCAAATTTAAATAATTAACTAAATAAGCTTGACTGTAACATAAAGAAGACCTATTCATCGGTCTTTAACATGACATTTTCTACCCATGTTTTGTTTTGTTACGTGAAGTAAGTACAGGAGGTGCTGTATTCAATTTCGATATTTCAGCAGAAATACACGTTTTAATGCACATTAATTGTTCTTTAACACCAGCCATGTGTAGGCCAAAGTTTGGAAAGGTAGAGTCTGACTGAAATAATACTTCCAGAATTTAAAAGAAAAATATTTTAGAAAAAAAATAAAGGTGTGAGTATGAACATCTGTGTATGTGTGCGAATTCCAAAACGTAAAGTCGGTTAAATACCTAACTTGGTATTTTAACTCAGCATATTGTAGGATGTATCAAGAAAAGAGACGTGCATCTTGAATTTTCCCTTAAAATATAAAAAAGACACATAAAATGCAAAAAATACCTAAGAAAATTAGCAATTTCTTTCATAATAATAAATTAATAACTGTCACAGACAAATAATGAATATATGGTTGGAATATCCACATTTTAAATTTAACTTTCATAGTAAATAATGCAATTATTGATACTAAAAAATAAATAAATTTAAAATTTATCAGGCCATTTCCAAATTTATAAAATATAAAAAATAAGTTACTGTATCCATTAGCCAAAACTTAGCGTTGCAGTACACCACCATGACCATCTTCAAGTTATCAAAAGTAAAGGAACGGCGGTTGTCACCTAAAACTGTTTTATACTTTGAGAAACTTCTCTCCACTTCCACAGATCTTACAGATGCATATTTGACAAACACTATGTCACTACCTATTAGATTCTGTTAAAAAATATCAGTTCTGAAGTTTACTCCTGATAGATATTGGCAATCTGACAAACTGTTTGGTATTCTTTAGTTTTGTCCAACACAGACTTTCGTGTCTGTCTAACTTTGTCCCCAATCTCACCTTTTACATTTTGTATCCTCTCTGCCGCAATCCTCACTAACTCAATTGACTTATTCAATGTCATGGCACTTTCTTCAAGGCGGGTTATAGTATCCGTCAAAAATGCAAAGTATGATTTAATGACAGCTAATTTACCTTGGATTTGAGTATCAGAAAACAGATCATTTGCGCTCTCAATTGCCTTAGAATCTACAATACCGAAACTATTCACCACTTCTCTCACTATTTGAAAATTGTCACAGTAGTTAACCAAGTACCCTAGCGTGTTAAAATTGGTGCCGGGGCAAAGCTATATTAGGGGCTAGGAACGCTGACCTGTGTTAATTGCATGTTTACCACACTTACAATGTTACTATTCCATAAGAGATGATATAAATGAACTTTCAGTCACAGGTTATTTTTAAAAAACCCAAAAAGCCCGTGGGTCGGGGTCAGGTCAGCCACAGGAATGGAACCCGGACCTCCCGAGTGCGGGCTACACATGAAAAGGTCCAATAAATTCGTAAAAGAGAAAGAAAATGACGGGAAAATGCATCTAAATGTTAAAAAATTATTTTATTATAAAAATGTGGATAAAATGCATTTTGATGACCTAAGAAGACCATATATATAACGTATTGGTTCCAGAATGCACTTAATTTTCAATAAGCATCGTTCTGTGACTACTCAGAAAAAAGACGACTTTTCATCAAAATACGGGCCCTAGTTATAACAAATGAGTACACAATTGCAACAAAGCAGCAGTTTAATTGAAAGTACCAAAGTAAGTGAATATGATGTTACAGTAGACAAACAAGAAACCAGCATCAATCATTTGCTAACTTCTACTTCTTCCCTGGGATGTACAGAGACTATACCAGGTGAGTCAGCTGCCCCTTATTCTCAAGTTTTATGAAATCCGCATTTTATACTCCAACCTGAAAACATTGACCCCATTACTAGGTTCTAACCGCGTATTTAACATGGATGTTAAACACTCAATGAAATTAGTACTAATATAGATGTTATCACATCGCCTGTAGTATATACGTAATTAGACAGTTGACGTTCGCACGTCTGTAAATGTTCACTGGAACCAGCGAATACCAAATGTTAGACGGGATGTTTATCTCAGTCGTTACTAGATAGCTCAGTTGGAACGAGTGCAGAACTACAATTTCATTTGTTTGCTGTGACAGTGGTTCGAATACTCTCAATATGTATACTAATTCTTTTCACCGTGTAATACTTACAATTTGCAATTATTATTCTGAAAACTGTTATTGTTTTTCTTTTTAATCGTTTTATTTATATTTTCTGGCATTGTTTGATGTTTCTTTATTGGAGAACTACAAGTAGGTATTTGTTTAAACATACCTATAGGTAGGTGCAATTGAAATAAGGATCATTTGAACAGAGAAAAAACGGAAATTACAGTATCAGAGTTTAACATGGAAGTTAAAAACAATTTTACAGACATAGAATTATTGTGCCATTTAAAATGTCGTTTCAAATTGGTATGTTTTGTGGCGCTGGAATGACCCTTTTTCTATTCCTGGAACACGACTGCTCTAACGAAGCAAGTGCTCGAACTGATGACTTTCTTGGGTAATGCACGTCCTCAGGGACTTTATAATTAAATTATTGTGAATTCGGTTTCCAAGTTTTGATGAACATAAAAAATAATTACAATGCTGAGACTCGAACCTGTGTTATTGTGATTAAGAACACTGGAGAGGTCATAATCCTATTCAGCTATCTCGGGACTTGTATGAGAGCATGTGCTGGGTTCAATAGTACGACTTGTATGCCATGGCCACCTCGTGAGTTTTCGTGCTTCATTTGGCCTTTTAAGACAGTTTTAATCATTTGCTGGAAGAATGACTTTAGTGGAATTTGAACCACGGAACTCCCGAATAAGAATCTCAAAACTTGTATCTCAAGGTTACTGCTTTCTCCAACCTCTTTGCATTTCCTTAATATTTGTTTGTTTCTTAGTTTTGAAAAAATGATAAGTAACATTACAATTAAGCTTAATAACTTACATTTGGGATACGAAAGGTTACTGCTCACTGAAAATATAAATAACTGAAAGCTACGAGGGCTGATCAATAAAGAAAGATCACTCTTTTTTCTTTTTGTTAGACAACGTACCTTTACTCATCCTCATAACTTTGATGGCCCTTCTCAAAATAGTCACCCTTGAATGCGATGCACTTGTCCCAGTGTTTCTGCCAGTCTTCAAAGGTATACTGGAAACCATTTTTGACAGATCCTTCTGAATCTTAGTGCTTCAATTGCCAAAATTCATTCATTGGCAGGATATTTCTTAAATACCGAGAGAACTTTTAAGAGAATTCCTGATCGCATATAGGGCACCTTCTACTATTTTTTATTTTCTCAAAAATGAGTGGAGCTATTGTGACTAAAACTGCCATGTACCTGAGATATTAACATGGCAAATGAGACGTACCTGTTGATTCCATTTCTGCCAACAGCAAAAATGTTTGGTTCATTATGTTTTCAACATTGAGGTCACACATTAATCTTCTGATCTGTGGTGCTGTAAAAACACCTGCGTTCAGCTTATCTAGGGTCATTCTATTATAAATAATACATATCTGCTTAAAACACTCAAAATAAATTGATATTGGGATTTCATTACGGAGGGGATTCGGTACGTAGGTCACCATGGTGGGTCCATTGTTCCTATGTCCCCAAGTGGGGACAAGCCCGGGAGGAAGCATGAGGCGAAGGAGACAGAGGGTGGCTGACCCAAGGAGCCATGAGAGTACAGAGGGCAGGGTCCCTACAGTTTACTTGGATAGAGACTTCCCCGACAGACCAGGACAACGAACATGCTCCCTTACTGCGGGATGGCAACGAACACAGCAGCCGAGGTCTAATGGTACCAAGACAGGCGATCCGAGCCTTAAAGTTTCCAGGCTGGTTGTCACAAAATGGTCCCAGTAGAGGAGCGGAGACCGGCAACCGACCTACCGGAGGAGGAAGTACTGTCCTCCACAGGAGAGAAAGCCTCCGGCGCATGAGACGCAGGAGTGTTGGCGAAGGTTCCCACACCCTCCCTAGACAGGTTTATGACACCCCATGTCGGTACAGTTACAAACCATTCAAAAACATTCTGACGGCTTCTACTTTTATCAAAGAATCTTCTCGGTTTTAGTTTACGGAGTGAATAGGGTGCATGTCTTTTTAACGGTTCTGCTTCTTGTGTAGCATGCGTTCTCTGTCACACTCATTCGCTGTCTTTGTCTCACTGTGTAAGACAGCACATACCTTTCAGGGACCTTCTATGCGTTGCCGGATAGCAGTTTTCCTCAGAGCATATCATCCTGTCATACACCGCCGAGACACCCGCCGACACTTCTACCCTGAAAGAGACCGCGCAGGTGAGAGATATGAAATTATAATGGAGATGAAATGGAGGGGCAGGATATTCTGGGGATGTAATTAACCTACCCATCATTCGCCTAGCGAACCGCGAAAAAAACCGAACAAAACCCATGGGTCAGGTAGGTCGGTCACGTGAATCAAACCCGGGCCTCCCAAAATGCGGGCAATAGACAAAACGGCCTGAGCCATCCCGCTAGGTCACAATACAATGGTGTTATACTTTAGCAATAGAAACTTCACGTGCTCTACGTGAAATACGAAATCTGTCCGTAGGCGAGGTGATCCATCCACTTCAGCTGCAGTGGTGCGGGCGCTGCGGACCCTTAGCACTCGTGGTATTTCTGAAGTTACCAGAGGAACCTCGGGCCGAACATTCGAGCCCCTCCCCGATTGGAAGTTGTTCGGATTGGGATGGACTCAAGGGGGCAGTAGTTCCCGATACCCGTGGGAGATCCGGTACGTCTCCGGACGGAGTTGAGGGAAGCCATATATTCTTGCGTACTAGCCTGCATAGCTAGTAGAAGGTGTGCTAGGTCACCAGGCGGACCCACCGAGGTTATTCCCCTTTGGATTTGGCGTGTGTAAGTGGCGCATCCACTTCTATCCCGTCTTGTATCCATAGGACCAGATGAGGGGGCTTGTTAGTCTCTAGGTCTTGCCCTGTGGAAAGCCCCACGGTGGCGCCGGACGCCCTTTTGGGTCATCAGAGGAGGGGCGGTCGGTCTTCACTTTGTGTGGATTGCCCTGTTAGATGCCCTCGAGCTTATGTGTGTATATATATATTCTCAAAAACCTGAAGGGATGGAAAAGAAGGGATTTCAGCGATGAATTCAGGGCAAAAATTCCGTTCAGGAACACTCAAACATTGGAAAGCATCATTTTTGCTGCAGAGCAGTGTGATCTGACAATACCGGAACATATTCCAATTTGGACTTTTGCTGTTTGTAAATTTATAGAATATTGCCGACTGACATGGCGTGCATTTTTATTACTAAATACTAGAGCCTGTCTGCTAATACAAATAACTCTCAATTATTTTCACAAAATCTCTTATAAAGAAAGGTGTATTTCCTAGACTTTTTCTCAATGAAACTCATTGACATTTATCGAGAGTGCTTAAAATGTTCTAAAAATGTGCTTCGGCATAAATATTTAAAAGTCGTTAATTCGTGCTGCACACTGAAGTAGAAAATAAAAGGACGTTATAATTACAATTTTATTGCCAATAAACCCTACAGTATCAGTTTAATAGTACCTACAGCCGTACCCGTACCTGTAAATGTTTAATGTGACAGCAATCTAATGAAATGAAACATCCTCTACCCGAGTTTCTCCTCTGTAAGTAAAGGGAAATGACACAGTATCGCTACCGAGGTCATGAGCTTTGGTTTCTGACACTGTAGGTTTAAGTAGCACATTCAATTGTCTATGTGGGAAAACCTCCGGAGAGGAACTGAAGATGTTCTTTGCAGGACCAGATGCACAAGGTGCGTTCAGGACTGGGACCAGATAGGAACTAAATACACGCGGTCTCTTTGTGATTGCGTGACAGAGATGGTAGCAATATACAGTGCATAGAATTCTAGTGGCAGCGACGAGAATTAGGACTGTTCTTATACTTAAATGGCGGCGACGTTTTCATTGCATGGACAGCGTGTAATCATTCGTTTTCTCCATTTTCCTGGGGTTTTTTTTTTTTTTTTTTTTTTTTTTTTTTTTGCAATCTGCGTCATCCACCGTGCACTCATATCGGACGATGAATGGAATTGGTGAAATGATGCTCTCATAACCCCAGGGTCCATAGAGCCCAGAGCTACCCGACATCCGTCCTTCAGGATAAGGGAAACCTTGGGAAAAACCTTATCCAGGTAACTCACCCTGACCGAGATTCAAGCTCGGGACCTCTTGAACGTGAGGTAGAACCCCTACCACCACACTACCGAGGCAGGCATTTTCGTGGTGTAACACCTATTGAAATTCATCGCCAGTTGAGTGGGGCATGTAGTTTTGGTACCATGGATGTGTCTAATGTGCGTTCCTGGGTGCGACAGTTCAATGAAGACAGAACCTCGTGCGACAACAAACCAAGACAGTTGCAGTCATCGCCTCCAAAATTGGCATTTCCGTGGGATCTGTGAACACAATGCTGCATGAAGATCTGAAAATGCTCAATCGGCGATGCTCCAAAACAACGTTCTCTACCCGCTGGGTCATGTCGTCAGACTGGCTGGTGCGAGACTCTAACTGCCTTGGTTTGTTGTCACACGATGCTCTGCTTTATTGAACTATCCCACCCAGGAACACACATTAGACACATCCATGGTACCATCATCACACACCTCACTCAACTGGCGATGAATTTCATTAGGTGTCACACAACGACAATGGAGAAAACGAATGATTACACACTGTTCTTGCAATGAAAACGTCGTTATTTTATATATTAAATACAGTCCCAATTCTAGTCGCTGCCATTAGAGCTCTATTCACTGTACAATGCTGCCATCTCTGTCACGCATTCACAAAAAGCCCACGTGTATTTTGAAAAGAATAGAAGTTGCTATCTGGTCCCAGACCTAATGAAAAAGGAGCTATAACTTGAACGCACATCGTACAAAGAGTCTGTTGAATCCGTCTGGCAGTTCTATGTCTGATGAAAGTTACATCGGTAATATTAAGAGACTGTCTGATCCTCTAATCGACCAGATAAGAGATGATCACAGCGTTGGTCACTTGAAGGTCAATACGCCTCAAAGCTTTGTCGAGTAATACATGCTCGCAATATACTCAACACTATTGTAGACATGGCCTCCTGTAAACAGCATTGCCAAACCAAAGAAACCCAATAAATTTCTCAAAACTCCAAAATAAAAAACTGACCTTACTTATGAAACCACCTAATGCACATGTCGACGGCATACCGGAGATGTTTAAAAAGTAATTCATGGATCAGTAGTTAATGTTTGTAAAATTGACCAAAAGGGAGGTCATGGTCACTACATGGGTTGGTGTCACATTGTACACTGTGACCTAGTGTCGCATTACGCGCCAAGTTATCCAGCAGAACCCAACTATTTGTAAGTGTAAGCAGCTCCTAAGAGCGACCCTGTAGCCTCGGACCTCCCCGCTAAGTTGTCATGCCAGCCGTTCTTATATACTACTTGAAATGCCAGTTTTGTATCCGCGAGAGTTTGTTTATATAGGTATTTTATGTTCGTTTCCTATAAATTAACGCCTACATAGTTTTAAGAGAATTTTACATTTTATAATAACACTAATAATTCTAAAACGTTTTATAATATTTTCACATTCTGGAGCTATTTGTATAAGGAGTTCAAAGCCCATATTTTACAAATAAAAACAAGTATGGATTGAACGTATATTAACAGAATTAACTCAGATTGAGCCACAGAGGAAAACAGCGTCCTTCCAAATTTAAATAATTAACTAAATAAGCTTGACTGTAAGATAAAGAAGACCTATTCATCGGTCTTTAACATGACATTTTCTACCCATGTTTTGTTTTGTTACGTGAAGTAAGTACAGGAGGTGCTGTATTCAATTTCGATATTTCAGCAGAAATACACGTTTTAATGCACATTAATTGTTCTTTAACACCAGCCATGTGTAGGCCAAAGTTTGGAAAGGTAGAGTCTGACTGAAATAATACTTCCAGAATTTAAAAGAAAAATATTTTAGAAAAAAAATAAAGGTGTGAGTATGAACATCTGTGTATGTGTGCGAATTCCAAAACGTAAAGTCGGTTAAATACCTAACTTGGTATTTTAACTCAGCATATTGTAGGTTGTATCAAGAAAAGAGAAATGTTTCCAGAAAGGCCTGTATTTGTGTGTTAATCTTCGTTGAATCTGCCAGTCACCTCATTACTCTACTTGTATGTATGTTATTATTAATGTTGAGAAATATATACAAATACAAGTTTTTATTGACAGGTCACATCTCATAAAACTTGAGAATTATCCCTTTCGTGCCGAATTAAGAATTTCTGCATATTTTAGGTGTTAGTACACATTTTGTGGATATTTCTTTGTTTTGGGTTAAACCTTCCAAGGATTTGTCAGGATACTAAAATAACTTAAATTGGACCGTGGCACACAGTAGCTGAATGGTTAGACCTCTCAACTCTCACCAAGGCGACTTGGGTTGGATCCCAGTGAGATTTGTGCTGGATATTTGACATTTGCTTATCTCTTGACCACTGAGTTTCAAAATCAAACAGCAGCTAGCTTTGAAACACTTGAATATCACTTTAACTCAATTGTATTCCCTTGTAACTACAATAAGATAATGTTTATCTTGAAGTAGATAGAGCAATAATTGTTTGTAGAAGAGTACAACAGGTCATGTGAGTACACAGGTTCACTTTGATTTTATTTTGGTAACTTCATTCCCTTATAAGTAGGGCCCGGAATTTGTTGATCTAAAATTTCTCTAAAAATTAGGTATAAAATGTCCTTAAAATATAAAAAAGACACATAAAATGCAAAAAAAATACCTAACAAAATTAACAATTTCTTTCATAATAATAAATTAATAATTTTCACAGACAAATAATGAATATATGGTTCGAATAACCACATTTTAAAATTAGCTTTCTTAGTAAATAATGCAATTATTGATACTAAAAAATAAACAAATTTAAAATTTATCAGGCCATTTTCAATTTTATAAAATATACAAAAATAAGTTACTGTACCCATTAATCAAAACTTAGCGTTGCAGTACACCACCATGACCATCTACAAGTTATCAAAAGTAAAGGAACGGCGGTTGTCACCTAAAACTGTTTTATACTTTGAGAAACTTCTCTCCACTTCCACAGATGTTACAGATGCATATTTGACAAACACTATGTCACTACCTATTAGATTCTGTTAAAAAATATCAGTTCTGAAGTTTACTCCTGATAGATATTGGCAATCTGACAAACTGTTTGGTATTCTTTAGTTTTGTCCAACACAGACTTTAGTGTCTGTCTAACTTTGTCCCCAATCTCACCTTTTACATTTTGTATCCTCTCTGCCGCAATCCTCACTAACTCAATTGACTTATCCAATGTCATGGCACTATCTTCAAGGCGAGTTATGGTATCCGACAAAAATGCAAAGTATGATTTAATGAAAGCTAATTTACCTTGGATTTGAGTATCAGAAAACAGATCACTTGCGCTCTCAATTTCCTTAGAATCTACAATATCGAAACTATTCACCACTTCTCTCACTATTTGAAAATTGTCACAGTAGTTAACCAAGTACCCTAGCGTGTTAAAATTGGTGCCGGGGGGCAAAGCTATATTAGGGACTAGGAACGCTGACCTGTGTTAATTGCATATTTACCACACTTACAATGTTACTATTCCATAAGAGATGATATAAATGAACTTTCAGTCACAGGTTATTTTTAAAAAACCCAAAAAGCCCGTGGGTCGGGGTCAGGTCAGCCACAGGAATGGAACCCGGACCTCCCGAGTGCGGGCTACACATGAAAAGGTCCAATAAATTCGTAAAAGAGAAAGAAAATGACGGGAAAATGCATCTAAATGTTAAAAAATTATTTTATTATAAAAATGTGGATAAAATGCATTTTGATGACCTAAGAAGACCATATATATAACGTATTGGTTCCAGAATGCACTTAACTTTCAATAAGCATCGTTCTGTGACTACTCAGAAAAAGAGGACTTTTCATCAAAATCCGGGCCCTAGTTATAACAAATGAGTACACAATTGCAACAAAGCAGCAGTTTAATTGAAAGTACCAAAGTAAGTGAATATGATGTTACAGTAGACAAACAAGAAACCAGCATCAATCATTTGCTAACTTCTACTTCTTCCCTGGGATGTACAGAGACTATACCAGATGAGTCAGCTGCCCATTATTCTCGAGTTTTATACTACAACATGAAAACATCGACCCCATTACTAGGTTCTACCCGCGTATTTAACATGGATGTTAAACACTCAATGAAATTAGTACTAATATAGATGTTATCACATCGCCTGTAGTATATTCGTAATTAGACAGTTGACGTTCGCACGTCTGTAAATGTTCACTGGAACCAGCCAATACTATATGTTACACGGAATGTTTACGTCAGTCGTTACTAGGTAGCTCAGTTGGAACGAGTGCAGAACTACAACTTCATTTGTTTGCTGTGACAGTGGTTCGAATACTCTCAATATGTATACTAATTCTTTTCACCGTGTAATACTTACAATTTGCAATTATTATTCTGAAAACTGTTATTTTTCTTTTTAATCGTTTTATTTATATTTTCTGGCATTGTTTGATGTTTCTTTATTGGTGAACTACAAGTAGGTATTTGTTTAAACATACCTAAAGGTAGGTGCAATTGAAATAAGGATCATTTGAACAGAGAAAAAAACGGAAATTACAGTATCAGAGTTTAACATGGAAGTTAAAAACAATTTTACAGACATAGAATTATTGTGCTATTAAAATGTCGTTTCAAATTGGTATGTTTTGTGGCGCTGGAATGACCCTTTTTCTATTCCTGGAACACGACTGCTCTAACGAAGCAAGTGCTCGAACTGATGACTTTCTTGGGTAATGCACGTCCTCAGGGACTTTATAATTAAATTATTGTGAATTCGGTTTCCAAGTTTTGATGAACATAAAAAATAATTACAATGCTGAGACTCGAACCTGTGTTATTGTGATTAAGAACACTGGAGAGGTCATAATCCTATTCAGCTATCTCGGGACTTGTATGAGAGCATGTGCTGGGTTCAATAGTACGACTTGTATGCCATGGCCACCTCGTGAGTTTTCGTGCTTCATTTGGCCTTTTAAGACAGTTTTAATCATTTGCTGGAAGAATGACTTTAGTGGAATTTGAACCACGGAACTCCCGAATAAGAATCTCAAAACTTGTATCTCAAGGTTACTGCTTTCTCCAACCTCTTTGCATTTCCTTAATATTTGTTTGTTTCTTAGTTTTGAAAAAATGATAAGTAACATTACAATTAAGCTTAATAACTTACATTTGGGATACGAAGGGTTACTGCTCACTGAAAATATAAATAACTGAAAGCTACGAGGGCTGTTCAATAAAGAAAGATCACTTTTTTTTTCTTTTTGTTAGACAACGTACCTTTACTCATCCTCATAACTTTCATGGCCCTTCTCAAAATAGTCACCCTTGAATGCGATGCACTTGTCCCAGTGTTTCTGCCAGTCTTCAAAGATATGCTGGAAACCATTTTTGACAGATCCTTCAAAATCGCCTCCGCAGCCTTCACCACGGCTTCTGATTATGAATAATGCCTCCCACGAAAGCGTTTCTTCAAGATTGGGATTAGAAAAAAGTCACATGGGGCTAAATCCGGACTATAGGGAGGGTGAGGGATGCACTTCACGTTGAGTTTTGCAAGATATTCAGCAACAACGTTAGCAATATGCGGCCGCGCATTATCGTGGTGCAGCTTCAAGCCTGCTTCACGGAAATGTGGTCTTTTGCTCCTGATATGGACTTGCAATGTTTTCAGGACATCTCTGTAGTATTGTCCAGTTACTGATGTGTGTGCAGGTACAACATGCTGATAAACCATTCCATGAATATCAAAGAATGAGATGACCATAACTTTCCCAGCAGAAGCAACCACTTTTGCTTGGTGATGAAGCAGATTTCCACACTGAGCTTTGCTGTTTGCTCTCAGGATCAAAATGATGTAGCCAAGTTTCATCAGCAGTGATTACGTTTAGAAGAAACTCTGAATCTTCCTCTAACACCAAATTTAACTGTATGCAGACCTGCCTGCGGATGTTCTTTTGTTCGGGAATCAACAGTCTTGGAACCCATCGCGCACAATCACGTCTCATATGTAATGTTTCCGTCACCAACTTGTGGGTGGCACCCAATGAAATGTTCAGTATTTCAGAAAGTGATCTTAAGGTAATTAGTCGATCCTCTCTCACAATGGCAGCAGCAGTGTTGATGTTTCCTCCCGAAAGAGCAGTAACTGGAGCACCGGGTCCACCTTCCTCTGAATTTGATTGTCTCCCCTCTTTAAACGTTTTAAACCACCTTCGAGCTGTGCTGTAGGGAAGAACAGACTCTCCATAGGCCTCCTGTAGCATTGTATAGGCCTCAACTGAAGATTTGTTGAGACGAAAGCAGAATTTCAAAACCGCATATTGTTCCTCGCGTGTTACCTCCATTGCAGCGGTAGGCGATACTCAACACGTGTGAACTTGCCTGGTTCTCACAGGCGGGAACCAGGAGTACCAACAATGAAAGTACTACGGCTTGTATGTTTCACATTAAGCTAACACAATATAATAAGTTTGGATATTAGTTCGAAAAATTATGACCGTAAAAAAGTTATGGTCATTCTTTATTGACCAGCCGTCGCATTATACAAATATAACTATTTGTAAAAAAATTTTCAACTAATTCAACTAATATGAAAAATTGGCATTATTTTTCTTAAGGTAAGTGAAGCTTTTTGTTACAAATAGTTATATTTGTATAACTGAAGTTAAACTTATTATAATAATTTAAAAGGGCAAACAGCTTAAACCATTCCATATTATTGTAACCGAAACGAATTTATCATACATTAGTAATAAAATGTTTGTGATTAGTTAACTAGAATATTTACATGAGATCAATAATATCCACGCTCCGAACACTGAAAAATGTAACGTCTAATTGAGAAATAATCTGTCATTAAACCTTTCGAATAACGCACACGTAAGCTAGATCAAATAATCTCTTTATCTGGTGGCTTCATAGCTTCCAAAAAGGTAAGAGTGGCCTCACCATAGGAAGTAAATTGGCGTTCACAAATTTTTTCCTTTTTGGGAAAATGTAAAGGTCACGCGAAGTCAGATCTAATGAATAGAGTGGATGTGGTGGCACTCCGATACATTGTTCACACAAAAGGCCCATTGTTCTTGTACCGGCGTGGGCAGAAGCGTTGTCGTGTCCCAGATCGGATCTTGGGTGCTGTACATTCCAAACTGACGGCTTTCCTAGGGTCCATACGACCATTACTGTTCTCACTGCTTTATTTTCAAAATAACAGATTACGTTTGTCATTTCCTTTGTGCTATAATTGAAAACGTACGTGGGCTGTTCCGCAGCATTTAGTCAGAAACATTTCAGAAGTAGAATAAAGATTAGTAAACACTGTTATAGTAAATTAATTGGTTCAGCTACAAATCGCTCCAGTTATATTCGGAAGCAAACGTTTTCTAATGCAATATTTTGTTTTCCAAAGAACTGACACAAAGTGCCAAAATTGTTGAGTTGGAATAAAGCTGGCTGAGAGAATTTGCGACAAGATCATAAATCTGTTGTTTGTTAAAATGTTTTCGAGTTTATCTGTCGAACCAATATATCGGCTTCCAAGATTGAGGGCTGCCATAAAAATGGGAGGAGAAAGCTACAGCAATAACTGGTAGAAAATACTTCTGCATCGGAACCTAGAACCCAGGCTGCTTGAGCATGATTCCTTCTGAGAATTGCTTGATATTTATAAATAAAACTGGGGAGAAGTATTCAAATGAAACAGTTAGTACACAAATAAAGCATTTGTTAAGTTTGCCTCATTATGTATGGCATTTGTATCGCACAGTATTCAGAAATTACTACGAGGGTTGTTCAATAAAAAATGATCATAAGCTTTATACGGTCATAATTTTTCGCACCAAAATTCAATCTTATTATATTCAGTTAGCTTAATGTGAAACAAACACGCCGTAGTACTTTCATTGTTGGTACTCCTGGTTCCCGCCTGTGAGAACCAGGCAACTTCAGACATATTCAGTATCGCCTACCGCTGCAATGGAGGTAACAGGCGAGGAACAATATGCGGCTTTGAAATTCTGCTTTCGTTTCAACAAATCTTCAGTTGAGGCCTATACAATATTACGGGAGGCCTACAGCACAGCTCGAAGATGGTTTAAAATGTTTAAAGAGGGGAGGCAATCAATTTCAAAGGAAGGTGGACCCGGTGCTTCTGTTACTGCTCTTACGGAAGAAAACATCAACACTACTGCTGCCATTGTGAGAGAGGATCGACGAATTACCTTAACATCACTTTCTGAAATACTGAACATTTCATTGGGTGCCACCCACACGTTGGTGACAGAAACATTACACATGAGACGTGTTTGTGCGCGATGGGTTCCGAGACGGTTGATTCCCAAACTAAAGGACATTCGTATGCAGGTCTGCATGCAGTTAAAGTTGATGTTAGAGGAACATCCGGAGTTTCTTTCAAACGTAATCACTGCTGATGAAACTTGGCTACATCATTTTGATCCTGAGAGCAAACAGCAAAGCTCAGTTTTCAAATCTCCTTCGTCACCAACCCCCCAAAAAAGCAAAAGTGGTTGCTTCTGCTGGGAACGTTATGGTCATCTCATTCTTTGATATTCATGGAATGGTTTATCAGCATGTTGTACCTGCACACACATCAGTAACTGGACAATACTACAGGGATGTCCTGAAAACATTGCAAGTCCATATCAGGCGCAAAAGACCACATTTCCGTGAAGCAGGCTGGATGCTGCACCACGATAATGCGCGGCCGCATATTGTCAATGTTGTTACTGAATATCTTGCGAAAATCAACATGAAGTGCATCCCTCACCCTCCCTATAGTCCGGATTTAGCCCCATGTGACTTTTTTTCTATTCCCTAACTTGAAGAAACGCCTTCGTGGGAGGTATTATGCATCATCAGAAGCAGTGGTGAATGCTGCGGAGGCGATTTTGAAGGATCTGTCAGAAAATGGTTTCCAGCATGTCTTTGAAGACTGGCAGAAACGCTGGGACAAGTGCATCGCATTCAGGGGAGACTATTTTGAGAAGGACCATCAAAATTATGAGGATAAGTAAAGGTACGTTGTCCAAAAAAGTTGTGATCAATCTTTATTGGGCAGCCCTCGTACTATTGTTTTGCTTTGGGGACATACATGTTTATTAGTCTTGTCTTGACCCACAGTAGTCAGGAAGTGTTGAATCCCACCTAAAAAAAATTCGATACAGGAACTTCGCAGCAAACACAGCTGGATAGATAATAGTAAAGCCACTGCCAGAAAAAGGCCTGTCTGTGGATAATATGACTCAAAAACTGCCGGGTCCGATGTTGGTGTTCAGTTCAGAGCCTTTATATGCAAGGGTTGGTTAATCTTCGGTGGCTTTACAGAATTTGATAATGGTGTCCTATGTTTAACGTATTTCCATGACATAAACCTTGAGTAAATAGTTTGTGAAATCGTCTTCATTATACGTGACTTTTGTGCAATAGACAAATGGAAGCGCACACATTTCCGAGATACTCTTTGTTACTGCTTAAAATTAACAAATAACTTCAACACTGAGTAGAGGAAGTGGACCAACCTTTTGTCTGTAGGACAGGTGGGCCTAACAGCATGCTCAAAAATAAATCTGAATTTTTAGGATACATAAAGTCGACATGAAAAATTTGAACCATGGATCTCCTGGTTTCCGTTCAGTCCCTCTTACCCATTGAGCTACAATGGCGAAGTGCCGTCCTGACATTAAATTCTCCAGCTGACTCGTATATTTCGCTGGTAAACCACTAGGGGCTCTCGTATCCGAGATACACCGTTTGTGCCGACTTACTATCGTAAGTAGTTGAGTCCCAGGCTTCATCATTTAACTCTTATTATTTAAGTTAATTAATGGATTTGATAGATAGCGTCAACATGAAAAATTCAATGCCATCGCCGGGATTTGAACCATATCTATATATGGCTAGTGTGGAGAAATGATTAATTTCCATCAATTAACTAAAAATAATTAATGGAAATTAATCACTTCTTCAAACTAGCTATATATAAGCTAAGGTTTTGGATACATAGAGTCGACATGAAAAATTCAATACAACGGCCGAGAATTGAACCGCGGATTTCCTGGATTCCGTCCAGTCGCTCTTACCCATTGAGCTACCATGGCCAACGTGCCGTCCTGGCATTAAATTCTCCAATTGACTCACATTTTCTCGGTAAACCACTAGGGGCTCTCTTATCTTAAATGTTACTTAAGTTATCAGTTTCCACAAGCATTTTACAGTGATGTCTCCCCACTATCCTTTAGGTGGACCATTTTTAGTGAATTTATTATATTTTCTCCAAAATTTATTAAAGTATCAATTTTACGTAGGATTTAAGATCCATATCTTGAATTTTCTAGTAATCTTGAGAAACTATCGTTTTACCTACTGCATTGCACGGTATGTAATGAAAATGTATATACAGTAACAAAAATAGAGAGAAGAATAAGTGGGTAGGGCGGGGCTATTCCGCTCACGGGGCTTTTCCGCCCGAAATAAGCAAATTGGTTTACAGCCCAACAATCATGGGCAGTGAGGACAAGGCAAGTAACTTATGTTGCTTTTCTTGCTTTGAATAAGAAATACCGTTTGTAACTTAGGGTCTAGTGTCTGCAGATAGAGAGATTTTTGAATGACAATCAGTGTCAGTGTAGGTTATAGTTTGGGTTACGTCCATGCATAGCAGATGGCGCATTTCTTTTATCGTAGCTCTCACACGGTGCGCAATTTCAAATCTTCAACATTTGGGTCTATTCCGCCCAAGCAAAGAGGAGCTATTCTCGCCCAGTTATAATATAGGTTTTTTACACTCTTTTAACCTAATTATTTCCTATACAACTATTTATTTGATCGTTTCATATGGTACACTCATATAAACAAAGGAAGCTGTAACGAAACTGGACGAGGACGACATTGCTCGTGCTGTTACGAGCGTATTAAACAACGATGTAAGTATGAGAGGAGCAGCGGGCCTTAGTCTACACTCAAGGATCGTGGTCATGCACATCAACGTCAAGAAGCATTAGGAGGAGGAGTGTACAGATCAGTTGGTCATCCTACAGTGTTCAGTTTGGAGGAGGAGAAAGATTTAGTTTCCAGGTTAAAATACTTGGCAGCAAGAGGCTTTGGATGTACACTGGAGCAAACAGAAAGAAAAGCGTAGATCTATTGTAAAACTAAATTGTTGGAATAGTGAGTCAAGTGATGACTTTGTTCCAGTCCAAATAGAATAAAGTGATGAGGAAGATACACCATGTAGATTTTGTGGGTTCAAGTTTTATTCTCCGAAATCAGCAACCAAAGAAGACTGGATCAGATGCCAGAAATGTGGAATATGGGTTTCACGAAATGTGCGTTGGTAAGAAAACAATCATTTGTCGCAAATAAACTTAATTAAAATACAAAAGTACTGTGAGCGGTTATAGCCCCGTTAATTCTGAAATTTTCTTTCTGTGCAACATACGCTGTTTTATTTGATCACAACTATACCAACGCTAGGTTAAGGCAATATGATGGAATAGTGCAAAGCGGAGTGAGACGTATTGTTTATTCTTTTATCCTTGGAAACATTCCATCCACACTGAATCTAGCTTTGACAAGGGTAAACAATGATGACACACTGTATTAATGATTATTATTTACAGTACAGTATTAAATGATCATCACTAATACAGAGTGTCATCACAACAACGTATACAACAACATGAATGGAACAATAAAAGGAAGTCTAAAAAATAAAGCAAGTAAAGATACTATTCTAAAACTTTACAAAGTAATGTCAGTACCTGAAGTTCCTTATGTCAGCGAAGAAAGGGTCATAACTGAAAAAGATAAAAGAAAGCTTCAGGCAAATGAAATGAAATTTGTTAGAAGCATTGCGGGATATAGAAAAATCGAACACAAACGAAATGAGGATATACGTGACGAGCTAGAGATATTCGACCTGAATGTCAGAGTACAAGAATATACAAGTAAATGGGTAACCCATGTACAGAAAATGGAGAAAGTAAGATTACCACGCTAATTTATAAACTATAGACCATTAGGAAAGAGGAGTATAGGAACACTAAGAACACGCTGGAACCAATAAAATACATTATGTGGACTATAACAGGCAGTAATATCTAAAGCATGAAGGAAGATAATGAGTACTACACCAAACCGACAGACCGGTCACTGCCGTGGCCCAAGACGCGATTGTACGTAAGGTACATATGACAACAGGGTGCCCCATAAGACATGTACTGTCTTCTAAGTGTGAGACGCGATATAGTTTATCTATGATTTATGTTAACAAAAGATCATTCATGTAACATTTCATGAAAAGCGAAGCATTTATAGACATTCTGGTCCATTTCATTATCCCTGAGCTTTATTCCCGTAAACTAATAGGTAACTCGTAACTATAAACACCCTGTAGGTATTCATTTCTTAATCATTTACATCTCAAAGATCCTAAATTAATACAGAAGAGATTGGATATTGTGTTAGTGTTGCCGTTTCATGCCTTATATTTTTGCCGGTGCAAGTAAAATAGAACTTTGGTTAATATAATAATAATAATAATAATAATAATTAATAATAATAATAATAATAATAATAATAATAATAATAATAATAATAATAATAATAATAATAATAATAATAATAATAATAATAATAATAATAATAATAATAATAATAATAATAATAATAATAATAATAATAATAATAATAATAATAATAATAATAATAATAATAATAATAATAATAATAATAATAATAATAATAATAATAATAATAATAATAATAATAATAATAATAATAATAATAATAATAATAATAATAATAATAATAATAATAATAATAATAATAATAATAATAATAATAATAATAATAATAATAATAATAATAATAATAATAATAATAATAATAATAATAATAATAATAATAATAATAATAATAATAATAATAATAATAATAATAATAATAATAATAATAATAATAATAATAATAATAATAATAATAATAATAATAATAATAATAATAATAATAATAATAATAATAATAATAATAATAATAATAATAATAATAATAATAATAATAATAATAATAATAATAATAATAATAATAATAATAATAATAATAATAATAATAATAATAATAATAGTAATAATAGTAATAATAGTAATAGTAATAATAATAGTAATAATAATAATAGTAATAATAGTAATAATAGTAATAATAATAATAATAATAATAATAATAATAATAATAATAATAATAATAATAATAATAATAGTAATAATAATAATAATAGTAATAATAATAATAATAGTAATAATAATAATAATAATAATAATAATAATAAATGTTCTATGGAATTATACAATTTTTAAATAAAGGGATTTCCCTCACAACCACTAGATGTGTACTATTATACTTGCTGTACGCTGCAGTGAACTTTTACTTTTCGTTTCACAATTCCACAACAAGAACTTTCTCCAACAGTTAGCCTATTTGGGCCAATTGGTATGCTTTTAACAACAGGCGGAAAATATTAACTTACAAAGAAAGTTAAGAATTTCAAAAATCAATTTCAGGTACCTGCATAAATCAAATAAATCAAATCTTAATACGTCTATCTAGTTATAATTTGCCAGTACCAATATATTACGAAAACCTAACTGCAAGTATACATTTTATATTCTCTTGTTTGTTAAATGCCGAGAGTGTATTTTACCTCAAATGGCATGTCCACATTCCTTATAAAGTATTTGAATGCTTTATAGCAATGCTTGCTGTAGAAGGGGGAAAGAAAGAAGTCGAGATGTCACCTCACACAGGTCCTCGTGTGACGTGTTAATTTCATTGACTTCCGCTAGGGGAGCGACCGTTTGCTTGTTCATGAAGTAACGTGTTTGGTTGTCCAGATGCCGCCATACGTACTTACTTAAAACGTCAATGAAAATTCATTATTATTTAGAAAGTTTGAGAGCCGATTGTAATTATATTCTTTGGATGCAGCTAAGATCTAATTGTCTTGTGTATCGTTAGAGCTAACACAATGAATGATGTATACTAAGTGAGTACGAAAGGAATGAATAGTTGTTTGCGAGAGAGGAAGTCTTTTGAAATGTGTATACCTTAAGATTTTTGTCGTCATACATCATGGTAGCTTCCAATCAATCGCCGTTCCATTCTTTAAAGCGGTAAATCTGCGAGATCCTCATTATATAATATAATAAAGTAATTTTTGAATTGGAAAATAATGTTCATTACATCAGCAGAAATAAAAAAGCAGTTATTCCTACAAAAAACAAGTATATAATAGATATATATATAATAGATGCTATAGTAGTGTATCCAAGTTTCATCTACAGTAATTGGTGCAAAACTCGGATTTATTGTGCCTAAACTGCGCCAACAGAGCATTGGAAATGTTCATTCAAACACGTTTTTGGTCTAACGCGAGCAAACGCTACACTCAACGCGCGGACAGCTGAGAAAGCTGTCTAAAGAAAGAAAGTCTAAATGTTGATTTAATATGTGACAAACACGTTCTTTTGACATGTTCGTAGACTCTGCTATCTCCCACACTTTAATTCGGCGGTCGTCTAGCACCATTTGGTGAACTTTGGCGATGTTTTGGTCGGTAGTTGCAGTTTTAGGACGTCCCGAACGTTCATTGTCTCCCAAGCTCTTACGGCCATGTTTAATTTTAGTTACCCAAAATTTCACTGTGGTAAATGATGGTGCAGTGTCCCCATACACAGAATCCAACTCGTCTTTGACTTGCGTAGGCGTATTGTCTTTCAAAAACAACTATTTAGTGACTGCTGTATACTCGATTTTGTCTATTTTCATAAAAACACTCACATCAACTCACTCAGCATAACAACAGTTGTTACATAACAACTGAGCGTCCAAAATGATGGTGCAGTGTCCCCATACACAGAATCCAACTCGTCTTTGACTTGCGTAGGCGTATTGTCTTTCAAAAACAACTATTTAGTGACTGCTGTATACTCGATTTTGTCTATTTTCATAAAAACACTCACATCAACTCACTCAGCATAACAACAGTTGTTACATAACAACTGAGCGTCCAAAATGACTGAAACTTTGGTAAGTGTCAACAGATCTACAACTAAATTCAATAGCTTTTATTTACGAGTGCTGCCATCTTCATGTTGAGGTGAGAAACTTCCCAGACCACCGTCGTATACATATCAGTCGATGCACTAAGAACTATATTTAAAACCATACAAACAATTAACAACTCAATAATTACAATGGAGAACTTAGGATTAATCAAATAATAAGGTAGCGTATGAACGATAAACAATATCAAACCATTTAGATATATAATGAAATAACTCGCTGAAGTTTGTATTATTGACACCCGCAGTAAAAGGTATTTAGTTGAATACGCATTCTTCTTCGCCCCAGGATTTGATAATGTAATATGTAGTGTTTAACGCCCGATTTTACTACATACGGCACCGCAGGCGATGACACTGATGATACATGAGATGAAGATGGAGCACCGGTGGAATGAGATGGCGGGGGAAACCGGAGGTCCCGGAGAAAACCCGCCCCAACGCCGTGTTGTCCACCACAAATCTCACTTTGCGGTCGCCTGGGATCGAACCCGGGCCGCCTTGGTGAGAGCCAAGCGGTCTAACCACTGAGCCACGGCGTGGCCCCAGAATTTGACCTTAACTGTTCCGCTCGATCGTTTTCAGCGAAAGTCTATAGTAGGATATTTAAAAAAAACACGTCTCTACAGTTTAGTAAGATATATTCTAGAGTATAATTGTATCGTAAGGGGGAGTTTAAAGCAAAAACAGTAAAAATTGTCTAAATCTTATTTGTAAACTTGCAAGAATATTTATGTGTATATTATACCGATTACAATTTTAAATGAGTGTACAAAAATTTTAGAATAATCAAATCAATAATGTTGAGTTTTGTTAGGAGAGAGACTGCCTACACAACAGTTTCGTTTGACACCTGGCTCATGTTTTTAGTACGGCGGTGTTTGGTGGGGGTGTGGCATGGTGGCACATGGCGATCCACGCACCAGTTTTCGTAATCTTTCCAAGTCTTTGGGCTCCTTCCCTAGACGCCTTGGTCAAACAGGGCTCAAATTTGTTTAGAGGTGTGTTACAAGCTTTATACAGTGTTAAGAAGCCGCTAAATACAGCATTTTCTGCACAGCCTGCGTCCATCTGCTCTGCATACCTAACTCCCGCGCTGGCTTACTTCTTTTGTTTCCCACCTTCCGCTTAGTCGGTCGGTCGGTCAGACGTCACGCTTCCTAAAACGGCATTCACATGTTTTGTCATTTTCCTCTTCATCTGGCACGGCAAAGTTAACAGAATATGCAGACACTTAACAAATAATAGAGCTACATTAAGTAAAAATAAATAACAGCGCTTTTCTAAGTCTTACAAAATAAATAAATAAAAGAAAAAGAAAGGTGATTCGTGTCGAGAGGAATGCAGAAACCAATGCACTCAATAATTGGCCATTTACAGCTTTCCAATCACGATCATTGTTTTCTTTTTCCAACTCAAATATATTTGAAAATTCAATTTAATTAAGAATATTTCGGAAATGTTTGTGACAAAGCAGATCCACATTTCATGTGAAGTAGTTCGTCGTCTATTTACCAATTATACATCATATAATTGGACGGAATGCGACCTTAAAGACTGTTCGCAGAAAATTCTATTGTGTCTTTTATTTTTCATATAGATATTTGGAAACTATAGTACCTTAATCAAAATGGTTCAATTATTTTTTGTTAAAATAAAAGAGAAGTATTACCGAGTGCTTTGATTCCAGGCCTTTTCTTGAAATTACTCATGACTTGTATTTAAATACCAAATGTTGTACTTATCCTCAATGCCCTACACAGAACCAAGGCTAATGTATCAATAGTGGACATACCCTTTTAATGCCCGATTTCACCAACAGATGTTAAAATCGACGTTAACAAATGTAACGTAACAATTGTCACAACGCTAATAAAGCTGATGGATAGAGTCAACATGAAAAATTCAATGCCATGGCCGGGATTTGAACTGGAAAATTTAATGTCAGGAAGGCACGTTGGCCATGGTAGCTCAAAGGTTAAGAGCGACTGGACGGAAACCAGTAGATCCGTGGTTCAAATCCCGGCCATGGCATTGAATTTTTCATGTTGACTCTATCCATCAAATATCTTAGCCTATATACGGCTAGTGTGGAGAAATGATTAATTTCCATCAATTAACTAAAGCTAATAAAGCTGTTACATTTCTTGCATTTCACCAACCTGTTTTCACACAAACACGTGTTAACGATAAGAAACTTGTAAATATTACAGCTATAGAAGGCTATGGATGAGTCATATTATTTTCTGAACATACTGCGATGCAAGGCAACTAGAGTTCTCAGGTAGGCCATTCCGGAGAGTCGCGCTGCCATTGGCTAACGCGCATGACGTCACTGAGAATACAGTTCAACCGCGAGAGTTAAACACTAGCCCCTCAGTATGTGTTATTTAAACTCAGCTACGTGTAAAATCGGAAGGAATAAACATCCACTTGTGTATTATAATGAAGGTTCTTTCTAGCAGTTGTATTAAGAGTTTAAAACATGTTACTTATGTATTTAATCAGTGTAGCTCAGGAAAATGACGAAGCAACCTATTGAAGATTTTTCTTTGCTGCAAGTTTCCTGATCATTTCTGCCTTCACTCTTTTGTTTAAGTGCCTAATTCTAATGAAGGTTCATGTCCTCACATTAAGAGAGATCACTTTGTGATGAATTTCTGGAAACTTGGAACTTATTATAGAAATTAAGTTTTGCATCACTCCATTACACTTCGCAGCACTTTGTCCATGGAATCTACAAAATATTACTTCTGTACCTTGTTCTGCCGTTTCAAAACACTGTTTTCTTTCTTCAGGGCTTGCATCTGAGTCTTTAGTCTAATTATTTCCTCTTCAGCAACAACAGAGTGGTCAGGAACTACCTCCGTGCTGGTCGACGGGTCAAATTTTGTTCTTTTGGGAGATAAAGATACTGTAGTAGACAGCGCCCTCTTTCGCACTGTCCTAACTTCGCACCGGCGATCTCTTGCTGGTATTGCCTATTAATAAAAACAGTTTTATTATAATTATTATTATTATTATTATTATTATTATTATTATTATTATTATTATTATTATTATTATTATTATTATTATTATTATTATTATTATTATTATTATTATTATTATTATTATTATTATTATTATTATTATTATTATTATTATTATTATTATTATTATTATTATTATTATCATTATTATCATCATCATCATCATCATCATCATCATCATCATCATCATCATCATCATCATCATCATCATCATCATCATCATCATTATTATTATTATTATTATTATTATTATTATTATTATTATTATTCCACGCATCAAACTTTTCTTATAAAAAGGAGCGAATAAACTCAGTGTACACATAGAAACAAATACATAAATGGAATGTGTATCTGATAATTACCTGCAAATTGGTTTTGCTAGTACTTGCTACTACCGCCTCAAATACATCCCCGTGCCAATTAGGAATTTTCTATGACGGTACAGTATCGCCCTTTAATTTTCTTTTCAGCGGCAAACCTAACAGCTCGTTTTTTAAATCCCGTTCATAGTTTTCGGGCAGGAAGTGATCCGAACAAATCCTTGCATTATTCACATTAACCGAATCAGCCCTTTAACAGCGTAAAACCCACTTGCGCTGTAGTTCTCGATCTTTAGGCAAACAATGGAAAATCACATTCGTAATTTTATACGAAGCATGTTTGCTTTCAGCAACAGCGCAATGGTTTTCATAATGTTACGACAAAAAACACAGCCAATAACTACAATAACTCATAAGCAACTGCATCTCGTTTATTTCATCAGAAGGATTGTGGAATTTGCATGCATCAGCGCCTTATCTTATAATGTGCAATCATAATATTGCATTACGCACATTCACGTGTAAGCGCTCTTGCGCTGTATTCTCAGTGACGTCACGCCCCTCAGTCAGCAGTGACAGTGTTTTGCGCGGGAAGGCGGGAATGGCCTGCCCTGACTGCGATGCGCTTTTGTTTTCATGTTTGTCTGCACGGAGCTGAAAAAACGGCGGGTAAACAAAATCGTAAACAAAAGTCGTGAGACAAATTTCTCATCGATGGAGAAACAATTGTTAATTGAATTGGTGAGGAAGTGTAAGGATATCGTGGAAAATAAAGGACTGGTGCGGTGAATGTAAAAGAGAAAGATGTCACGTGGGAAAAATTGGAAATTAATTTAATTTAAATGCATGAATCATTACTACAAGCAAGAAACAACTCGTCAGTATTACGTAAATTTAAAACGAGGTACGAAGAACAAGTGACGAGTGACTTGAACATTTCAAGACGAGAGGTGGACAGTGTATTATCCGCATAATTCAGTGAATTATAAAATCGCAAAGTTATTAATACTTGAAGCAAAGGCGAGATCGGTATATTCCTTTCGATGCATGTTCTAACTCAGTATTACGTAAATTTAAAACGAGGAGCGAAGAAGGACAAGTGACGAGTGACTTGAACGTTTCAAGACGGCAGGTGGACAGTGTATTATCCACATAATTCAGTGAATTATAAAATTGCAAAGTTATTAATACTTGAAGCAAAGGCGATATCGGCATATTCCTTTCGATGCATGTTCTAACCTCTCTTGTACTTCCGCAGTAACCTTCATATCAACTTGATTCGACAGTCTATACCTCCGTCTGATTGCTCCTCAAAATCATTTCTCCTCATAGTACTCTATTACAAATGCCATTTAGACGTCATCTTGACTATTTACAATTGTTAAGGACTTAACAACAAAAATTTGGATTGTTGGTTTAAGAAGAGATTTAATTTTTGTTATAGCTATTGCTAAACTCGTGTTAAGTCTTAAAATCTGTTGGTGAAATCGGACATAGGTGTAATAAGATTTTTTCTAGCTCTTCAGATTTATACAGAAATCTTTAACCAACTTCTAGTTTTTAAGTTGTGCTGTTCACACACACACACACACACACACACACACACACACACACATACACACACACACACACACACACACACACACACACACACACACACACACACACACACACACACAAAGAACTTTTGTGGGACACAAGCGACCTGAAAATGTGTCGGTGTCCAATACTAGAGAAAGTAATAAAACTGATCTCCAAATTCTATGGGATTCATTTTGACGTCAACTTTTAGTGATGCAGTGATAAACAAATGACACGACACCTGACACTAGTGGTAACAATATTATGGCGTGTGTGAACGATGGCAAAAGCAAACCTAACAGGTTAATTACACATTATTTTATTACAAATTCCTCTGCCGTGATTTATTTTCATTAACAATTGATTTAATGCGTCAAATTGTTTGTGGTATGCCAATTGCTGTGTTGCGGTCACATACATTAATTATCTCACATGTAGCAGTCCTTTTACCACATTTGTTGTACAGGAAATGAAAATTGTGTCTGTACACCATTTCAAGTCAATATCATTCATTTTAATAACATTGAAGTTTGTGTGTAACTTTACCAAAATAGGGAAAACGCACGCCACAACTACATATACGAGGTGCCTTCAAGTGTTTCTTTTTTTTCAGGACTGGGACCAGATACGAACTTTTGACTTTTTTTTAAAAAAATACAGGTGGACTCTTTGTGAATGCGTGACAGAGATGGCAGGACTCTATAGTGCTTAGAACTCTAGTGCCAGCGACGAGAGTTAGGACTGTTTTTGATACTTAAAACTGTGAACGCCCCGTGGTACACCCGGAATGCACAGCTGCATAGAGAATTGGACATTGTCAGCATTAATGAGTACATCTCTACAACGACAAGCAGATTCTTTGCTCACCTTCCTTATGTATCAGGTGCTGGGACGTCGCCATGATGCTGCGCCAAGACTGAAGGCACGCTTGCCACATGACATTTTATTTCTATAATGTTTATTTATTATGTAATGAAGAAGTTATTTAATTTATACTCACACTAATCAGACCAGTTTGCTTGAGGACTCTAATATGAGTATCTTCTTTCTCTGTTTACTTTAATTTTATTATGTATATTATGTATATAGCTCCACAATTTGTGTAGCACTAATTGTGCTGAGCAATTAAAATAAAAAAGGTACTTTAAATGCCGACGTTTCCATTGCAAGAACAGCGTGTAATCATTCGTTTTCTCCATTTTCGTATTGTGACACCTAGGGGCATTGTATTGACGGTGCCAAAAATAAATAAATAAATAAATAAATAAATAAATAAATAAATAAATAAATAAATAAATAAATAAATAAATAAATAAATAAATAAATAAATAAATAAATAAATAAATAAATAAATAAATAAATAAATAAATAAATAAATAAATAAATAAATAAATAAATAAATAAATAAATAAATAAATAAATAAATAAATAAATAAATAAATAAATAAATAAATAAATAAATAAATAAATAAATAAATAAATAAATAAATAAATAAACAAATAAATAAATAAATAAATAAATAAATAAATAAATAAATAAATAAATAAATAAATAAATAAATAAATAAATAAATAAATAAATAAATAAATAAATAAATAAATAAATAAATAAATAAATAAATAAATAAATAAATAAATAAATAAATAAATAAATAAATAAATAAATAAATAAATAAATGAAAGAATAAATAAATAAATAAATAAATAAATAAATAAATAAATGAAAAAATAAATAAATAAATAAATGAAAGAATAAATAAATAAATAAATAAATAAATAAATAAATAAATAAATAAATAAATAAATAAATAAATAAATAAATAAATAAATAAATAAATAAATAAATAAATAAATAAATAAATAAATGAAAGAATAAATAAATAAATAAATAAATAAATAAATAAATAAATAAATAAATGAAAGAATAAATAAATTAATTAATTAATAAATAAGGGTTGTTAAAATATAAATATGTGTACCAATTTCGAACAATTTAGGTAATCTTATCAATAATCCATCCTATTTTATAATATAATGTACCATACAAAACGTACAGGGAAACGGAAATAGATATTTATTACATCCGTACTCTTGTTACGCACAAGTGTAACGTGTACAGTAAAAGTTTGATAATACAGTTCATGTTCGTGTAAGATTTCGCAACAGAGAGACAGTTATCTTAAGTCCCGTGCTTTAGTGCACTCTAGGGGATAAAGCGTAAGTTATGCGCCAGAGAAACCTCGGCACCACCTTCTGACATAAGAAGCCATGTAGAGTCTGTCTACTCAAAGCGAGTGCAGTTGGCCCCTCAAAGGAAACGGACCCTACCGCCCACCAATTACCGTCATAAATCTATCTCCACACTTCAGAAATGGAACACTGTCGTTGAGGACCAATAGCAACCCTGACTTTCTGGAAGTGACACTTGCATGTCACCATGGAATGGGTGAAATGATGCACAAATGTGTCCAACGTCCATGGAGCTTAGAGCTACCCGACATTCGTCTGTAAGAATAAGGTAAACCCCGGAAAACAACCTTATCCAGGTAACTCACCCTAAGCGAGATTCGAATTCGGGACCTCTTGAACGTCAGGCAGACACGCTACCATCTACGCTATCGAGGCGGGCTTCTTGTGATTAATTTTGAGAAAAAAAAAGTAGATGTTATAACTTCGACTATTTTCGACTTACTTAGTCTCTTAAAACAAACGCATCTGTTGTATTTACTGATGTCTCGAAGAAACATCTGTAACATCTTTCCATTTAAATAATTACAACTTAAATTAAAATTAGAATTTTTGTACTTAACTACACATTTCCAACCTATTTACAAATGGCTTAACATATTTCATTTGTTATTTGTAAATGTTGTTTTGGTCCCTTTATGTATACTTGACCCTGTTACACTAGTCAACTTATTTCAACGTTTTGTCAGCCACATAAACAAAAATGGATCACTTCACCTAAATCAAATCTTTAAATAGGAACATGACAGTAACACGTAACGTTTTGGTATGACAAAGCTGAGGCTCATTCTAAAAAAAGACTAAATATTTCCCCGTTGTTAACATGTTGTGATCTTGTGGCTTCGTAGAATGAAAAGTCTTCTCTGTAGAAGTTTAGTAGGCTCTTTATTGCAGTGAACAGTAACTTTGTACACCCCTTGCAGCAGTAACAAGACGTGACATACACAACAGCAGTCTTCAAGGTTGTCTCGTTGCTTCACCACACGTGGTAAACAAACGAAAGAAATCACTGTGGTCCACTTCAAATATCCGCAATAACCATCACACAACTCACACAACTACGTCACTAGCAACTGACCCCGCTCTGACACTTTGCGTGGTTTTTATACCTCCAGTTATTGTTCTACAATGCAGTCGATCATTTTATAACAATCGCGACGGAGGGAGAGAAAGACGGATCTATCTCTGTCTCTTTCTCTCTCTCGGCAAGCGTCTAGCGGTGCACGCCACTATCTCTCTCTTAGCTTAGATTTAGAATTAGTTTGGTTTTTAAATAACCGGTTATTCGGTTAATTGTTTACTGGACACCAGTAACATATTAGTGTAGGTAGTTTCGTTTTATTTCGTCAAATGTTTTAGCAGATGAATATATTTTGTTATATAATTAAAAAAAACGATAAGCATTTTAAAAAGTGGTTAAATAATTTTTAAGGTAGTATTATTATTTTATTGTTTTATTGTCTTCTTTTTAATATTATCTGTAGAAATATTTTGTAAAATTATGAAAAGTTGAATGGAAATTAGGGGCCAGGGTATGGTATTGCAAATTTTTAATTAATAAAGTAATTAAATATTTATTTATCTATTTATCTATATATTTATCTATTTATCTATATATTTACTTATTTATCTATTTATTCATTTGTTTATTTATTATCTGTCTCTGCCCACGCACATCTCCGGCTTTGCAGCGGCTCCAACCAACAAAGCGATCGACGACAGTATGATTCTGTTAACATAATGAATATTGATGAATTGAGCGCTTCTCATCAAGTGCACAAAGTACTTTGGTTTTACATAGAGAATAACCCAAAGTAAAATAAAGTAACACCTGCGCCACAACTGGCCTATATTTTCATTTTTTAAAACAAAAGTCTTAGTTTTTACTTAACTTTTAGAACTAAGAAACTAAGAAACTTGAAACGGGGGCAAGAAGCAAAGCAGACTAGCATCAGAGTTAAACACAAAATTGTTCTAATAGAAAACCACTAAAACGTGGGGGCAATAATATAATATATGGCCGCCGCGGTAGCGCAGTGGTTTCGTTCGCGGCTCCCGTGCTAAGGTTCCCGAGTTCGATTTCCAGTTCTGGGTCGGCGTTTTTAAGTCGGTCATATCCACGCCTTCACCTCTGTCTAACTTAGGTGAAGTGTCCCCTATGCCCAAGGTGGTTCGGAGTCCACGGTATAAACCGTAGAACCTCTCGCCTCACCGTCATCTTCTCTATCACCCAATCACTGGAGGTAGTGGACACCGCCCTCTGGGTGCCTCCACCTGAGAAATGGCACCGGTCATCTCATGGTGGGGCGAGCTTACCCCGAAGGCCAAGGTTGCCATGTGGTGAGTGATGGTGACCAACCATAATACAATGTACGAGAGCTGTTCAATAAAGAATGATCATAAATTTTTACAGTCATAATTTTTCGCACTAAAACTCAATCTTGTTATATTCTTCTTTTTTTTTAATTTATGTCCTCCAACGTTAATGAATGGACGATGAATGGAATGGGTGAAATGATGCTCAAATGAGCCCAGGGTCCATAGAGCTTAGAGTCACCCGACATTCGCCTTTCAGGATAAGGGAAAACCCTGGATAAAACGTTATCCAGGTAACTCACCCTGACCGAGATTCGAACTCGGGACCTCTTGAACGTCAGGCAGACATGCTACCAGCACGCTACCGAGGCGGGCTTTATTATATTCTGTTAGCTTAATGTGAAACAGACACGCCGTAGTAGTTTCATTGTTGGTACTCCTGGTTCCCGCCTGTGAGAACCAGGCAAGTTCAGACATGTTCGGTATCGCCTACCGTTGCAATGGAGGTAATATGACGTTAAAGTTGAGGTTAGAGGAAGACCTGGAGATTCTTTCAAACGTAATCACTGCTGATGAAACTTGGCTACATCAGTTTAATCCTGAGAGCAAACAGCAAAGCTCAGTGTGGAAACCTCCTTCATCACCAACCCCCAAAAAGCAAAAGTGGTTGCTTCTGCTGGGAAAGTTATGGTCATCTCATTCTTTGATATTCATGGAATGGTTTATCAGCATGTTGTACCTGCACACACATCAGTAACTGGACAATACTACAGGGATGTCCTAAAACATTGCAAGTCCATATCAGGCACAAAAGACCACATTTCCGTGAAGCAGGCTGGATGCTGCACCACGATAATGCGCGGCCGCATATTGCCAATGTTGTTGCTGAATATCTTGCAAAAGTCAACGTGAAGTACATCTCTCACCCTCCCTATAGTCCGGATTTAGCCCCATGTGACTTTTTTCTATTCCCTTACTTGAAGAAACGCCTTCATGTGAGTCATTATCCATCATCAGAAGCAGTGGTGAAGGCTGCAGAGGCGATTTTGAAGGATCTCTCAAAAAATGGTTTCCAGCATGTCTTTGAAGATTGGCAGAAATGCTGAGACAAGGACATCACATTCAGGGGAGACTATTTTGAGAAGGACCATCAAAATTATGAGGATGAGTAAAGGTACGTTGTCAAAACAATTGTGATCATTCTTTATTGAACAGCCCTCGTACTTTCTTTTAATGGGCACTGCCCTATGCTAATAACCATAATAACAGTTTTTTTTAATATTACAAAACTGGTGGATGGTGGAGCATTTCTAACTTGATTTTTGGATTTGGCACATACAAATACGTAAGAATCAGCCGAAATTATTTATTTAACATTTTCATTGTTGAGCAGTGTAACTAGTGATTTTTTATTTAGAAAGGGTTTTTTTGGAAAAATAAAAGGTTCCAATAAATTTTAGTTTAGTGCTTTTTTTTTTTTTTTTTTTTTTTTTTTTGTATTTTACGTCCTTCAACGTTGTCATATCGGACGATGAATGAAATGGGTGAAATGATGCTCAAATGAGCCCGAGGTCCCTAGAACATAAAGTTACCGACATTCGTCCTTCAGAATACGGGAAAACTCCGGAAAAGACCTTATCCAGGTAACTCACTCTGACCGAGATAAGAACTCGGGACCTCTTGAACGTGAGGCAGACATGCTAACACCACGCTACCGAGGCGGTACTAGTAAGGATGTTCGCATGTGCATTTAAAACGTTTCCTCAAAGGTCCTATTTTAGTGCGCGGTATTCAAAACATCTGCTGGGGTACCATGTATCCATATATAAAGAAATGTTTATATAATTTGGGTTATATAGGATCATGGGAACCTGATACGCAGTGGCGGCTCGTTCCGCAACATAACAGCGTGCTGCGGGAAAAGTCCATGCAACTCACCTAGTTCCGACAAATGAAGTCCATGCGCCGATGTTTCTTCGTGATATAAACAGAATTTCTACTTCCTTTCGCTTTTTGCTCAATTTTTAGATCGTGTGTTGGTCTCCCTAACATTTTTATACTAACCCTTTCCTCTAATGCTCGCCTTGAAAAGGCAGTTTTCAGAAGCTCATTAACCGTGTTCATTATTTATTGGTTAAAGTTTTCGTTATATTAAATTACTCATACAATGAATAAAGTGAATTTATAACACGTTTCACACTCTCACACAAAATAAAGAAACTGATATCAGCCACTAAATAACGTTACACAAAGAAATACTTCGATACAGTGCGAGCATGTGAACCACGTTCACTTGTTATGGTCGCGGGAATGGAGTATCGTACCAACGTGATAGGTGCATCACAAATAATCTACCCTGCGATTTAATAACCATTAGGTATTGGATCTGTTTACGTAAGAAGAATGGAATTAGTTTCTAGAACTAAAATATGAAGTAATGATAGATTGTTAAATTATTTTCAATGCATATTCAAGTTCTATAGCTATGAATGTTGGTGGCCCTGCTTCACAGTGCAGCGAATGATCACCGCGCAACACTCAGCTGCAGCACGCATTTGTGCGAAAGTCTAGCGAACTTAGGGGATCAGGGAGGCAAGAGGGGAAGGCTGTGCGCATGAGCAATACTGATTACCGAGCATGATGGCTCTCAGCACTAGTTACGCAGGTGTTTTCCATGCATTAGGAGTTCATTATTGGTGGTACTTGATTTCCTATACTTACAATAATGCATTGTTATTTACATGGTCTTTTAAAATTTCTACAATGTGATTTATAAAACAGAAAAGAACGTGCTGCAGCACTGCAGCACGTAAGGACGAGCCGCCGTTTTTTTTTTTTTTTTTTTTTTTTTTTTTTTTTTTTTTTTTTTTTTTTTTTTTGCAATTTACCTCCTCCAACGTTGTCATATCGGACGATGAATGGAATGGATGAAAACATGTTCAAATGAGTCCGGGGTCCATGGAGCGTAGAGATATCCGACATTCGTCTTGAAGGATAAGGGAAACCCCGGAAAAAACGTTATACAGGTAACCCAGCCTGACCGAGATTCGAACTCGGGATCTCTTGAACGTGAGGCACACATGCTACCACCACGCTACCAAGGCGGGACGAGCCGCCCCTGCTGATACACTGCTATCTAAGTGTGGCATTGTAATTGAAATCGCTGTGAGGAGCCGTTATTAATAACACGAAAAATATTGAATATTTTTATTTTTAAAGATCATTATATTTCTCTTACGCTGTTATGCAGTCTTCTTCTTCTCCAAACACATATTGGAAGTATGGAAAGGTAGAGTCAGACTGAAAAATTCAATGCCATAACCGGGATTTGAACCAGGGATCTTCTGGTCTCCGTCCAGTCTCCGTAAGTCGCCATTAAGGTAGTTGTCTCACGTGTTTATGAGAACTCCTAATTGGTTTACAAGGAAAAACAAGTCAGTTGGAGAATATAATGTCATGTTGGCACGTTGGCCATAGTAGCTCAATGGTTAGAGCGGCTGGACGGCAACGAAAAGATCCGTGGTTCAAATCCCGGCTATGGCATTGAATTTTTCAGTCTGACTCTATTTTTCTATACTTTAGCCTACACACATCTAGTGTGAAAGAACAATTAATTGCCACGTATTGGAAGTTTTTGGTGGACTGCAGTACTTACTTTTATTGGTAGTTGACAGAGAAAGTAAAAATGATTTTTGGATGGAATGCAACAATGACTCTACTTAGTGCAGAGTGTGGTTTGTTTGTTTATTCAGGAAAACTCAAATTACGTTATATTCTGTGGAAAGTAAAGCGTTCGAAGCCCATCACAACCACTATCTCTCGCATATATATATATATATATATATATATATATATATATATATGTATATGTATATATATAATATATATATATTATTTCCAATACTATTATAACACAAAATGCAATTTTTATTATGGTGTGCATTATCACTTTATGAAATATCCAGATATAAACTTCTACTCATTCTCCACTTGAAATGATGAACACTCTTTGCAGAACACTTTTACTCTTGCATGTTCTTTGCAGATACATTTGTGACACTCATCACATTGTTTCTTCAATTTCTTGTCCTTTGTCCTTGGGCAGGAATCACATCTTTTTCGTTTCAGATTTGGAACATCTGCATCTTGGTCTTATTGGTTGTCATTTAGAAGATCCTTGAAACTAGCTTGAGTTATTGCTGAACGAATGCACTGTGTTCTGCACTGGGGGAAAGAATTCGTCTCTCAGTTTGAGGTCTGACTAGCTCTTCTCCCAGTTCTGAGAGGAATTCTCTTCTAGCATTTTTATTTACCTCTCAAATGATGTAGACATTTACAGTACAGGACGTAAGTATTGAGGCATGCTAAGTCAAGTATATCAAGAAATAGAGCAAGTGGGCAACTTCTTGTTCCATGTTTCACTGAACAGTGCCTAGCCATCTTGTCAACAATATCAACACCTGACTTTGTTGAGTTGTAGAACATTATCACTTTAGGACCTTTTATTTTATCACGTCTAACTTCCACAAAACGCAATTGCTAACTGTGTTTGTATTGTCACCCTGGTGGTAGGCCCGCGAAGCCGATGAAAAATGATGGCCGATCGTTACCGGAAGTGAGAGACAGTTGAATGTAGTTGTTAGGAAAAATAAACAGTTTAAGGTTAGCTAGCAAACTGTAATGTTGAACAGTGTATTTCGAGGAAAATAAAGTGTAGTTTTTGTTTCGTAACCTCGTTTTATCATTTCACGAACCCACAAAGTCACAGTATTTTATAATAATTTGTTACAACAATGTATTTTTTTTATTTACGTCTGCCCCAACGTTAAGTTATATCGGACGGTGAAGGAATTGGGTGAAATAATGCTCATATGAGTCCAGGGTCCATGGAGCTTAGAGTTACCCGACATTTGTCTTGAAGGATAAGGGAAAACCCCGGATAAAACCTTATCTAGGTAACTCACCCTGACCGAGATTCGAACTCGGGACCTCTTGAATTCGAATCTCGGTCAGGGTGAGTCTATGCGTATGCATTGTCTACGAATTTATAACAATAATGGATATTGAAGCAACAATATATGTGGCGAGCAAAGGTTACCACGCTGGCGCGACAGTTTGATGCAAATGTTTAGCTCAGGGTAAAGCAATGAGGTTTCTCCCAGGGTATGCGTGAGCATGTATGAGAAGGATGCTTTTAATGACACTGGAATGCCCATTTCAAACTGGTTTAATGACCGGTTCTTTTATTATTACATTAAACTCGAAGTTGCCGACCAAGGATTACCAATATCACTGTTTAAAGTTACTGAAGGCGGAATGCTTATTACTCGATAATACTTAATTAGTTACGTATAAACCGACAAATATCTTCTCTCATCACTTCTGGTCTGTCCTCGACCAAGGATTACCAATATCACTGTTTAAAGTTACTGAAGGCGGAATGCTTATTACTCGATAATACTTAATTAGTTACGTATAAACCGACAAATATCTTCTCTCATCACTTCTGGTCTGTCCTCGACCAAGGATTACCAATATCACTGTTTAAAGTTACTGAAGGCGGAATGCTTATTACTCGATAATACTTAATTAGTTACGTACAAACCGACAAATATCTTCTCTCATCACTTCTGGTCTGTCCTCGACCAAGGATTACCAATATCACTGTTTAAAGTTACTGAAGGCGGAATGCTTATTACTCGATAATACTTAATTAGTTACGTACAAACCGACAAATATCTTCTCTCATCACCTCTGGTCTGCCCTCGACCAAGACAGAAGAAGAGGACTGCCCTAATCGGCCTCACGCCGAGCACTGCTGTCCACAGATACGCGTGGGTGTATAGCTGTCACTTTCTGGAAGCCCCTTATCCCCTTTGTGACTATTTTGTCATGCCATTATGAAGGGTCCGAAGAATACCCCATTCAACAAAGTCAAGTGCTATCCCTTAGAATTCTGTTTTTCCCGTGTCTTTTGTTACACGACTCAACCAACTGCACCTGTTCGTGTCCTAACAGACATACAAGACTCCTTTACGATTCTTTATACATTGCAATCCTTTAATTTCGGTATCAATATTCAAATGAAGGTTCAGAAAGTGCATTGTTGCCAAGTTTTCATTATTGTAGTAAATTAGTAATATAACATGGAAAATCACATATAATGGGGGTATTTTCTGACCCTGTTACAAAAAATACAAAATTCTGTGTTACCGACCATCATATTAGCATAAATATTTGGACCATTTCTAATAAAAAGTACACAAAAAGCATATGTGGTAGATGAGAAGTCTACGTTCACAATAAAACAGTTTCCACGCAGTTAAAGCAGCCCAGACACCAAGCAAGGGTTTAACATACTATTGGAAATTAATTGTTTTTTCACACTGGCCGTGTGTGGGCTAGAGTCAGACTGAACAAATCAATGTGTAACCGGAACTTTTATTTGTAGTTAATTTCTGTCCATCTTAATCAGCCTCACGTTTGGGGAGAGTGTGCAACCGGATTTTCTATTCGTGGTAGACAGGATGCACGTTGACTGTTTCGAAGCCCCAAGTCGGAAATCCAGATATAACAGGGTTACTTCGTTGTAGCTTCAATTGTTTTTTGATGATGTGTGTTTAATTAAATAAGAGTCATGAGATCTCTCGTTTTCAGGTGTGGTTTCGAGTCAAATAAATACAATTTTGGAGAAGTCCAATTTCGTAATATATAATTTAATTGTATAATCTGTATTACATTTTACTTGAACCTTCTTTCCTAGTCAATCATTGCAGGTGACCTCCAGCATATCGATAAATCCTTACTTCCTTAATAGTTTCCGTTAATTACGTAAAATTCCTCAGTTCTGCACGTCCACTGATCATTATCACGATTACAGAACACATATCTCTTTTTTTGAAGCTTATTCATTTCCTGTTACAAAACTTTTATATTCACAGCGACATTCTTTCATCCTCATGAAACAAGATTACAGAACACATATCTATCAGGATTATTGATTTTCTTTTCTCCTAGCAACCGTTAGTCATTTTTTATATTGTCATTACATGGCGCACTAATAGATCATAAAAAAAACTCATTTTCAGTTCAAACAAAAACTACTGTTACAAATGTGATAGCCGGGACTGAACCATGGATCTTCTGGTTGTAAGTACTTACAGGTTGTAAGTCGCCATTAAGGTAGTTGTCTCATGTGTTTATGAGAACTCCTAAGTAGTTTACCAGGAAAAACACGAGTCAGTTGGAGAATTTAATGTCATATCGGCACGTTGGCAATAGTAGCTCAGTGGTTAGAGAGGTTGGACGGAGACCAGAAGATCCGTGGTTCAAACATATTATTATTTATTATGATGATGCTCATCATCATCCATTTCAGCTCAGAACTATCTCTTCATCCCTTGATTTGTGCAGTCGGAAAGCTATGATGTTATATTGAATTACCTGATAAGGATTCTAGGTGCTGTCAACACCGCTTGTGCTATTGGTGGTATTTTATCAGTTCTTTTTATGTTGGATTTCGTTTGAATCCGCAGGTTGGACCGAAGTCGTGGGCAGAGCGATATTTTTGTCTGCGTTAGTACTTCGCTCTCCATCCTTCTGAAGGCAACATTCCAAGGAACGTTGTGCGCATGCGCCGTGTAACTCCGTGGATCCTGTACGTTCAGTATCTCAGGAAGCACCGCTCACTCGGCAGCTCTGTCATTCAGTCGAGTGAAGAATAGGAGACTGCATGGGTGGTAGTGTTATATGTTTGTCCGCTAAATAGTGCAACTGCTTTCATTTTATCTGTTAGGTTTTCATGCTTTCCGTGACGTGTGCATGTGATGAATGAAAGCAAAGCTTAAGATTTGCTATCCGAGCAACTTAGTGGGGAACACTGTCTGGAGAGGCGTAACGCAGTGAAGGTGGGTTCTGACAGACATGAGTGTTTGTTTATGTATATCTTCATCAGTTGATCATTATCATTTCAAATAATTTGCTACGTAGGTCCTGTATGTGAATAATTTCGAATCTATTGGGCCTGTTGGTGTTTTCTCGCGGCTGGATGTCGCTCCGAAGTCCTGTTTGTGTGGCCCACGCGAAGACAGCGTCGGCGTACTCCATGCACATCTGTGAACGTTAGTGTTAAGTGCATCCATAATTTCGTTAATATTGGCAAAAATGTGAGTGAAACCGATCAACTTAGTGGTGACGAAGGCTTCTGTTGAAAGTTATTTCTACAGTTTACACATACCGGTTCAATATTGTTCGAAATTTAAATTCTATCAGATACCATTAAAGCTACGTTAACCTGTGTGCATTGTGGTGACTGGTTTCTCAGTTTAGATACCTAGATTCCAAATTCCACATTAGTAATAGAAGGAATGTGACTCATTTAAAGTGCAGAGGTGCAGTGTACTCCATTTTGTTCCGTCCTGGTGCTTCGCCTATCATGATTTTTTTGGGAAGAAAAACAGCGTTACTCTAGCATAAGATACAAATATCTTAATGTGCTTCAGCAGCGGCTAAAGGTCATGTGCAGTGAAAGTGTTTGCATTAAGTGCGAGGTTCATATACTGTTGATATATGTTTAGAATTGAGTTTTTGCAGTGGATTATTTGCATAGACTTTGGAAAGGCCCTCCCCCTTTCCTGTAAGAAGGTTTCATGTTTACATTTCGTTTCCAGGGTTCGTTAATGCAAGATAGGTTAGTGTTCGATTCTTCGAAAGGAACTTTCGCTTACTTTGCTCTTAGTTGTAGTTTTCGCCGCAGCAGAGAGCTTGTGGTTTTATGCACATTTCATCAGGAATTGCAGTCGATATTATTATAATGGCCGACAGGCAATTCCGTAGGTATACTTTGTATGTTCATACTTCTTTTTTTTTTTTTTTTACCGTACACATCCGCCGTGTTTATCCCGTTATCAGCCCTGGCGTATGTGAGTAAATAGGCGAGGCCAATGCAGGCCTGCCATCGATTTTTAGTTGTGTGGAATGATCCTCCTTTCCTATACAGCTGGTATGTAACTAAATAACAGTTTTGGAGCCACGTAAAAGAATATGAAGAACAGTGGCTCCACATATTCATAGTATAAGCAATGTAAAGATGCAATTTCGAGTTTGTGTTCAAGCCATGAAGTACACACGTATAGGTTAGGTTTTCTCTTATACCAATGCCACGCCAAATAGCGCTAGTGTGTACATATTTCAACTTGCTGTTATAAGCAATATTCATCTAATGTGTGAATCTGGTGGAAGAAGTGTATGCTTCAGTCATAATTGTGTATATTTCGGTTCTCTGAGAGATGAATGCCCTTGGTGTGAACAGTTTCGTACAGTAGTGGTGGTGAATAAGAGTGAAAGTGTTTCATTTATTAGTGTGTTGAAACTAACGCATTACAAGGAAATAGCAGTGTGTTAAAATAGCTTTTACAGAGTGTGTCATAGTTTATTTGCGTCACATTCATAAGTCAGCCGATCATATTTGTATGTAACGTTCGTGAAACTTTGTCTTATGCATGCTAGTTTAATATTTATGTGCAGTTCTCTTAGTATATTTACTAAAACTGAAGGCAGCGCGTTGAGCAAAGATGAACACATGAACACAATAGTTATGTGTTCAAATTATTCTTTTTACTGAATTTGTCTGAGTTTGTTTGCATTGCATTGTGAATCAAACACTCACATTTCATTGCTCCATTTGTGAAATTTTGTCTTGTGCATGCTAGTTTTATATTTATCAGAAATTCTTTTAGTACATTTACTAAGAAGAAGATATAACATAGCTAAATAAAGTTGAAGCTGCTTGATTTATTTGTATGTTGAAATTGAGTGCATATTTTATAATTTTTTCACAACTTTAATTTGACATAACATTTGTAAGTTGTACTGCATAGTAATATATGATATATAATATAAACATAGCTATGTAGAATTAGCTGCAGGTAATAATTTTCGTGCCACCAGTGCTAAGTCTGAGTCATTGACACTTATGTAATGTTACAGGGGCTCCATATGACGTGACGCGTGGAGGTGAGTGGTGAAGAAGCAGGATGCAAGGAGCAGCGCTTGTGGTGCTAGGACTTGGCCTGTGGCAGGTGCTGGTGATCCAAGCGTCTGCCAACATAGTCCGAACTTACAGTGATGAAACCACCGAACGCTTCAATCATCTGGTGGTGGACAAAAACACTGGAAGGGTGTTCATCGGAGCAGTTAACCGTCTCTATCAGCTCTCTCCTGATTTGGACCTGGTAATGAGTGAAGTGACAGGGCCCAAAGATGATTCTCCAGAGTGCTCCACATTAGACTGTCCCCCTACTGTTCTAAAGAAGCCCACGGATAATGTAAATAAAGCTCTTGTGATTGACTATACAACCACCAGGCTCATCTCATGTGGCAGCTTGTTTCAGGGCATCTGCTCAGTGAGAAATCTGCACAATATCTCAGATGTGGCACAAGTAGTTCGAGAAGCCGTAGTGGCAAACAATTCTACAGCATCAACTGTGGCATTCATAGCCCCGGGACCTCCTAAACCTCCAGTAACTCAAGTGATGTATGTGGGTGTGACTTATACAGGTAACTCACCTTACAGATCGGAGGTTCCAGCCGTCTCATCCAGAAGTCTGGAGAAAGATAGAATGTTTATGATAGCAGAGACTGCCGTGACTACGGGAACCCGCATGTTTGTAAACTCCCTTGCAAGGGAGCGCTATCCTATAAATTATGTATACGGTTTCAGTTCCGAAGGCTTCAGTTACTTTCTTACAACCCAGATGAAGTACACCATTCCATCTCCGTTTATCTCCAAGTTGGTGCGTGTTTGTCATGATGATGAAAACTATTATTCCTACACAGAAATTCCAATTGACTGTATTAGTGAAGGTGGCAAAAAGTACAACTTAGTTCAGGCAGCGTATGTGGGGAAGCCAGGTTCCGATCTTGCTTCCGATTTGGGCATCACTGCACAAGATGACGTGTTATTTGCTGTGTTCTCTGAAAGTGACCAATCAGAGGGTGAGGTTTCTAGCAAACCTAGTTCATACAGCGCACTGTGTGTCTACTCGTTAAAAGCAATTAGGCGAAAGTTTATGCAGAATGTCAAGACCTGCTTCAATGGAATGGGTAGTCGTGGACTGGACTTCATCTCGCCCAGCCATCCCTGCGTGCCAACGGTGAGTTCACATGACATTTTTTCTATTGTTAAGGCTTTTAGTTAGTAACATAGTCAAAAATAAGGAAAATGCAGTCGTATAATCTAGAAATAAGGAATTTGTGGAGAGTTGGGCATTAAAACATACCAAGTGCTGCATATTTATTTTTGTTCTTGGTGCGTATAGCGATAGTCTCAGAATCACAAGTGCTGTCAATGAAAGGCCAATTGAGAATTGTTTAATAACTTGCATTAAAAGTAATTTATATTAGATAGTAAGCAACAAGCTCTGCTTGCATGAACTGGTAATAAGACTGCATTTTCAGCATAAATAAAAGCTTTAACAGAACATAATCCTTCTGCTGTTTAAGTGATCAAGTAATGTTCAATTTGTAGAACTTTGTAAATGGTCATGCTATCAATAATATTAGAAATGCCGTGCTCACACACCTTTGTGTGTATCGTGTAATTGTTGAGATTAATTTTATTCCCCTTCTTTTGACACCAAAGATGCAGTATATTTCCAAGCTTTTGTCATTTTTATGTGACAAAGTAACGTGGATGAGTAAACTGTTGTACAATACAATACAATGTTTATTAGCCACAGGAATTCATACAGAATTATAGGCATTGTCAATATAGTTACAGTATTTAACAACATTTACAGTTCATCAATGAGGTATTTACAATCTTAAGTTTCAAGTAATTTACACAACTACACTTAATTTTAATGCTTTGGCCGGGTAAAATTCTTCATTGGTGAGTCTTCCAATCTCGGACACATGAAACAAGAATAGAAATAGAATACATTAGTATAATTCTGCACAACAAACTGATTAATTTATGCTTTACCTGATTTGTATTCTAGGTATTCATTTACTGAGTAAAACTGATTTTTTTTAAAGAAATTGTGAAGCTCTGTCTTAAACTTTTTTATAGAGGTTATGTTTTTTAATTGATTTGGCAAGTGGTTGTATAGCTTTAAACCCATGTATCTGACGGAAGTCTCAAATAGTTTTGTTTTATGAATATAGGTGTGTAATTTGTTTTTATTACGTGTGTTATGGGTGTGTATTTTAGCATTTGTGACATAGTTCGCAGTATTAGTCTTCATGTAGATCAGTAGCTGTTTCATATATAAACTTGGTAGGGTCAAGATATTCAAATCTCTGAAGTGATTTCTGCAGCTTTCCATTTTTGGAATACCAACCATAATTCGTAATGCTTTCTTTTGTAGCTTAAATATCAACTTACTATTTGTAGTATTTCCCCACAATGGTAGTCCATATGATATTAGCGAATGAAAGTAAGCAAAGTAACAGGTTCTGAGTGTAGTAAATTCTACTCGAGGCTTCAGCTGATGTAAAACAAAACAAACACGGCTCAGCTTCTCTGCTAACTTTTCTATATGTTTGTCCCAACTTAAATTTTTGTCTACCCATAGTCCTAAGAATTTAGTTTGCTGTTCAAAATTTATCAATCTGGAGCCAATTCTGATGCAAGGGTTTTCCATTTTCCTACAAGCCTTATGCTGAAAATTTAGTGCTATTGTTTTTCCTTCATTTACAAGCAATGAAGATACTTGTATCATCTGCAAACAGTGTGATTTTAGCATCTAAGTTGTTCATTAGACATAATGGGAGGTCATTTATATACAGTAAAAATAACAGGGGGCCCATATCTTTTGGCATCAGCTTCTATAAATTATTCATTCAGAATGAAAATGACCACAAAAAGTTTCGTTACATTTTTATATATATATATATATATATATATATATATATATATATATATATATATATATATATATATATGTAGATTAAACAATGTTGTTGTCGTTTTCAAATGCTAGGCTTTGGCAATGAAGCCATTAGCTCTCTTGCTCTCCAATATTGCTGTGTAGTAGATCCGGCAGGTAGGACTTCACAGGTTAAAAGATGTTCTTCAGTCATTTCCTCTTCTTTGTTACACAGAGGACAGTTTGGACTTGTATAAATTCCTATTCTGTGTAAGTGTTTGGCCAAATAATCATGTTCCGTAAGTAATCTAAATCTTGCTACTGCAGCTTTACATGGGATTTCTGAATTTTTAAATAAAATGTTCCATTTTTTATCTTTGGCTTTGCTAGATATTGTTTGTTTTTATATTTGTTTTTAATTAATCTTTTTATGGATGTAAAGGGTAAGTTTTTACTTTTGCTCTGAATTAAATTTGCACCCTTTTTGGCAAGAAAATCAGCTGATTCATTTGCAGCAATTCCACAATGTGGAGGTATCCACTGTAATATAATTATTTTCTGTAGTTTTTGGAGTTGTTGGATCGTTTTGTGACATTCTTTAATTTGGATTGACCTCATTTTATATGAATTTATTGCATATAATGTTGCTTTAGAATCAGAAAGTATGACAGCATTTTTAAATTTATGTATAGAAGGTGTTGAAGTGAAATATGAATAGCAGTTACTTCTGAATCAAAATTTTTTGTGTGGTATCCTGAGTGTTGATAGAATGAGAACAGTGCACACTTAATTCCTGCTCCTGAGTTGTTGTCCAAGTTAGATCCATCTGTGTAGATATGTAACCATTCTTTGGGTGGGTATCTATGGTTCAGTTTCTAATGCTAGTGCTTTTAGTACAGGTTTGGAAGTTTCACATTTTGTAACTATTTGTTCTAAATCTAATTGAATATTAATTGGTTCAAAAGTCAGTGGGTTTTCTTTAGAATCAGGAAGAATCAGATCTGTTTTTAATTCCGTAACTTTGTGTAGGAAACTTGTTTGTGTTTTCACCTTGATTGGTTGCAGTAATCTTTTCTCCCAATTTGTTGTTTTTATCCGCAACATTTTTTTATGTTGTGTTAGTGCCTGCTCCTCTAAAGTTAGATGTATTGGATAGTTCTGAGTTAAGGCTTGCATTGCCGTGATTGGAGTTGATTTTGCTGCACCAGTTACGTAGATTAAACAATGAATGGCATTTGTTTCATGATAAGGAGACTTTATTTATTTGGATTTTTTGTGCTTTTCCAAATGGGCCATATTTGCGCACAGAAAGTTGTGTTCCTTACCTTACTTTCTTGCCTTGCAAGAGAAATAAACAAAAAATGCATAAAAGTTATATACTAAGGGGGAAAAAAGTATTTAAAGTGTAAATGTTAGCATACAGTGCCATCAGTGGGCCAAACTTGTGACTAGGCAGTGTTCCCATCACTGTCATTGGATACAAATATACTGCACATGCTTTTTAACTGTTGCATGTGAAGTGTAAGCAGACTGCCGTCATTATATTGATGCTATAAGTTGGCAAGGATGCACGTTGACCTTACCTAATGCGATGTAACATGAATTCAAGTCTATTTTTAGTTACTTCTAATGGTTACAAAACAACTGTGTTTACTAATAAAAAGATCGACATCCCAAAAACTTTGGCAGAACACTGTTGGTCGCACATGGCTGGGAGGCCTGTACTATATTTATGTACTTATTAGTATAATCACAGTAAATATATCAGCTAAAATAAAATATGAATAGGCTGTGCATTATAATTTGTATTTAAATAACAACACTAGGGGCCTCCCAGGCCCCTTGCAACAAATGGAAGCGTAAGAAATATATGATAATTCTATTTTAAAGAACCGCATACACCATGGTTATTTAAAGTCAAAGTTATTTTTTTGAAATTTCATCTTATGTAAGAATACAATGTTTTTGAAACTTACTAACCCGAAAATTACAGAAGGTACTGAAAGAAATTTGTGTGCAAGATGAGCGACAGCATCGAAGGGCTAATTGTTGCTCTGGTTTATCTAGAACGTTGATCTGATTTTTATCGCATTTACCATTGGTGTAATTAATGAATGCCTGATGTGCACTGCTGAAGCCTGAATTTGTCTAATAATTACAAAATATTATTTGAAGCTGAACTTTGATTGTTTAGACTGTCTATTGTTTTAGAAAACTAGCATTAACTCTTCGTTTTTATTATCTCTATTAATAATCTTGGCTTGTAATTTTGTGATAGACATAGAAAATGAAGCTAGCTACAGTGAAGCAATGAATATCACACAAATATAAATATTTGTTACAAAGGCTTCACTTCACAGGTCTCAGTCATGGCATTGAATTTTTCATGTTGACTCTATCTTAGCCTATATATGGCTAGTGTGAAGAAATTATTAATTTCCATCAATTAACTTAAATAAACATAGTAGGATTTTCAGGATTTAGGAATATATGGCATTTTCCAATATGGATTTTATAATTGTAATCTTGATTTTGCATTTCCATGTGATGATGTAAAAGGCAAAATGAGAAATAAATTACAAATTAAAAGATCTCGACAAACACCTACATATCATCTTCAAATTGTCTGTTATGGAACAAGGAAGAGGAAATGGAATATAGAACATGTATCTGTGACCTCAGAATGTATGAGGCAAGAAGGAGAATGGATTTATTGCTGAATTCCTGCCATTAACTATATACATATACATAAATTTAATAGTGATATAGGATGGTCAGAGACATGTGCTAATGAAAGCCTGCAATTATGGAGACAGCAACTAAAGGATAGATCTCTTATATTAAGTCAATTGATGGAAGTTAATAATTTCTTCACACTATACACAGCTAGTGTGAAGAACTGATTAATTTCCATCAATTAACTTAATATAAGAGTTTAACAATGAAGCCTGGGAATCAAGCACGTACAATAGTAATCGCCACAGGTGTATCTCGAATACGAGAGCCCCTAGTGGTTTACCAAGAAAATATATACAAGTCAGCAGAGAATTTAATATCAGGACCACACGTTGGCCATGGTAGCTCAATGGGTAAGAGCGACTGGATGGAAACCAAGAGATCAGTGGTTCAAATCCTGGCCATGGCATTGAATATTTCACTTTGACTCTGTCTATCTCTTAGAATATTGGAAATTAATTGTTCTTTCATACTGGCCGTGTGTAGGCTAAAGTATGGAAAGATAAGAGTCAGACTGAAAAATTCAATGCCATAGTCATGTCGGCACGTTGGCTATAGTAGCTCAACGGTTAGAGCGGCTGGACGGCAACCAGAAGATCCTTGGTTCAAATCCCGGTAATGGCATCGGATTTTTCAGTCTATCTTTCCATAAGAGCCTACACACGGCCAGTGTGAAAGAACAATTAATTTCCAATAATTGACCTAATAGTGGTTAACTGTAAAGCCCGGGCTTTAAAGTACTTACACGTTGTAAGTCGCCAGTAAGGTAGTTGTCTCATGTGTTTATGAGAACTCCTAAGTGGTTTACCGGGAAAAACACGAGTCAGTTGGAGAATTTAGTGTTATGTCGGCATGTTGGCCATAGTAGCTCAAGGGTTAGAGAGGCTGGACGGCAACCAGAAGATCCGTGGTTCAAATCCGGGATATGGCATTGGATTTTTCAGTCTATATATCTTTCAATATCTCTTAGAATAGTTTGTGGGGTTCATTCTAAATATTGCCTGCCCTCAACATGCTAAAGAGAATAGCATTGGGTATTAGTTCAACTTAAAATTATATTAATTTTGTGTTTCCTTTTATCATAGTCCTTGCTCATACGTGAATTTAAATTATTTGAATATTTGCTCGCATATTTTGACTTGAAATTTGTGCCAAAATTGAGAGTAGTAATTTAGCTTTTACGTTAAGGTGTTTATTGGTGTGCCATAAAGATAGATTATTAATCAATGTACTATAAAGTGCAAATCATGTTTTAAATACATTATTGGGAAATTTTATGTTACGACGATGCTCTATCTATGCATAACACAGATTGCAACTTGCATATAGTTACAGTAAAATGCTGTAAGTGCTCAATATGCGTGTAACAATAGTATAAAATGGTTGTTTCGTGTAAATGGTTAAATGACAGAATGTATATCATATGAATGTTATTTGTTGCGTCGTATATGGAGCATAGCCACTGTCTCTCAAATAACAATAGAATGTAAAATACGTGACATCAAATGTAGTAACTTGGACTTGAAAGTTTTTGCCCCTGTCTCTTATATTTATCTAATTAAATGTTGTGTAAACATCGTCCATGCTGGGTTTCTAGAGCTACTTATTAACGAGTTTCATATTGTGTATCCAAAGAAATAGGATTGTATTTAATCCGAAAACAGTAAACGTTTGTTTCTTATTGTGTGGCATGGTGCCGAGATACTTTGTTGTGCATTAATATTTCAGTTTGAAATGTGAAGAGGAATTCGTGAGAGGTCCCCACCCACTCTATTGAGGTCACTGTTCGCGTCACGAACGGACATTTTAAACACATTTTTTTTTCCCGCCAGTCATCGTGATGGTTTTCCTGTGTCGAATAGCAAGAAAATTGAAGTATTGATTAGAATTAACGGAAATCAGTTCAGAGCCAGGTACGGCTCTCTAATATCGCCTAAATAGTAAACACCATCCTATCTGTCAATATATGCGCCTCATTCCTGACAGCTGCAGGAGAGAGTTGCATTAAAGTTATTTCTAATAAATACGTAAAATATGAAGCTATTAACAGTGAAGCAAATGAATATAGAGGAATATAGTAATTTGTAACATATACAAAAGTATAATTAAAATAAAAAGACGATTATGATTTCAAGAAATTTACTTACGATCTTTGGGTTAATAAACATTTTCAAAAAAATTTAAAGAGTTTGGTATAACTTTAGTTCCTCAAAATAAATATAGTATTAAGATTACACAAATATAAATATCTTTTAATGAATCTCCACTTATCTTAAGATGTTGATGTTAACACTTCTTTCTTGTTTCTAAGATCGATTTGGCAGGCAAACGGCATTTGTCTTCAGTTTATTACAAACTCCGTTCTTAAGGAAATCTGAAGACGAAACAAACATAAAAAACAGAATCAACTGCCGGTATGTCAAAATTCATGACTCGATGTTTATTTTTTAAAATAAATATTGTTTCCCACACTACTAAATCAATGAGACCATTTAATTGTTTTAATAATTTAACTTCGGGATTTATTTCATGGTTAAATGACCAAAAATGATCTGCTACGGCCGATTTATCAATTTGTTTATATTTAATGCTACGAAAATGTTCTTTCTTTCTGGTTTCCAAACTTTGTTTCGTTAATTAATATTTCATTTATTATTATTTATTATTTTATATAATATATATTTATTAATTAATTTCCATTACTTGACCTAATAGTGGTCCGAACTATAAAGCCCGGGCCTTAAAGTACTTAAAGCATAGTAAGTCGTCATTAAGGTAGTTGTCTCATGTGTTTATGAGAACTCCTAGTGGTTTACCGGGAAAAACACGAGTCAGTTGGAGAATTTAATGTCATATCGGCACGTTGGCCATAATAGCGCAATGGTTAGAGCGGCTGTACGGAAACCAGAAATCCCGTGGATCAAATCCCGGCTATGGCATTCAGAAGCTACGTTTGAAAGCATAGAAATCATATCCTTTTGCCTTCACTGTTTAAGACAAGGAGGAAAGAAGTGAGTCCCTTGCTTGTGTTGAAGAAAGGGACAGTGTAGGGGACCGAGATTTCTGGGGATCTTTTCAAAACTAAAGCGATTGTGAGGTGCAGGAAATTTAACGTTGCGACATTGCATTTAGAAATGAAACTGAATTTGATTAAGAGAAATTGCTTGGTAATAGATACGAGGGTTAAATGTTGCTGCATTGACAATGTATATACACATTTGGTAACCAAGGTTACTGTGTTATCTCCCCTTCGTGGATGTGGCGGAAACCAACACAGTTCGCAGAAGAAAGGAAACAGCTATCACAATATGGGGAAACAAGGCGTTGATTATACCCGCAGCACAACACGTTTGCGCTCCAACCATTTACAGTAACACTTTATCACCGGACCAAAAGAAAAGATACGCATCAAGAAACACAAAGCTAAGAAACCTCAATGTCCAACAGAGCAGACCAGAATAAGTATGACACTGTTCATCAAGTAGAACGCATTCACTAAAACCTTACACACCACGAGTAACGACTTAGAAATTCACATTCTAACCAATAACAAAACTTGTCCATGACAATAAGAGTTTCATTCGACATAAATTATGTGTAGTAGGTTATTTATATAGAAATATAATAATTTGTAATTTAAAACTTCACTTATCTTATGAGGGAGTGGATTTATGGGCACTAAAATGTGTAAAATAGGCACTAAAAATTTGCTAGGTAAACACATAGAAATGCACAATTTTAGTAAAATGGCTCCTATAATGCGCTATAACAAAATGGCAATCATCGCAACGTACGCTGCAACAAATTCGCTAAACATATACTATTTTGCGGTTCCCTAGGTGAAATAGTTCTACAATTATTCCAAATTTCATAAATGGCTCCACAGCAAGTTAAAATAACAGATAAATCCTCTTCACTAAGTAAGAACCATAATGTGCAGAAAAGTGTGAAGTAATTAACTATGTCAAAAAACAAAAACATGGGTTTGCAGTGGGGGAGGCTTAAGGGTGAAAATTGAAATATCTGAAGGTTTTGTTAGATTTGTTTGAAATTTATACCATTTATTTTTGTGATCGATGAAGGATGGAGTAATACCAAGTTTCAGCTTTCTAGTTACAATGAAAAATTAACAGTTTGTGTCTAAATTGCAAGCGATTTTCAAAATGTCCCACATAGTGTAATTTTATAAAATTAATTCTTGGTTTCTGCACCCGTTTTAATCTATTAATGACCTGTACCTATGTGAAATATTTGTCTTCGCCATATCAACGAAAGGAAAAATAATCATACCTATGTAACAATTTTGTAAGGCACATCTGTAAGGCAGATACCCACCTGGCTAAACCCCTTTTTGTATATCCAATGTACAGCAGTAAGAAACTTCTCTTCCCCGAAAACTTCACGTTGAAACCAACAAATGCAAAAGTTACCGTCACAAATTACAAGCAGAACTTGGCTAAAAAGGCAGTTTTATGCACTAATAAGCAGAATAGCCACAAACGTATGAAATAGGCATTTATAGGCACTATAAAACTAAGAAATTAGGCTAATGATTGTAGGAAACGTGCTCATAACTTAAAAGCCTACGTTTCTGAACAGAGGAACAAAATAAGCAAATAAGGCAAAATCCGCCCCCTATTGATAAGAAATGATGAAAGTGTTCTTATAAATTGATGAGGATCGTGATTTCGTTAAAAATCTCTCACATCATCAGCCAACAAGGCCACTTTCACCAAAGATTATCATGTTTTCGCCATTACTACCAAAATCTCAAAATAGAACAAATTGAAAAACAGAATTGACTGCCTGTATTTCAAAACTCATCACGCGATGCTAATTTTTTAAAATAAATATATTTCCCCAAACCATAAAACTATCGGACCATTTATTTGTTTTAGTAGTTTAACTCCTGGATTTATTTCATGGTTAAAAGACCAAAAATGATCTGCTACGTCCGATGTAAAGAGTTAAAGAGTATGGTTCCTCAAAATACATATAGTATTAAAATTTTACTGCATTTCTCTAAAAAAGATAACATTCCTAATAATAAAAGTTCTGGTATTTATCAATTTAATTGTTTCGATTGTGATGAAGTTTATATTGGAAAGACGAAACGTAATTTGGAAACGAGAACAAAAGAACATTAATTATAAACAAACTGATAAATCGGCCGTAGCAGATTATTTTTGGTCATTTAACCATGAAATAAATCCCGAAGTTAAATTATTAAAACAATGAAATGGTCCGGTAGATTTAATGGTTTGGGAAAAGATATTTAAAAAATAAACATCGTGTAATGAATTTTGAAATACCGGCAGTCGATTCTGTTTTGAAATGTGTTTCATTTTCAGATTTTGGTAGTACTGGCGAAAACATGGTAATCTTTTAGTTAATTGATGGAAATTAATAATTTCTTCACACTAGCCGTATATAGGCTAAGGGTTTTGATAGATGGAGTCAACATGAAAAATTCAATGCCATGGCCGGGACCCGAACCACGGATATCCCGGCCTCCGTCCAGTCGCTCCAACCCATTGAGCTACCCTGGCCAACGTGCCGTCCTGACACTAAATTCTCCATTTGTCTCGCATATTTCCCCGGTAAACCACTAGGGGCTCTCGCATCCGAGATACACCGTTTGTGTTGGCTTACAATTGTAAGTACTTGAGCCCCGTGCTTCATCATTTAACTCTTATTTTAGTTAATTGATAAAAGTTAATAATTTCCTTATACTAGCCGTATATAGGCTAAGGTTTTTAATAGATATAGTCAACATGAACAATTCAATGCCACGGCCGGGACCCGAACCACGGATCTCCTATTTTTGTCATGAATTTTTACTGAAAAAAATTTCATGTTGACTCCATGGTAATCTTTGGTGAGCGTGACTTTAGCAACAAAGTTGTTGGATGATGATGTGAACTTATATAATTTCTTATAAAATAAGCGAAGTTTTAAGTTACAAATTACTATATTTGTAAATATTTGTTTGCATCACTGTTGATAGCTTCATATTTTACGTGATTATTGTGTAAATTAGCATGATTTCTGGTTTAAAACCCATTTCAAATTTTTGGGTGGAATAGCTGATTGTCCAAAGTTGCTTAACATTACTACAAACTAACAAGTTACGTTGTAAACACGAGTGCGGTTAGTCCATTATTTTTTCCTGAAAGACTTAAATCCACTTAAAAATCACTAGCCATGGAATTATTGTGCATCATAGGTTGTTCCGTATCGATAATGTTCAGAAATTCTCAACACTAATCAAATTTATTGCGTTCTTCGGCACTAGAAAGTAAAATGTTACGCAAAACCATTTTGGTATATATTATTATCTCTCGATAACGAATTTCGGCCTCGTTATTGAAATATAATAAAAAGTGAATCATTAACTCAAATTGCCATCTCAGTTGTTGACAAATGATCGGGAGCAGTAACTGTATCGAAATTGACCGTTTTGTGAATGGCTACCCGAGAACTGCTTCTCATCTTGTTTATTTTGTGAAAAATGCTCGACATTCCAAAACTGTCATCTTGGTACAAAAGTTCTAAGTGGATCAAAATGCCTTTAATTCATATGTATGAGTCAAAGGCAACAACTGTTATTAAAATTTGAAATAAAATATTTTAACTGATTTTTATTAATTTTTATGAAATCTTCGCCTTGAAGTAGAAGTTATACTCTATTTTTATAATCAGATTTATCTAAAATTGCAATCCTATTACCCTTATCCGCTTTAGTAAAAATTAAATCTTTTTCATTTAATGATTTAATAATCTTATACAAATATAACAATTTGTCGGAAAGGCTTCACTTAAGCAAATTATTACCAAAATCTGAAACCGAAACAAACTTAAGAACAGAATCGACTGCCGGTATTTCAAAATCCATTATGCGAAGTTTATTTTTTAAAATAAATATCTTTTCCCAAGCCATTAACTCTATCGGGACATTTAATTGTTTTAATAATTTAACTTCAGGGTTTATTTCATGGTTAAATGATAAAAAATGAACTGCTACAGCCGATTTATCAGTTTGTATATACTTAATGTTACGAAAATGTTCTTTCATTCTGGTCTCCAAATTACGTTTCGTCTTACCAATGTAACTCGAAGACAATCTAAACAATCAAATTAATAAATACCAGATTTGTTTATTATTAGGAATTTCATCTTTTTTAGAGAAGTGTAGTAAATTTTTAATACTATATTTATTTTGAGGAACCAAAGTTATATCAAACTCTTTAAAAGCTTTTTCAAATTGTTTAATAAACCAAGGATGTTTTTTTTTTTTTTTAAATTTAAATGTTTCAATCTTCTTTTGTATAAAATCTTTATTAAAACCATTAATTAAAGCGGTATTAATATAAAAAACTGTGACAAATTGTTATATTTGTATAATATTCATTGCTTCATTGTAGCTAGCTTCATTTTCTACATAATTTAATAATCTGTTTATTATTATTTCTTTTTGGATGGTATTTATCTAAATTTTGTAATATTTTGCCGCATTTTAATTTAATCAACGATTTATTATTTTCACTTAATTTTTGATTAACAATTTTTATATCTGCAATATAATCATCTATATTGTTTGAAAAATCTACACACGTTTTTGAACCTTGATTTAAAAAATTTAACTCTTTTTCATTAAGGTTAGAATTTTATAAATTAACATTATCTTTATTATTTTTAATAACTGGGTTTAATTTATTTTGTTTCAGACGCAAACTATATAATTTCTTTTTTAATTTAGCAGTTTTATTTTTCATATTTAGGTTAAAAATATGAAATAATTTGGATTCTAAACTAAGCCAAATTGTGTTACCTAAAATCTCTATTAATTTTAGATGCACATCATATAATTTAATGCCCGCCTCGGTACCGTCTGCCTCACGTTCAAGAGGCTCCGAGTTCGAATCTCGGTCAGGGTGAGTTACCTGGATAAGGTTTTTGCGGGATTTTCCCTTATCCTGAAAGACGAATGTCGGGTAACTCTAAGCGCTATGGACCCTGGGCTCAATTCAGCATTTCATTCATTCCATTCATCGTCTGATATGACTTAACGTTGGAGGACGTACATTAAAAAAATAAAGATAATTTAAGTTCAATATTATTTAAATTTTTAAAAAGTAAACTTCTTTCAACTTGAATTACTTTTTTCTCCGCTGCTTTTTGATGAATACTATTATTATCAAATTTAATAGTTATTCAAACAAATATAGGAACTACTTTATCTTTTAAACAAGGTTTAGAAAACGAATGTCTGCAAGAATATACCTTTTCTTCTTCTGAAGTTTTAAATATAGCTTAATTTCAGATTTAGTATCCATAAAATTTAAATTATACCTATAAATGTTGTTATAAGCAAAATTAACCATAGTAACTAGAAACGAAAACAACGAAAATGGATGCTTCAAATTAAAAACTAATGATTACGTAGAAAATGAAGCTAGCTACAGTGAAGCAATGAATATTATGCAAATATAACAATTTGTAACAAAAACTTCACTTATCTTAAGAACATGATCTTTATTCTTCTTTCTAATTGAAATCGATTTCACCAACTCTTGTCCGCATCGTCACTCAAAGAAAATCACATTCTTTCATTAATATAAGAATTCTGGGAAGCAATCTTCATTTGTTCCAAAAAGAAAATAAAAAGAGAGAGAGAGTAAACAAAGGCAAAATTGCAATAGAGGAAAAATTAAATTGTCGGAGGTACAATGTGACATTTGTAAGTTTGAATCTCATATAATAATAACCCATGGCGCAACAGCCCTTAGAGGGCCAAGACCTACCAACCCGACTACCGGCCTCGCGCCCACTTACGCACGGCAGAGGTGGACGATCATCCAACCGATACGGGGAGGAGATGTGGTCAGCATCTCGGCATCCCCCAGCCGGAACGTTGGTTTCCGTGACCAGGGCCGCTTACCTAGCGTAAGCTCCTCACTTCCCTCACGATGCTGAGTGGACACCGGTGCTATCCCCGGGACCTAATATCCGCAGCCCGTAGGTGGGATCGAACCCGGGCCATTTTCTGCGGCGCAGGACGTGATTCTCATATACAGCATTTTAATTGTATAGGGACTTTCTAATTATGGGTGAAACTTAAATGTGATGTAGAAATTACACATTATTGAGTATTATTTTAAAATATAACTAAACATTTTAACAAAAATTACTCTCGTCATTTTTATCATCTTATTTGTAAGCGGATATACAAAATATGAGAATGAAAGCCAAGTGCGGCTACAACGGCCTTGAAGAAGGTGAATGATTTGTTCCCTTTAAAACTGGTATAGGCTAGTTTCGCATTAAACAGATATGTCCCACCTACGACACTTCTCAAGTAATTCTTGTAGATATCGTACCAATAATATTAGAGCAGAATTAAAAGGTGCCCGCCTCGGTACCGTAGACGGTGCCGAGTTCGAATCTCGGTCAGGGTGAGTTACCTGGATAAGGTTTTTTCCGGGGTTTTCCCTAATCCTCAAAGACAAATGTCGGGTAACTGAAATAGGTGCACATATTTAATAATAAACAACTAAAGTCTACCAGTGTTCTTATATTTAAACTCTGTATTAGATTACGTAGGAAATGAAGCGAACTACAGTGAACCAATGAATGTTATACAAATATAATAGTTTGTAACTAAAACTTTACTTAACTTAAGATAATGATGTTAATTCTTCTTTCTAATTGAAATCGATTTCACGAACTCTTGTCCGCATCATCAAAGAAAACCACAGGAGAAAACAAATTCGTCGTTAATATGCTATGAAAGGGTAGAGCCAGACTGAAAAATTCAATGCCATAACCGGGATTTCAACCACGGATCTAACGTGCCGATAGGACATTAAATTCTCCAAATGGATCTTTCTTTAGAGAGACCAGAAATTCCGTGGTTCAAATCCCGGCTATGGCATTGAATTTTTCAGTCTGGCTGTACCCTTTCATAGTGCGTCCTACACACGACTAGTGTGAAAGAACAATTAATTTACATTACTATGTTATGTTTTTTTTAGTATTATCAAAATCTGAAAACGAAACAAACTTAAGAACAGAATCAACTGCCGGTATTTCAAAATTCATTACACGATGTTTATTTTTTAAATTAAATATCTTTTCCCAAACCATTAAATCTATCGGGACATTTAATTGTTTTAATAATTTAACTTCATGGTTTGTTACGAAAATGTTCTTTCGTTCTGGTTTGTAAATTACGTTTTGTCCTTCCAATATAAACTTTATGACAATCAAAACAATTAAATTGATAAATACCAGATTCTTCATTATTAGGAATTTTATATTTTTTTAGAGAAATGCAGTAAATTTCTAATACTATATTTATTTTGAGGAACCAAAGTTATACCAGACTCTTTAAAAACTTTTCGAAATTGTTTATTAAACCAAGGATGGTAAGTAAATTTTTAAAAGTATAATCGTCTTTAATTTTTTTAAGGGTAGAAATATTAACACTTTTTTGATACTTAAATTTTTCAATCTTTTTTATAGTCTATTACAACCATTAATTAAAGCAGTATTAATAATATGTTTATTTTCTTTATTAAATTCATCTTTATTCAGGAGTATATTTATTAATCTGTAAAGGAAATTATTAAAAACAGCAAATTTATGTGGAAAAGGGTTGAAACTTATGTTTTATGTTAAAACAGGATTACTAACTTTTACAAAGAGTTTTTCTTTATTTGATATATCTTTCACTTCATTAATGCCCGATTTCACCACCAGATGTTAAGATTTAACACGAGTTTAGCAATAGTTAAAACAAAAATTGCATTTCACCAACAAGTGTTAGCGTAACACTCGTGTTAAATCTCTTGTTAAGCTAACAAGTCAAATTTCTGATGTTAAGTCCTTAACAATTGTAAATAGTCAAGATGACAGTCATGAACTCAGTTGTTGCTGTCGATTTGCTATATTTAAGACCGTATCACATTCGTAATAGAGTACGGCCTGTGAGGAGAAATGATTTTGAGGAGCTATCCGAAGAAAATTTTCTACATAGGTATAGACTGTCGAATCAAGTTGCTATGAAGGTTACTACGGAAGTACAAGAGAGGTTAGAACATGCATGGAAAGGAATATGCCGATCTGGCATTTGCTAAAAGCATTAATGACTTTGCGATTTTATAATTCACTGAATTATGTGGATAATACATTGTCCACCTCCCGTCTTGAAACGTTCAAGTCACTTGTCCTTCGTTCCTTGTTTTAAATTTACGTAATACTGACAAGTTATTTGGTGCTTGTAGTAGTGACACATGCTAAATTCGTTTCCAATATTTTCCATGATATTCTTACACTTCGTCACCAATTCAATTACCAATTCTTTCTCCATCGATGAGAAATTTGTCTCACGGCTTTTGTTTACGATTTTGTTCATCCGCCATTTTTCAGCTTGTGCAGACGAAAATGAAAACAAAAGCGCATCGCAGTACGTTCAGAAAATAATTCGACTCATAAATAGCCTTCTATAACTGTGATATTTACAAGTTTCTTGGCGTTAACACAGGTTTGTTAACATTTTCAGAAAACAGGTTGGTGAAATGCAAGAAATTTAACATTGGTGTTAGTGCTGTTACAATTGTTACGTTACATTTGTTAACGTCGATTTTAACATCTGTTGGTGAAATCGGGCGTAAATGTTTTATTAGAATTTGAAATACAAGATTCTAACGGATCTTTATTGATTTTTATGAAATCTTCGCCTTGAAGTAGAAGTTCTGATCTATTTTTGTAATCAGATTTATCTAAAATTACAATCCTATTACCGTTATCCGCTTTGGTAAAAGCGGACAAGAGTTCGTGGAATTGATTTCAATTAGAAAGAAGAATTAACATCATTTTCCTAAGTTAAGTGAAGTTTTTGTTACAAATTGTTATATTTGTATAATGTATATTAGACATTTAAAAGCAAAGCAGTTCACTTTTATAAGTTTTTGTTCAAAATTACTAGCAGTTTCATCCTTTCGGTGTCAAGCCTACTTCTTTGTCTGTCATATATGAGTCCTGCTGTGCTAAATGGTCCTTCCAGGTGGAATACACAAATTTAGTTGTGGAAATTTTGAATTTGTTTTGCACTAGAAAAAGATGGCAAGAAATCGTCGTTGAGATATGCAGCGATTTCTTCTTGGAATCTGACACACGATTATTTTCTTACTGTGCAGAAAGTAAATGTACACCTTTACGCGGATCAGTGTCATTCAAGCGTTCCGTTACTAGATGGTATGAAAACTAAATTCACCATGTTCGTGTAGCGTTGGGGTCGACATTTAAACCTGTTACTCGCTATGTTAACCCATTAAGCCGTTACTATTTTATATGTATACTTTTCATTATTTAGTCACTAGTATTTTCTATTATTCCTAGAGAAATACTTTTGATTTATTTAAAAAGTGCTCAAATTGAATAAATTTACACGAGGACTTTAATAGTTGATCTAGTTAAACACTTTTTGTTTAGATCAAAATTTTTTCACTTTTAATGGTGAATTTGTTCAACAAACTTCTGGCTTAGCAATGGGTATTCCTCTTTCACCGTTTCTTGCTGATCTTTTTATGAGTTTTTTTTTTTTTTTTTTTTTTTTTTTTTGTTTTGAAATGCAAACCACTAAAGCATTCCCTTTGATTTTTATTACCTGGTATAGATACGTTAATGATAATTTTGCTATTGTTCGTGATTAACAAATAAATGATGCTTTAAAATTACTAAATTTACAAGATAAAGCTATAAAATTCACATTAGAAACTGAAATTGATGCTGTTCTTCCTTTTTTGGATTTGAAGATAGTAAGAAATAATAATAATAAATTGGATTTTGGTATTTATAGGAAATCTACTCATATTGATAATTACATAAAAAATAAAAGTTTTAACCCTTTTCCACATACATTTTCTGATTTTAATAGTTTGCTTTACAGATTAATAAATATACCCCTGAATAAAGAGGAATTTAATAAAGAATATAAACAATAAACAATTTCAAAAAGTTTTTAAAGAGTTTGGTATGACTTTGGTTTCCTCAAAACAAATATAGTATTAAAATATTACACAAATAAAAATATTTGTTAATTGACGTCCACTTATCTTAAGAAGTTGATGTGAATACTTCTTTCTTCTTTTTAAAATTGATTTCGAAGGCACATTGCATTCATCCTCAGTTAAACTCCGTTGTTAAGGAAATCTCCGCTACCATGTTTTTTCTTTTGTTATGTTATACTTTGATCATTACCAACATCTGAAGACGAAACAAACCTAAAAACAGAGTTAATTGCCGGTATGTCAAAATTCATTACGCGATGTTTATTTTTTAAAATAAATGTTTTCCCACACTATTAAATCTATGGGAACATTTAATTGTTTTAATAATTTAACTTCGGGATTTATTTCACGGTTAAATGACCAAAAATAATCTGCCACGGCCGATTTATCAATTTGTTTATATCTAATGTTACGAAAATGTTCTTTCGTTCTGGTTTCCAAACTACGTTTCGCTTTCCAATATAAATCTGATCACAATCCAATTAAATTGATAAATACCAGATTTTTTATTATTAGGAATTTTATCTTTTTTAGAAAATTGTAATAAATTTTTAATACTATATTTATTTTGAGGAACTAAAGTTATACCAACTTCTTTAAAAAAATTTGAAAATGTTTATTAATACAAGGATGGTAAGTAATTTTTTTAAACTTATAATCATCTTTTATTTTTTAAGAGTAGAAATATTAATCGTTTTTTTATATTTAATATTTTTATTTGTGTAATATTTATTACTCCACTGTAACTAGCTTCATTTTCTGTGTAATAGTTTTAAAAATTTACTACATTCCTCTAAAAAAAGATGAAATTCCTAATAATAAAAAATTTGGTATTTAACAGTTTGATTGTTTAGATTGTGATCGGGTTTACATTGGTAGGACAAAACATAATTTAGAAATCAGAACGAAAGAACATTTTCGTTTCCTTAAGTATAAACAAACTGATAAATTGGCCGTAGCACTTCACTTCTGGTCATTTAACCATGAAATAAATCCTTAAGTTCAATGATTAAAACAATTAAATGTCCCGATAGATTTAATGGTTTGGGAAAAGATCTTTATTTAAAAAAATAAACATCGCGCAATTAATTTGGAAATACCAGCAGTTGATTCTGTTCTTAAGATTGTTTCGTTTTCAGATTTTGGTAATACTGAAAAGTATAGTAACTTCCTCAACTTCCTTGTTTTCTCCTGTGATTTTCTTTGACTGATGATGCGGCCAAGAGTTCGTGAAATCGGTTTTGATTAGAAAGAAGAACTAAGATAAGTGAAGTTTTTGTTATAAATTATTAAATTTTTGTAATATTCATTGCTTCACTATAGCTAGCTTCATTTTGTACGTAACTCCAAAAAGTATTCGTCTAGTCATAGGACATAGAATATAACAAGCACAATCAAATAGATATAGATAAGAAACGAACAATAACTATTTCCTTACATCGGTTAATATCTAGGTTTAAAAATAAAACACAATTGCGGTTCGTATATTGCTTAATTAGTGAACAGCTCTACGTTATTCTTACGAGATTCCTCTCTGCCACCGTTGTCTTCTTACCTTTACGTCCCATATTACCTGTGAGTTCACAATCGGCTGAATAACTTTGAGCACACTGTCTCGAGTCATAGCATAAACACAACTGCTATGTGGTAAGGGCGTGTAGGGTACGTCCAACCATCTTTCTCTCTGTTCGATTGGGTACATTCGAATACTTATGTCCTCCAATAAGAGCGACAATAGAATAAATACAGTACAGGTTGTGTAATAAATACATGCTAAGTAATGTTTTAAATATTGTTTCCGAGACACAAACGGTTGATGTTTACATGTTTAACAATTCAATATTACAGCGTTTATAGTACGTGTTATATTATTCGAATACTTCTGTCGGCCTCTGTATGCAAAGAAGCAAACGTAAGGAGATAAAAATATAACATTTATAATATGAATGTATATTTTGAGAAAGTAAGAATACCTCTCGGTAGAAGCAGATCCTCAGATTATTGAAGACAGAGCCAAGAATAACTAATGAGAACTTAGAGGGAATTAGCTAATTATTGCGTACTAGGGTTAGAGGTACTCGCAAGTGATGTAAATAGATGGGCACTTTAGACACCTGTAATGCCACATTAATGAGTTTGTGAAAGTAATTTATTTTTTGTTGCTGGAAGGGATTATTCAGGTATCCAGGGAATTTGTACATCTGTATGCCAGTAATGCTGAGAGCGTGCATTTATGAATATGCCCTTCTTTTGTATATTGCTACTGTATTTCCCCATTATTCACAGCCATAAAGCCTGCATCTTAGAAATATTTCCTGGTGAATTTTTAGAAAGCCGGAAAACTCCCTGCTGACTAGAAGGTCAAACTCAAACTTACAGCAATCGCTGTAAGTGCATAATGCTTAGCGCTACATAAGTATGGTATACTATCGTTATTTGGAGTACAAAGTTCAAACTAGCAGAGTCCTCTCATGATAGAATTATAGAAGTAATAATTCGCTGTCTACATACTCATTTTATGCCATTTTGTTGTTGAGGGTTGTGTAAGTTTCCTGGTAGCAGAGTGCTGTGGAATTGCCGCCTTCTTATGCGGTAACATTTTACTCTTGCTTTACGAGGTGCGTTCAAGTTATAGTTTTGTCGGACTGGGAACATAAGAACTTCTGTTTTTTTTTAATACACATGAACTCTTTGTAAATGCGTGACAGAGATGGTAGCACTGTACACCACATTTTCGTGGTGTGACGCCTATTGAAATTCATCGCCAGTTGAGCGAGGCATGTGGTGATGGTACCATGGATGTGTCTAATGTGTGTTCCTGGGTGCGACAGTTCAATGAAGGCAGAACATCGTGTGACAACAAACCAAGACAGTTGCAGACATCGTCTCCAAAATTGGCATTTCCGTGGGATCTGTGCACACAATCCTGCATGGAGGTCTGAAAATGCTCAATTGGCGATCCTCCAAAACGTTTTCCACTCGCTGGATCATGTCGTCAGACCGGCTGGTGCGAGGCTGTGACTGTCTTGGTTTGTTGTCACACAATGTTCTGCCTTCATTGAACAATCGCACCCAGGAACGTATTTTCACACCACGAACATTTAGAAAAGGAATGATACACGCTGTTCTTGCAAGGAAAATATCATTTTAAGTATCAAAAACAGTGCTAACTCTCGTCGCTGCCACTAGAGTTCTATGCACTGTACAGTGCTGCCATCTCTGTCACTCATTCACAAAGAGTCCACGTGTATTTAAAAAAAAAACAGAAGTTCCTATCTGATCCCAGTCCTGACAAAAAAGGGAAGTGTTATAACTTGAGCACACGTCGTACATTGTACCGGGTATGTGTGTTACACGGTGAGGTGGCAGTTATTGGATTCTGGTTGATCGGCGCCTTTTTATGTTAAACAGCTTGCGATACCTTCCGTTCTGCTGTTCTCCAAAATTGTTCGTTGAGCAGTTTTAATGGAAAACTTGAGGCTTCATCGTCATAAACACGTTGACCAAACTACTTATGTTTTCTCTACTCTTAATAGATTGGAAAGAAAATAAATGCATTTGATTTAGATAGTTATTTCTGATAGCAGATACAGAAATAAAGAAGAAACTTCAAAATGACAGGAGTTGGTAACTTCAGTCCGATCGCTTATCAATAGGAAGCGGATTTATAGGCACCAAAAATGTGTGAAATATGCTGGAAAAATAGGCACTTAAATAGGCACTAAAATTTTGCTAAGTAAACACTTAGAAATTCACAATTTTAGTAAAATGGCTCTTAAAATGCACTGTAAGAAAATGAGAATCATCACAACAGATGCTACAACAAATTCGCTAAACACATACTATTTTGTGGTTCCCCAGACGAAATAGTTATACATTTATTCCAATTTTCATAAATGGCTCCACAGCAAGTTAAAATAACAGATATTGTCGTACAATTAAAATACATATAAATCCACTTCACTAAGTAAGAACCATTATGTGCAGAAAGGTGTGAAGTAATTAATTGTGTCAAAAAAAAAAAACACATGGGCTTTGAGGGGAGGGCTTAAGGGTGAAAATGGAAATATCTGAAGCTTTTGTTAGAGTTGTTTCAAATTTATACAATTTATTTTTGTGATCGATGAAGCATGGAGTAATACCAAGTTTCAGCTTTCTAGTTACAATAGTTTCTGAGGAATTAACAGTTTATGTACAAATTACAGGCGATTTTCAAGATGTCCTACATATTGTAATTTTAGAAATTAATGCTTGGGATATAAGTTTCTGCATCCATTTTAATCTATTAATGACCTGTACCTATGTGAAGTATTTGTCTTCGCCATATCAGCGAAGGGAAAAAATAATCATACCTATTTAACAATTTTTATTTTCCTAAGCGTTTTCAGTAAGAAGTAAACATTATAATGATTTTCAATACAAATACCAAAAACACAACAAATGTAAATGGGTACACTTAATATGCAGTTATCCTTAGAGGCATGTTTAGATTTTCATACAGATTATTAGAAAACTGTATCCTATGGAACATTTTGAAGTTAGGAAAATGTAGAAAATATGTAATCTGAGAAATCTGAGGTTAAAATTACGTAATAGTAGCTACGATACAGGTGTAGGGTTATTTAAATAGTCATGTGACGTTTTCTGTACTGCCGCTAGAAAAAAAATATTATTTAAGTATGTCTATGTTCATATTAAGGCAAAAAAGAACTAAATTTGGTATTGTTGTAAGTTTTAAGCCAATTTGCACAGATGTGATTCCTTAATAAACCCCTTTTTGTATACCCAATGTGCAACAGTAAGAAACTTTTCTTCTCCGAAAACTTCATGTGGAAAGCAACAAATGCAAAAACTGTTGTCACAAATTATAAGCACTAATAAGCAGAATAGACACAAACGTATGAAATAGGCATTTATAGGCAGTATAAAACTAAGAAATTAGTGTAATAATTGTAGGAAACGTGCTTATAACTTAAAAGCCTACGTTTCTGAACAAAGGAATAAAATAGGCAAATAGGGCAAAATCCGCCTCCCATCCTTATGACATGCTGAGTGAGTAAATAGTGTTTGTACACAGGCCGCGCCGTGGCTCAGTGGTTAGACCGCTTGGCTCTCACCAAGGCGGCCCGGGTTCAATCCCAGGTCGCCGCAAAGTGAGATTTGTGGTGGACAACACGGCGCTGGGGCGTGTTTTCTCCGGGACCTTCGGTTTCCCCCGCCATCTCATTCCACCGGTGCTCCATATTCATCTCATGTACCATCAGTGTCACCGCCTGCGGTGCCGTATGTAGTAAAAGCGGGCGTTAAACACTACACATTTCATTTCAGTGTTTGTACCCGGGTTGGAGACCTCAAGGGTTTAATTCCGTTCTTCTGTAACATCATCCTTACCTCCGTCAGATGTTAGTTTTACAGTTTAATGCTGTAATTATATCACATAATTATTGAACATGTCTTTATGTAGGACAAACCGGTTTAATTAATTATGCTTCCGCAATTAAGTTGCATTCATTTTAATTGATTCTGCTCAAGCTTACTGTATAAAAGAAACATGGGTTTAGCCTTAACTTAGCTTATATGATTTTGTGACACTCACTTGGTGTGAAGTTTACATTTTGGTCTGTTTCCTGAGTATTTACCATGAGTCATTTGCTTGAACATGTATTTATCGCGTGCTAGATATATTTTTGAACTACTAACGGCAGATTCAAGAAACATGGGGCTCGTCCTGTGTCCGGTGCAACTGCATATGTTTCTGGGCTGAGTACAGTTGCTGAGGCCATGAGCGGATTCCTGGCGTAAGTATGTTTTGCATGGTTAAGTCGCCGGATACCCCGCTGTGGTTTGGCAAGCGTTCGCTCTCACTGCACAGTGAGATAGGTAATCGTCTTATCAAAGAGGAAATGGAATAGACTAAACATGTTTTAAATTAGCAAATTAATTAAAAGACCTAGCAACATAAATATCTAATAAAAGTAAATAAAGCCGATATTCTTTGTCGATAATTAATTCTCTTGATAGCATTTTATGGTACATGTAGTTCAGCTGCTTTTTGTTCCTTTTCCATTTTTGTAATTTACGTCCTCCAACGTTAAGTCATATCGGACGGTGAATGAATTGGGTGAACTGATGCTTAAATGAGTCCAGGGTCCATGGAGCTTACAGTTACCCGACCTTCGTCTTGGATAAGGGAAAATCCCGGAAAAACCCTTTTCCAGGAAACTCACCCTGACCGAGATTCGAACTCGAAACCTCTTGAACGTGAGGCAGACACGCTACCGAGGCGGGCTAGTTCAACTGCTGCAGTTTTGGAAACAACAAAGGTCACGTTCTCGTTGTTACGCATATGAGCTAGAATTTCACTAAGTTAGTAAGTCTATTACAAATGTTTCGTCTCTAAGCTTAAAAAACCAAAGATATTCATTGCTTTTTAAGTGTACTCTATCAAGAAAACACGTGTTTAAATTTTGCTTAAGAATTAAAGGATACCCATGTTTACTATGTGTTTCAAATGGTAAGAGTTCTGGCTTGTAGCGAATCAGATGCGTGAGAGCCTTCAGCGTTGCCATCTCGTTACTCCCCGCTCTGTTTATATTTCCGTGTCAAATTAATAAACATCGAGCTTTCGGCCATTGCAAACTCCATGGCCTTCTTCAGAATCCTGATTGGGATTCTTCACGAACCTGAAGAAGGCCATGGAGTTTGCAATGGCCGAAAGCTCGGGTTTATTAATTGGACACGGCGGATCACCCGCTAAGCCTTGATCAGTAATGCTTACATAGTGTTGTTGAAGTTTATCTGAATGTCTCATGCAGTTTTCCCAATCTTGTTCAACCTTGTCAATTTCTTGGTGGATAAGTCGTTTAGCGCCAGTCAGTTTAAAAGTATTATTTCTGTTTAAAACATAATTTGAGCCCACATTACTGTCCTCCACAGGTGAGATAGTCTCCGAGGCCTGAGACGCAGGGGGGTTGATGAAGGTTCCCACACCCTCCCTGGATAGATTTATGACACCCCATGTCAGTACAGTTACAGACCATTCAGAAACATTCTGACGTCTTCTACTTTTGCGAATGAACCTTCTCGGTTTTAGTGTACAGAATAAATAGGGCGCATGTTTTTAACGGTTCTACTCCTTGTGTAGCATGCGTACTCTGTCACACACATTCTCTGTCCTTGTCCCACTGTGTAAGGCGGCACATAACTTTCAGGGACCTTCTTTGCGTTGCTGAACATTAACTCAATTGGATTGTTCTGGCCGTGGTAAGGGGGAAGGTGGTTTATAATACCTCGTGTCTCATTTCAATTGCAAGCGGATCCAGCTGATACACCTTACCCGGTTTTTAAATGGAACAACAACTGAATAATACTGCTTTGAGCTCTCTAGAGTAAATAGAGATTACGTACGATTCATAAACAATCATATAGTGTGACAAGTCACGTTCTGCCGATGCACCATTCTACAAGTTGGAAAGTGAGTCACTGGATTGGAAACCGTGCTTGCTGTTCCACTACTGTGACGTTTGTCAAGGAATATTTAATGTGTTGTTTAATTACGGGAAGAATAGCCAAAACCTTTGCTGGGGGTAAACCTGCTGTTACGTACACGGAACCTCTGCAGTAGCACGCAGAGCAACAGCGCCCCGCTTGAGAGTTGGCCAGCGTTCATATGCCTTTAACTTTTGCGAGCGGTATAAAGGCCGCAGGTATACTGCACATAGACTGTACTGTTATTGCTTGCATATGAAAACAATAATTGCAGGTTGGTACAGCCTGAGCATGATGACCGCCTCATAACCAGACTTTGCGTCTGCATACACTTGAAAGGCAATGCTTCCTTAGTTCGCAAATTACTACGTTTGGTTGTTTTCGAAGTATGCGCAATTGATAGCTTTGCTGTACATCTGACGTCATCCATACTCTGTGTCCAGCTAAGCAGATCTCTCCGGCCTTTAATCATAACTATTATGCAGCTATCTAAAGTAAAAGGATCACGCTTGAATACAAATGTGAAGAAGCAAGTAGGTAACGACGCAGGATCTTCCCAACATGTGTTCCGTATAACAGAGTGTAAACTTCCGTTCCAGCCACATGGAAGTTTGGTTAGCGACACCTCCGGCCCAAGCCTTTGTCAACCTTTCGTTTTATTACACCATACTCTGTCATACGTTTTTAGGCAAATGCATAGAATAGTTCTTGAAAAACGGTTAGCTTTTTTAACAGCTTCAAAAATGCTCAAATGTTTCTCTTATGAATTCGAGGTAACAAATCAGATTGACATCCCACTTCACAAAGTATGATACGTCGCAGGTATGAGATAAACCTTCGTCAGATGATCTACAATCTATGTGAGTCCGTGTCTAATGAATACAGTTACTTAAGGTGAGAAGGTATTGCATATCTCCACAATGCAATTTCCATGATTTTTGGGTACACATTACTAAGAAATTATTATTGTAATTATTATTATAAGAAGATCCTTCTGAGGCTTTGTTGCGCCCCTTGCTGGTAGATCTGATTGAGGGGGACGTTATTTGCTGTTCATTTTAGTTCCAGCGATTTGAGATTTGTTACTAATTTAGCTTATGGAATTTGTTTAATTTGTGTTTGTGTTCTTAAAACTCGCATATAGCAACCGCGGTTCAAGTGAAATTATTTATAATACTTAGCAACAGCAGAGGATAATGTATAAAAGGATGTTCAGTTATTTATTTCTTAAAAATCAAAATCTTTAGAGCAAAGTATAGCCTACTTTTAATGTTATCTGTTTACACACAAGAACTTTTCAAATTTAACGAAGTGAATTAATAGTTTCCGGCGTATTTGCAAAGCATTGATTTATAATCAAAAGATATAATTTCAGTTAAATAGATTAAAATTGTACAGATTACAATAAGAAATAATTCGCCCATGTTTTGTATTCATAATGTTTTGATGAAGTTCCTTCACAGAGGTACCTACGTCTGTCTGTCGCAATATTCAGAAAGTTTAAATGTTGTTCATGTTAGTGAAAAACTTGAACTAGGCTGAACATTTTATCCATCTGTTTTATTTAGATAACAAAGCTTGATGCCTGAAAGTAATATTTCTTGGTCATTTGGAGAAATTAAAACAGAAAAGGAAAAAAGGAAGCATTATTGATAAAGAAAATTGTAACTTATGGAGTACATTTGTCTGCAGAGATAGTGTTAAATTGCAGCAGTTACTTTGGTAGAAGATTTTATTGCCATATCGTGACACCCCTTTTTTCAGGGTTCAGAAACTCGCTATCTGTGGCATACTGTTTATATTGCTACCTAAGCATTGGTGCCAAAATAATCGCTTGAAAGTTTGAAAGGAATCACGAAAGGCCTTCCAGAATGATGGAACGTGTTTCTCCAAGAAAGTGACAGAGGGTCTGAGGTTTCAAGTATGTGCAACACGTGCTCTGACACAAATGGTGTTTTCAGTTTCGCTTGCTCCGGTTTGTAAAGAACCTACCATCTCGATATCGAAAAAAAATTGCATTTAAAAATAGAAATATTCAAAAGTTAAGGAGGGTACGAAATGATTATCCCTGTAATGTCAAATCTACCAATTTCATTTTCATGTTCTGCTGTTTTTTGTCTTCATACCAAGGTGCTCTAAAACCTTGATTCTGGCTAAATCTACTGCACTGTGCACCCCCAGTCTTATATATATTTCAACTGCATGTTTGCCTTCTGCTTTAAAACAACAGATTTTGAAATGTTACCTCTAGAACCACAGCCTTGGAGCAAATAGTTGCTGAGATATGGTATTATCTTACAGTTTTATTAAAATGAAATATATAAGGAATATAGATTAAAATCACTTAAAGATAAACAAATCCCAAAATTAATATGGTATAAACATGATATTTGGCCCCTTTAGGGTTTCATACTTCCCTTAATCGAACTACACGAAAGATGGATATCTATTTCAATTTCGGAATGATCTTTTCTGCTAATGAGACAGAAAACAGATTTGGTAATGGCGACCTGGAATATAAGACACTGAAGAAACCTGGCAAGTTGAAGGAATTGTAGAAGATGACTTGAGAAAGTTGGAGGTTAAAGGCTGGAGAAGGAAAGCAGAGGACCGAGTAGAATGGAAGAGGTTGGTTAGGGAGGCCAACTATTCTCAATAATATTTTCTACGGTATAAGTCATACCCGTTTTTAGTGATTGGAATTGTTCAATAATTTGTCATGGTTTTATACTTTTTATTTCTCTCGCCATTGTGTCGAAAGAGTGCCTTTGCAATTTCAAGATCAGCAATTGTTAAACATTTGACTATCTATGGAAAGGTAGAGCCAAACTGAAAAATTGAATGCCATAGCCGGGATTTGAAACACGGATCTTCTGGTCTCCGTCCAGGCGCTCTAACCGTTGAGCTACTATGGTCAACATGCCGACATGACATTAAATTCTCCAACTGACTCGTGTTTTTCCCGGTTAGCCTCTTATGAGTTCTTATAAACACATGAGACAACTACCTTAATAGCGACTTACAACGTGTAAGTACTTTAAGGCCCGAACTTTATAGATAACCACTATTAGGTCAATTAATGGAAATTAATTGTTCTTTCACACTGGCCTGTGTAGGCTAAAGTATGGAAAGATAAGAGTCCGAATGAAAAATTCAAAGCCATGGCCGGGATTTGAACCACGGATCTTGTGGTCTCCGTCGAGTCGCTCTAACCATTGAGCTAATGTCATGTCGGCCTTATGCACTTATGTGCATTTAAAGTGTGCCTGGAGCGAATAGAACGAATTGTGTTTGGTCCAGGAGATGTCGCAGTGGAGCTGATTCATCTCTGTTGAACCCACGCACGTTACTGGTTCCTGGAGAACGCAGCGGAAAGGGCTGTTATTCTGTGAGCCGTTAGCCATAGAACATTAATGCTGATTCATCTCTGTTGAACCCACGCACGTTACTGGTTCCTGGAGAACGCAGCGGAAAGGGCTGTTATTCTGTGAGCCGTTAGCCATAGAACATTAATGCTATTCAAACGGTGGAAGTATCACAATAAAACAGCTACACAATTTGTTCCAGACGTGCAGTTTAAAACTTATACGTTGGGAAGCCTAAAATAGTAGTTTCTCAAATTAGTTGTTTTGAAACATAGCTGAACTCCACTTTCCCTTAACTTTAGAAAAGGAAGCTAATTCTTTTACTTAAGATCATGGTAAAAACCGGTACTTTTACTCGCGGAAAAGGAAATAACACAAAAACAGATCGGCGCTTACGTTTACTGGTAAGTTATGAATTAGACTCTCTAGCAATCAGGGGTGGAAAAACTATCGTAAGTAATCCTACATATTACTTTTAAAGTGAATGTTATTTAATAAACACTTTTAAATTGTTTGAATTCAAAGTACATCACTTACATAGGCGGTATGAAAGGTTTCCGACCTAATAAAGGTAGAAGACATTTTTTTTCAGAATTTTAGTTTTTATTTTCCAGCATAGTCACCTTGTAAATCTACATACTTCTGCCAGCGATGCTCCCATCTCTGTAGCCCGTCCAAATAGTACTCGGCGTTTTTCTCTGCAAAATAATTGTTCACGAAGGTGATTGCCTCTTGATTTGACGAAAATCTCTGTCCGAGCGCAATTTTCAGATGAGGGAACAAAAAAAAAAAAATCGCTTGGGGCTAGATCTGGTGAGTAAGGTGGATGTTCAGGCAGTTCAAATCGCAATTCGCGGATTTTCGCCATTGCATCCGCTGAGGTGTGAGACGGTGCGTTGTCTCGGTGAAACAGGATTTTCTTATTCTGCAAATGTGACCGTTTTTCAGCAACTTCTGCCTTCAGCTTGTCAAGTAATGATGCGTAGTATGCTCATGTAATGTTTTCCTTTATGAAGATAATCGATTAAAATAACTCCATGACTATAAAAAAAGAGAAAAGAAACAGTTGCCATCACTTTTCCAGCCGCAATAAACAGTGTTTTTTTTTTTTTTTTTTTTTTTTTTTTTTTTTTTTTTTTAAGTAGGTTCCATCTTTGCAGTGCACTGTTTGGAGTGTGTTTTTGTTTCGGGCCTATAATGGTATATATCAAAGTTTCATCTACAGTAATTAATGGGCGCCAAAACTCGAATTTATTGCGCCTAAACTGCGCCAACAGAGCGTTGGAAATGTTCATTCGAACACGTCTGTGGTCTAACGTGAGCAAACACGGCACCCAACGCGCGGACAGCTTTCTTATGTCTAAATGTTGATTTAATATGTGGCAAACACGTTATTTTGACATGTTCATAGCCTCTGCTATCTCTCTCACTTTAATTCGGCGGTCGTCTAGCAACGTTTGGTGAACTTTGGCGATGTTTTCGTCGGTAGTTGCAGTTTTTGGACGTCCGGAATGTTCATGTGCTCCCAAGCTCTTACGGCCACGTTTAAATTCAGCTGCCCATAATTTTACTGTGGTAAATGATGGTGCAGTCCTCATACACGGTATCCAACTCAGCTTTGATTTGCGTAGGCGTATTGCCTTTCAAAAACAAATATTTAGTGACAGCTCGATACTCGACTTTGTCCAGTTTCATAAAAATACTCATGCCAAGTCACTCAAACGACGGTTTCATAACAACTGAGCGTCCAAAATGGCTGAAACTTTGGTGAGAAACTGTCAGCAGATAAACAACGAATTTCACTAGCGAGTGCTGCTATCTTCATGTTGAGGTGGCAAGCTTTTCAGACCACCCTCGTATAATATCTTCGAGCATCTAGGAACGTAAAATAAGGTGGGATTAACTGCATTTTACTCATTGAAAGGTGTATTTGAAAATGCTACCCTCTTGATTCATTACGAGAGCAAGGAATTGCATTACACGCAACATAACGGCCATGGAAATGATGTTGTCAATATGTGTTTCATTTTCTGCAAGCATTGCGGCGCTGTTTCGGAGAAGAGACGTCACTATTAACAATCTCTTTTACGATGCAAATGGAAAAACCGATGAAGTTAAGATGGTTGTACACTTGTACGATTTCTTGCCAAAGCTTTCACCATCGAACTAGCCTGTCTCCATTCAGCGTGAAGCCTTTTTGTCTAGCAGTTTCTCCATGGCTTCAGTAAGAGATTTTGTGGGACCGGAGACGCAGGTATTCGAGTCTGCTTTTAATCTAGACTTATATTAGAAAAGTTGTATATGCATCCAGATGGTCAGAGCTAGACAGGATTAGAATAACGAAAACATAGGCTTTACTTTTTAAGTTCATGTTAGAGAATTTCAAGTTAATTTATTGAATTTTATACCAGAAGCTACTTTTGGCACTCCAAAAAGGCATATGGAATTCTTAAAATGAGTTATATTACGGGGATTAGTATATTGTTCATGTGGTCACATTTCCCTATAGACAAAGAAAGATATATCTTCTATCTCTGACGCCCGTTTGCCGTGGAACTGGCAACACCAAGATCAACCCATGTTCATTATTATTTTGTAGCTACAATAATGTAACGTAATTGAATGTTTATTAGAAGTACTTGTAGCACATGTTTTGAGAATAGTTGGGTCCAATTTCTATGTGTTTTTATTCGGCATATTGTAATGATTTGCCCTTAAATTCTTGCTGCGCAGCTAAAAACACGTTTTAAGCATGTATTATTTGTGTTTTGATGTGTAAGGATGTGTTTGAACATTTAAATTGAAACGCGACTCATGTATTACGCCCAATTTTCGGAAGATAGTTCTGTTGACTTTTCAGTAAACTAGAGAGAAAAAAGTGTGCGACAGATAATTGTCCTCAGAGCTCTAATAATGTTATAATGTTAAAAAAATATCTTAGTCAAGTAAGAGTTTCCTTTAATGTTTTGAATCTATTTATCAATTCAGTGGCGTTAGCAAACGACTGGACCACGTTGGTATTAACCTAGTTTGCATCACATTCTTGCATTTCTCTAACAGATGACAATGGGAAGAGTAACAAAACGAGAAGAATTTATTTGTTTAGGTTGGTAAATGGCCGTTGTGTGGTGGTGGTGGTGTTGTAAGGAAGCGTCCAATGACAGACAGGGTTAGCACTATTATGTAAATGGCTGATATGTCCTTTGTTCAGCACGTGGGGGCAGGCCTACCGGAAGGCATTGCAGAATGCCCTGATTATTATCGCTGTAACGGCTAGGGAAGCTGGCGTCACACTGCTTCATGAACAAATAAACGTGAATGAAGGCATCAGATGAGAAACAACGTTATACAACCTGCACAATTCAACATCATTTTCGTCTAAACTGGCGGCCTCCTTTACTGATATGGTTTGACTGATTCGATTATTACTCTGTGTATTTTCAGGTTTAGTTTACTCTAGGGTTTGCCCCTTTACATACATACGTCAGAAAGAAAGAATTAGTGTTCATCTGCATTGAAGTATTCCTGGTCGTCACGGTTGATGTCCTGTACTGTAACTGTCCCGATATTTTAGAAATTTGGGTTACATATTTATGCATATATTTCTTAAATTTATATTACATAAAATCCGGGCCCAAGTAGTAAGCTAGATGAGTATAAGTTATGATCTGTAATAGATTAATAACCTACAGTCAATTGGAGAATTTAATGTCATGACGGCAAACTGGCCATGGTAGCCCAATGGGTAAGAGTGACTGGACGGAAACCAGTAGATCCGTGGTTCAGATCCCGGCCGTGACATTAAATTTTGCATGTCGACTCTATCAATCCAATACCTTAGTCTGTATACGGCTAGTGTGAAGAAATGAAATAGTTTACATCAATTAACTTAAATAATAAGAGTTAAATGGTGTTGCCTGGGAATCAAGTACCTACAAGGGATGTTCAATAAAGAATGATCACAATTTTTTTTTGACACCGTACCTTTACTCATCCTCATAATTTTGATGGTCCTTCTCAAAATAGTCTCCCCTGAATGCGATGCACTTGTCCCAGCGTTTCTCCCAATCTTCAGAGCCATGCAGGAAACCATTTTTGAGATATCCTTCAAAATCGCCTCCGCAGCCTTCACCACTGCTTCTGATGATGGATAATGCCTCCCACGAAGGCGTTTCTTCAAGTTAGGGAATAGAAAAAAGTCACATGGGGCTAAATCCGGACTATAGGGAGGGTGAGGGATGCACCTCTCGTTGATTTTTGCAAGATACTCAGCAACAACATTGGCAATATGCAGCCGCGCATTATCGTGGTGCAGCATCCAGCCTGCTTCACAGAAATGTGGTCTTATGCGCCTGATATGGACTTGCAATGCTTTCAGGACTATTTCGGAAAATGATCTTAAGGTAATTCGTCTATCCTCTCTCACAATGGCAGCAGCAGTGTTGATGTTTTCTTCCATAAGAGCAGTAACTGGAGCACCGGGTCCACCTTCGTTTGAAATTGATTGTCTCCCCTCTTTAAACATTTTAAACCACCTTCGGGCTGTGCTGTAGGGGAGAACAGACTCTCCATAGGCCTCCTGTAACATTGTATAGGCCTCAACTGAAGATTTATCGAGACGAAAGCAGAATTTCAAAGCCGCATATTGTTCCTCGCGTGTTACGTGCATTGCAGCGGTAGGCGATACTGAACATGTCTGAACTTGCCTAGTTCTCACAGGCGGGAAACAGGAGTATCAACAACGAAACTACTACGGCGTGTTTGTTTCACATTAAGCTAACAGAATATAATAAGATTGAATTTTGGTGCGAAAAATTATGACCGTAAAATACTTATGGTCATTCTTTATTAACAGCCCTCGTGCAACAGTAAGTCGCCACAAACGGTGTAACCTCGAATGCGAGAGCCTCTAGTGGTTTACCAAGGAAATGTATGAGTCAATTGGAACATCTAATGTCATGACGGCAAATTGGCCATGGTAGCCCAATGGGTAAGATCGACTGGACGGAAACTATATGATCCGTGGTTGAAATCCCGGCCGTGACATTGAATTTTTCATGTCTACTCTTGTCAACCTACAGGTTCCTGAATTGAGACCAGTGAGTGCAAGTAGTACTTAAGGACGCAAGACTAGCCTAGTTGCAAATAAAGTGTATACAATAGCAATATATGTTATGTTGTCAAACTGTTTATGTATTGGTTTTTCAATCAGGGAGAGGAGTGAAACCCTAAGGCAGTTTTGTGACTCCTACTGGGTAGTGGGATGAGAGTTAGGAGTTTGGATCCCTTAAGAAATGAAACCGTCCTTCACGTTTTTTTTTAAGAAAGCTGACATGGAATAGTTTTTTTTTTTGAAGGGGGGGGGGGACGAGGTACGGGAATTTCTCACTGCACTAGTGTTTTCTTGTTTGGAAGGAGGGACCTTGCACATAAATCAGTGTGCCACCTGATGTTGAAGTTGCTGCCGCATCTGGCCCCAGTCACCAGTTGTTGCAACTTATTTTCTTTTCCATAAAAATGAACACGAGATTGTATAATAAAAGATTTATATCTAGGGGAGAAGTCAGGGCAAGCAGTTGGATTATATTTAGAATTTCACCTTGTCGCCAAGGGAGTGAAACTGTGTAGTAATATCCTTCCAGCGATTGCTTGATAATTGTTTCCCGTTTAAATCCTACTATTTAGAGAAAGTGGTGCGTTTCGACCCAAATGTCAGTGCAAGTATACATTTTGAGATACCAAGCTTGATTTGTAAAGTTCAGGATGTTCCTAATCTCTTGAAACGTCAATTTTCAAAAAGGTGTGGTCATTTCGAAGTGCTCTTTGCATGGAAGATGTTTCTCAAAAATAGCCTTATGATTTTAATTGATGCCATATATTTAAGGTATTTGCATATTTTAAATATTCTGAATTGGAGCCAGTTTATGTGTAAATGGTAAGGTACCAAAAAGCAGCCCTGTTTGAAATGACGTTTTTGTAGATGATTCTTGGTTCGGTTTCCTGTATTCCCAAATGGCTCCGTAACTAGAACGACGTTCGTACAATCTATATAATGGTGTGTGAATGTAACTCATCAGATCTAATGGAAATTAATTTTTCTTTCACACTAGCCGTGTGTAGGACGCACTACGAAGCGATAGAGCCAGACTGAAAAACTCAATGCCATAGCCGGGATTTAAACCACGGATCTTCTGGTCTCCGTTCAGCCGCTCTAAACCATTGAGCTTCTATGGCCAACGTGCCAACATGACATTAAATTCTCCAACTGACTCGTGTTTTTCCCGGTAAACCTCTAGGAGTTCTCAGCACATGAGACAACTACCTTATTGGCGACTTGCTATGCTGTAGGTACTTCGAGTCAGTTGAATTTTATGTCCTGTTGGCACGTTGGCCATAGTAGCTCAATGGTTTAGAGCGGCTGGACGGAGACTAAAAGATCCGTAGTTCAAATCCCGGCTATGGCATTGAATTTTTCAGTCTGGCTCTACCCTTTCATAGTGCGTCCTACACACTGATAGTGTGAAAGAACAATTATCAATTAATTTCCATTAATTGGCCTAATAGTGGTTAACTATAAAGCCCGGGCTTTAAAGTACTTACAGCATAGTAAGTCGCCATTAAGGTAGTTGTCTCATGTGTTTATGAGAACTCCTAGTGGTTTACCGGGAGTAACACGAGTCAGTTGGAGAATTTAATGTCATACCCGGGCCTTAAAGTACTTACAGTATAGTAAGTCGCCATTAAGGTAGTTGTCTCATGTGTTTATGAGAACTCCTAGTGGTTTACTGGGAAAAACACGAGTCAGTTGGAGAATTTAATGTCATATCCGGACCTTAAAGTACTTACAGCATAGTAAGTCGCCATTAAGGTAGTTGTCTCATGTGTTTATGAGAACTCCTAGTGGTTTACCGGGAAAAACACGAGTCAGTTGGAGAATTTAATGTCATACCCGGGCCTTAAAGTACTTACAGTATAGTAAGTCGCCATTAAGGTAGTTGTCTCATGTGTTTATGAGAACTCCTAGTGGTTTATCGGGATAAACACGAGTCAGTTGGAGAATTGTGTCATGTTGGCACATTGGCCATAGTAGCTCAATTGTTTAGAACGGCTGGACGGAGGCCAGAAGATACGTGGTTCAAATCCCGGCTATGGCATTGAATTTTTCAGTCTGGCTGTACCCTTTCATCACATCTAGTTCTAATACTTCGTTGAGTATATATTTTAACATAAAAATGTAAAATATGAGACTGTAAGTTAAAGTGGTAAACCTCCAAACTATAGATTCTATTTTCAAATATTCTTGTATAATGTGATTATGGGAACCATTTGACATTTGGGACTTGGTGCAACTAATAATAATGAAGAATTGCGATCTGTTACAACTGGATATACAGTTATAACATGCCCGCCTCTGTAGCGTAAATGGTAGCGTGTTCGCCTCACGTTCAAGATGTCCCGAGTTCGAATCTCGGTCAGGGTGAGTTATCTGGATAAGGCCTTTTCCGGGGTTTTCCCTTGTTCTTAGAGACGAATGTCGGCTAACTCTAAGCTCCATGGATCCTGGCTTCGTTTGAGCATCATTTCATCCATTCCATTCATCGTCCGATATGACAACATTGGAGGACGTAAATTAAAAAAAAATTACAACATAAGAAGCTGCATATTTTATAATACCAATACATGCTATCACAAAATTTCAAGAAAAGTATCTCTTTGCTCCCCTTAGTAGAAGATGGTTTTTGTAAGATTTTTAAATTTTTATAATATTTATATACGAATATAATAATTTGTAACTGAACTTCATATTATAAAAAATGATAAAAGATTTCTTAAAATTATAATCATCTTTTTAAAAAAAATTACTTACCATCCTTGCGTTAATAAACATTTTCAAAAAAAATTGAAGGGTTTTATATAACTTTGGTTCCTCAAAATAAATATAGTATTACAAATTTACTGCACTTCTCTAAAAAAAAAAAAAAAAAAAACATAAAATTCCTAATAGTAAAAAATCATGTACTTATCAAGTTGTTTCGATTGTGATAAAGTTTATATTGCTAAGACGAAACGTAATTTGGAAACCAAAGCGAAAGAACATTTTCGTAACATTAAGTATAAACAAAGTGATAGATCAGCCGTAGCAGATCATTTTTGGTCATTTAACCATGAAATAAATCCAGAAGTTACATTATTACAACAGTTAAATGGTCCGATAGATTTAGTCTGGGAAAATATATTTATTTTAAAAAATAAACATCGCATAATGAATTTTGAAATACCGGCAGTCGATTCTGTTTTTAAATTTGTTTCATTTCAGATTTTGGTAGAACTGGGAAAAAACATGATAATCTCTAGTGAACGTGACCTTGACAAGGAGGCTGTTTGAGGTTTTACCTGAAGATGTGAAAAACTTTTTCACGAAATCGCGATCCTAATCACTTAATAAGAAAACTTTTATCATTTCTTGTAAGTGAAGTTTTATGTTACAAATTATTAAATTCGTATATATTTGTTTGCTTTACTGTTAATAGCTTCATATTTTACGTATTTTTAATATTTATTTGTGGACCACTTTGCGTAAGAATGTGCATTAATTTCAGAACTGATCCGGTACAGTGTTTGTGTAGAGCTCCATGACCACAATGACTTGCTTACAATGGTTCGGATTTATCTGATAGCAAAAATGTACACCTCTAATTATCTCTCTCTCTCTCTCTCTCTGTGTGTGTGTGTGTGTGTGTGTGTGTGTGTGTGTGTGTGTGTGTGTGTGTGTGTTTTTATCCTAGGTTCATTGATGTAGAAGGACCTACATATATGACTAATCGCCATTTCATATACAAGGTGTATATAAATAAATATGGGGGGTTTAACTCTTTATAACATTTATCACATTAAACACAGTTATAAATGTAATGTCAAATGAAGAAGCAACTCAAACAGTTTTACCAAAAGCCTTATAAATGTTCAATGTGACTACCCTTTGTCACACTGCACACATCAAGTCTATAGCCGAGTTCTTACCAAACGTTGATACGTGTGTATTCAGTAATTGTAGCAACAGCTGCTTCAATCCGGTTTCTTAATTCAGAGAGGTCAGCTGGTAATGGAGGTGATGAAGCCCAAAAGGTAAAAATCGCATGGCGTTTGGTCAGGAGAACGTGAAGGTCATGAATAGCAAGACCTGTCATTGTGGCCCTAGCGACCTATCCAGCGCTCGGGTACAGCGACGTTCAACCAATCGCGTACTACGTTGTGCCAGTGGGGTGGCACACCATCTTGCTGGAAAATAAGGTTCTCTTGCTCATTTTCTTCCAACTGAGGGAAGAGACCTTGCTCTAGTGTATCACGGTAAGAAGTGCCAGTTACAGTAGGTTCACCGAAAAAGAAAGGCCTATAAACTTTTCGCCGGGATACGGCACAAAAAACATTTACTTTAGGGGAATCTCGTTAAATTTATACCATCTCGTGAGGATTTTAGGAGACCCAGTTGCGCACATTATGAGTGTTAACATGTCCACTAAGGTGAAAGATCGATTCGTCACTGAAGACAACACGATCCATAAAATCATCATGGTCATGAAACAACATATTTGCGAAGTTGGCACTAAATTCGTGGTCTGTCGGCTTACTGTAAACGGCAAGGACGTAGCCGTAAGCGTTTTCTTACAACTTTCCTAACAGTCGACACAGGAACTTGTAATTCACGATTAGCCTTCCTGGCTGATTTCTTTGAGCTACGAGTGAACGAGTCTTTCACTTGCTCAACAGTCTCTTCACTTACTCATGGTCGTCCCGTGCTCTTCGCTTTAAGAAGACAGTCGGTATCTTCAAACTGATGATACCATCTATGAATGTTATTATTAGGAGGATCACAATCTAACTTAATGCAGGACACACGTTGCACAGTAACTACAGATTCGGTCTTTGCAAACTGCAAAACACAAAACGCTTTGTTTACTAGTCGCCATCTTTGCTACTACCGCTGTCTAGCGGATTGCGGCAGAAACATTGCACGCACATGCACACTGGTGCCAACAAACAAAACTATTTGAGTTGCTTTTTCATTTGACATAACATTTATAACTGTAAGTTTAGTGTGATAAATATTATAAAGAGTTAAAATACCGGTGTTCATTTATATACACCCTGTATAAATGCTTTTATTTCCATTGAAATGTAAATAAAGCTCCACCTGTTTGCCCTGTTACACAATGCGTGACCTGGGCCATGGTACCAGGTTTTAAAAGGCACGTGGTTGTTGCAACTTTGTAGCAGTTTCATTTGGATAAAGCACCGCGTTCAACCACCATTCAAAATGCTCTTTGTCTCGCATTTAGGTTCATTACGGACTTAGCGTTGTTGTGCACGAGTTAAAAATATTAAATTATTCTCTATAATTAATATTAAAAATTGAATGTACTATATATATATACTCGTATATATACAGCATGGTTTAAACTGTGGGAGTGATGCGATAACACGTAGGTCCGTTGAGCATTTCATATTCCTATATTATGAAGTAAATAACTAACAATGGTTTGACATACCTCTTTAAAGTGTAGTGTGTTTTATGTTCTAAGTACCTACGTGGAAAAAATGAAAGTAATGAGAAATGAGACCAGAAGACTTACCATTAAGACGGATGAAGGCAGTTAAGATTTTACTCGTGGATAAACCATTCAAACTTAAACCAGTAGGTATATTATGAACCAAAGGATTGGCATATCTAGTCCACGAAGTGACAGTTTCGTTACATAGTAAAGTAGGTGGCTCTATTTGTGTACCAAACGTTAATTTATTGCGCTGGAGCGTTAAATCCGCGTGAGCTATGTTTTTGTGTCAAAAAAGTGCGACCATCAGATACGTGTATATGAGGTGCGTTCAAGTTATAACACTTTTTTTTCAGGACTGGGACCAGATAGGAACTTCCGGTTCCTTCTAAAATACACGTGAACTCGTTGTGAATGCGTGACCGAGATGGTAGCACTGTACAGTGCATAGAACTGTAGTGGCAGCGACGAGAGTTAGGACTGTTTTGATACTTAAAATCTCGACGTTTTTATTGCAAGAACAGCGAATAATAATTTGTTTTCTCCATTTTCGCGGTGTGACACCTATTGAAATTCATCGCCAATTGAGTGAGGCATGTGGTGATGGTACCATGGATATGTCTAATGTGCATACATAATTCAGTAGTGAGAATGATAAGAGATCTCCGATCGTGTAATGAGGTTTTGGTTTAGATTTATTGGGAAGATGACTGTCCGGGTTGATTCACAGCCTTGTCTATGTACAAATCTTATGAGGGCTGTTCAATAAAGAATGATCACAATTTTTTTGACAATGTACCCTTACTCATCCTGATAATTTTGAAGATCCTTCTCAAAATAGTCTCTCCTGAATGCGATGCACTTGTCCTAGCGTTTCTGCCAGTCTTCAAAGACATGCTGGAAACCATTTTTGAGAGATCCTTCAAAATCACCTCCGCAGCCTTCACCACTGCTTCTGATGATGGATAATGCCTCCCACGAAGGCGTTTCTTCAAGTTAGGGAATAGAAAACAGTCACAGGGAGCTAAATCCGTACCATAGGGAGGGTGAGGGCTGCACTTCATGTTGATTTTTGCAAAATATTCAGCAGCAACATTGGCAGTATGCGGCCGCGATTATCGTGGTGCAGCATCCAGCCTGCTTCACGGAAATGTGGTCTTTTGCACCTGATGTGGACTTGCAATGTTTTCAGGACATCCCTGTAGTATTGTCCAGTTACTGATGTGTGTGCAGGTACAACATGCTGATAAACCGTTCCATGAATATCAAAGAATGAGATGACCATAACTTTCCCAGCAGAAGCAATCACTTTTGCTTTTTTGGGGATTGGTGATGAAGGAGATTTTCACACTGAGCTTTGCTGTTTGCTCTCAGGATCAAAATGATGTAGCCAAGTTTCATCAGCAGTTGTTACGTTTGAAAGAAACTCCGGATCTTCCTCTAACATCAACTTCAACTGCATGTTACCTCCATCGCAGCGGTAGGCGATACTGAACATGTCTGAACTTGCCTGGTTCTCACAGGCGGGAACCAGGAGTACCAACAATGAAACTACTACGGCGTGTTTGTCTCACATTAAGCTAACAGAAAATAAGATTGAATTTTAGTGCGAAAAATATGTCCGTAAAAAACTTATGATCATTCTTTATTGAACAGCCCTCGTACCTCTTCTTGAACTGTTCGCTCCTAACGGAGCAGTGTTCTCCCGTCTCACTATCGCTGCATGCTTCGTTTTATAGTTATACTGATGATGTTATTTATGGCTTCGAGCTGGTAATGGCTAAACCTGTCTGTGCATTTAATTTCATTTGCCGCGTATGCTTCTCATTAGGCACATTAGAGCAATATGTACCCAGCACACGGTAGGGGGTCTGGGACGTGCAAGGTATAGCAACAATGTTAATGAATAAGGAAGTAACTTTAATGTTAGTTTGGGGATATATAACATCTTAGTTGTTTTATAGTTTCAGATTGACGCTATTAGGTTCTAGACAGTCACGAATCTTAACTCCAAAGATGGAGGAATGTTTCTTGATTCACGGAGTTGTTTTCGGCATTCGCCTTTAACAGGTTGAACTACTTCAATGTAAGAACTTGTCCCAACCGGTAAAGAACCAGTGACAGCCGGACATGAGTGGCTTGGAATGCACTAAAAAGGCAAATATATTACAGAACCTACTGGTACTATTACCGTATAATGAATTCCCAAGAACAAAGAAATACACAAATACGCAACTTGTTTCCTTACGAATTTCGACCCTTAAAATAAAGATAAATAAAGTCCGCAAGTACAAATCCACTTTTCTGTTAACACTGGAGTACTATTTTGTGTTTCAAATGGAAAGGTATTTGTCCTTGAGAGCTACTAGACGAGCAACCAATCGGAGTCCTGCGGTGTTGTATTGCATTCCCCCTAAGTGGTGTGTGACGAGCGCCAAACTAATCAATCTCTATTAAATACTATTCACACTAAGACAAAAATTCAGATTTTGCCAAAACTGATCCACGAGGAAGGAGAGAGTAATGTGTTTAACATTAACAGCAAAAAAACCCATATTTTTAGCTCAAATAGTTTTCCTAATACAAATAAATAAAGTAGATACCATTATAACAGTGCATTGCGACGTAAGCACTGTAATGAACATTATTATTGGTTGGCATGTATGCATGAACGTATATTTGAAATTACTCACAACTTAAACGTCAACATTTGACATGATGTGATAAAAGAAATATGTACTTTGAATAAGCCAAGGTTTTGTTAAATTCGATGAGAGGAAACAATACACTTCTTGCTAGTCTGGCAGAACATGTTTGGTCACATTATATTTTTGTTTATGAATGGTTCGTAATCTCTATTTACTCTATAGTTCAAAACAACATTATTCAGTTACTCTTCCATGAAAAAAAAAATGTATCAGCTGGATCAATGAGACCCGATCCACCTTTCGTCCCCCTTACTACTGCTAGAACAATCCAATAGAATTAATATGGGCTCACATTATGTTGCAAACGGAAATAATATTTTTAAATTGACTGACGTTGAACGACTTATTCACGAAGAAATTGACAAGACTGGGAAAACTGCGTGAGACATCAGATAAACTGCAAGAAGACGAATTTTGGAAAGAAATAGTACGTAACGATATTTTGGAACCTATCATCATAAATTTGCAATACTCAGACGTTGAAGGCAATGACAATGACAGATTATCTCTTAACATAAGTAACATTCACAACTATACGGATGCACCGCTGGTATTTTCGTTGGATTAGAAAAATAAGTAATTCATAAACTGTAATTAACTTTAAACTAAGTATATAAACCATTTGCGTAACATACAAATATTCATGTTACAGTTGTGATTTCAACAACTGCATTATTATAAAACTTTGGAAAATTCAGTTTGCGTTCCCTTAAGTCTAGTGCCACGAACACTTGGATGTGTGCGAGAGAGAAGGAACTATAAAAAGAGTAGGGATAACAAGGTGGCAACGGTGAAGGCTCTAACGCATCTAATTCGCTACAGGCGAGAACTCTTAACATTTGAAACAAATAATAGATACACGCTCGGTATTACTATACCGTTCAGTAGACTCCACATCGGAGTGACTGACTTTCTAGGCTACACATTTTTGCACTGTGTTTTTCTGTACCCAGTACACCGTTGAATTATCCCTCAAAACGGTGGCATTTCACATCCGTCATATTTATAATACCTTTTATTGGGTGTCGTGCATACAAATGCTGATCGGAAGTGGAAGAGCTGGCAAACAAAGATAAACGGCAGAAGAAAGCCTGGCTAAAATTGTCTGTCGTGAGGAAGGAGATGTGAAAGTATTAAGGATGGAAGAAAACTTACAAGATTTAAAATGGAAATAATTAATAGAGAACAGTGAAGTAATTGGTAATCCAATTTTAGGAGTTTATATAAGTTGGGTGTTTTTGTTCTGAGATTCAGAGACCTGGGAACTTAAAAATACTTATCATTTGATCTAATTACAAATCAACAGGAAGTTAAATATGATAAAATCTGAAAAAAGAAGTGAAAGCGTTGGCCGAAAGTGTGTAAAATTTGAAAAATTAGGCTAGGTGAGTGAGCAAAGGAATAAGTCGGAAACAAAAGAGGCAAATTGTTAATTAAAACGTGATATTGTAGCACGGAAATTTTGAAGAGTAACTACTTATGAAGCAAAATCAGAAAAGAAAAGGAAACCTACACGTTTTGGACACTTAGGGACCAAACGGGACTTAAGGGCACGGCCCGCCTCGGTAGCGTAGATGGTAGTGTGTCTGCCTCGCGTTCAAGGGATCCCTAATTCGAATCTCGGTCAGGATGAGGTACCTGGATAAGGTTTTTCCCGGGGTTATCCCTTATCCAGAAAGACGAATGTCGGGTAGCTCTGAGCTCCATGGCCCCTATCATTTCATCCTTTGCATTGATCGTTCTATATGACTTATGCCAACAGGTGTTAAGACTTAACACGAGTTTAGCAATAGTTAAAACAAAAATTGCATTTCACCAACAAGTGTTAGCTTAAGGTTAAACTAACAAGCCGTACTTAACAATTGTAAATAGTCAAGACGGCGGGCGTGAACGCAGCTGTTGATGTCAATTTGCTATATTTAAGACCGTCTAAATGGCATTCGTAATAGAGTACGGCCTATGAGGAGAAATGATTTTGAGCTATCACAAGAAAATTTTCTATAGAGGTATAGACTGTCGAAACAAGTTGCTATGAGGGTTACTGCGAAAGTACAAAAGAGGTTAGATCATGCATCGAAAGGAATATGCCGATCTCGCCGTTGCTTCAAGTTATTAATAACTTTGCGATTTTATTATTCAGTAAATTATGTGGATAATACACTGTCCACATTCCGTCTTGAAACGTTCACGTAACTGGTACTTCTTCGCTTCTCGTTTTAAATTTACGTAATACTGACAAAGTAGTTTCGTGCTTCTATTATTGACACATGCATTTGAATTAAATTCTTTTCCAATATTTTCCCACGTGACATCTTTCTCTTTTTCATTCACCGCGTTCGTCCTTTTATTTTCCACTATATCCTTACACTTCGTCACCAATTCAATTAACAATTCTTTCTCCATCGATGAGAAATTTGTCTCACGGCTTTTGTTTACGATTTTGTTTACCCGCCATTTTTCAGCTGTGCGCAGACGAAAATTGTCACGTATACAAAAATGCGTATGGTTTAATAAATTACTAATATTTGATAAGTTATTTTTTCATAATAATCATCAGTTATGTTTAATGAACATGTCGGCCAAACCAAAACATATGCAATTCCTTCATTGTGAAAATCCTAGCCTTAGTGAGAGCATCTTTCCAGTAAAATGTGTTCTGAACTTGCATTTAGTAAAATGCCTCTTTTTAAAAACGATGCACAAATGCAGGTGACAAAACAGTCGAGTGTGGAAGTACATTTGTGAGTTCCTTGGGAGTGGAGTTGAAATGTTAAATATGACGCGTGGCATGCCAAGGTCACGATGAGTCATGCAAGGTGCCGCTTTTCGATTTATATAAGGCAAGGGAAAAACCCAAGCGGATTTATTGCTCCTCTCAATGAACGGATTGCGCCATAAACCCAGGCTAATTGTCATATATACTAACTTCTAGCAGCTGTTGTTAGCATTATTTTTCTACAGTATATAACATTCTTATTCGCACATATTAGGTTTTTAATAAAAAGCCATTCTCTATTACAAAAATATAACGGTGTGCAACAGAAACTTCATTTATCCTAAGAAAATGATGTAAATGTTTCTTTCTAATTGATGAGATCGATTTCATAAACATTCGTCACATATTCAGTCATCAAACAACTTCGTCAACGATACTATCACAGGTTACTATGTTTTTCCAGTATTACCAAATTCTGAAAATAGAATCGACTGCTGGTATTTCAAAATTCATTATGCGATGTTTATTTTTTAAATAAATATTTTTTCCCAAACTATTAAGTCTAACGGACCATTTAATTGTTCTAATAATTTAACTTATGGATTTATTTCATGGTTAAAAGACCAAAAATGATCTGCTGCGGCCAATTTAGCAGTCTGTTTGTACTTAATGTTACGAAAATGTTCTTTCATTCTGGTTTCCAAATTACGTTTCGTCTTTCCAATATAAACTTGATCACAATCTAAACAATTAGATTGACAAATACCGGATTTTTATTGTTAGGAATTTTACCTTTTTTAGAAAAATGTAGTAAATTTTTAATATTGTATTTATTTTGAGGAACTAAAGTTATACCAGACTCTTTAAAAAAGATTTGAAAATGTTTATTAACCCAAGGATGGTAAGTAAACATGGGTTAATATACATTTTCAAAAAAAAAAAAAAAAAAAGAGTTATAAAAGAGTTACATTTCTTTATGGCTACAATGGAAAACAGGAAATGGAGTGATGGCGGACGTTTCAAAATAGATTGCTCTGGTGCTGTCTGTAAAATTCCACAGTTCTTTGATGTGATCTATGCCCTGGAGGAAAAGCTGAGTAGCAGTACTTTAAAAATGACAAGGGACTGAAAACTCAAACGAATAAGAAATAATTTAAATAGGGTATTTAAAAAATTGTGAGTTTAACAAAAGTATGTAGTTACACAAAAGTCCCCCAATACCATGTTTCGAATTTGGTTTCCTTAGATTCTCAGTGAAACATGCTATGGTGTATATAAGAACATTTTTAGACATTAATCATGCCCTTAATGTTGTTAACAGTGTAAAATGTGGTTTGGTTTACTTTGCGCTGAGCAAAATATATAGTATGCCCACGACAAGAAGGCTAGAGGGGAATGAAGGTCGGAGGAGCTGGAACTGTTTATCTGCCGCGGTAGCAAATCTGTTTACTAGGGAATGAGTGTGTGAGAATGCATATGAGTCACCCATGCTGCGAGATCTAGGGTAAGGGCGCCATATTTCGGATACCATTTTTATTTTTGGGGTATTCTACATGTTATAGTACATCAATAGACACGAAATTCTGTGACAACGTTCTTTATGCATATTAGCTTACAGTCGCTTAGTAAAAAATATCTTATAAATTAAGTTCACATAAGACATAATGAAAACGATTAAAGAGCATTTGGATTAGGTTACAAAAATGGTGACTAATTTCGTATACTTTTGTGGAGTGCGATAAGCCAGTCGAGAGTGTCTCTTCATAAAATCCCTGAGACATTTTTTCCAGCCATACCACTACTCGAATCAAATGGATGCGTTGCATTATTGATCAAAGCTAGCTGGAATGCCATTCGTCTAAAGGGCTTTTTTAAAGTCCAAAATAGCGATCATCCTTAACCGTACAGCATGCAGCCAGTACGGTTTCCAGCTTCTCACCAAGTGCGCACTCTTTTCCGATTTTTGTAGTCAACAAACTGTCAATATCTTTCTGTTTGTGGTTTACATAATTCTCTAGTGTAGAGCGAGGTACTCCATACCATTTAGAAGCTTTTAAAAATCCATTTTCTTCTCCTTGACGGTCTTTACTGCTTCTCTCATTGCTTCTTCTGACCACCTCCTGCGCCCTGGTGCCATCTGATGAACAAAAGGTCTTTTAGATTGGTAAAATATTGTTCATTCCGAAATTACGGTGCCCTGTTGTATCCGAAATTAAGAATTCTGCCATACTGAATAAATAACAGTTTGTATTTAACGAGATATAAGTAATTTCAAATGTTAATGCATATAAGAAAACTATCATATTACAGACAGTAATTACCTGATTTAGGACCTTACCTTAAGCTCAAAAAATCGCTCTGAAAAGTGATCTTCAAACACTGATCGTGAACAAAACAAGTTACGAATGCTACTTCATTGCAACTAACTGCATAATGGCTAGAGGTTCACTGTGTTCACATGATTTCCGAGGGAGTGCACTAGGTCACGGAGCATCCGAAATTAGGCACCTATCCCAAATATGGTGCCCTTACCCTTATGTTTGTTGCAGTAAATGTAACGATATGTATGGGTGAGCTATGTGACAATAAACGAATCTTCCATCCTTGTCAAACTGGGAACGAGAGCATAAACAACGAGGAGCCAGCAAATGTGATTACTAGAGCCCGGATTTGTTAGCGCAATCAAATGGTGAAAAGGCAAGCATATAGGCACGAAAAATGAAACAAATAAGCATCAATAATAAGCAAATAAAAATTAAAATTTGATCATAAATATATTGTTTCATAGAACTCTTGCCTTACGTAACCTTGTTACAGTACATGAGGGATGTTATCTTGTGTGAAGCTCCTGCGGTTGTCAGTGAATTCTTTATACAGTGCAAAGGATCTCTCAACGTCGCATGACGTCACTGGAACATATGAAAAACACCACTGTTCTTCTTGAGTGAACTCCTCTTCGATATACGTTTCTATACCAGAAACTTTTTTAGATATTTTACACAGTGTTTCGTAACCAGGGCTTTACGTAATACCTTATTGGGTTTTTCAAATACAGTTTTAGCAATACGTGAGTCTCTTGAAGACAAGGTTGCTCAAATTTTATCTATCAAGAATGTTCCAAACTCTCAAATGTGTTATAAAAGCAAGTATTTTGGAGAAACTGTTATGGATGCCAGTATTAGCAAAACAAAACATTCCTGTGTTGCTTGCATCTTCTGCACCTACTTCATGGAAAGGTTCGGCGTAGTACGACACAGCCTTTAACTAAAAACACCATCGAGTTAAAACTGGCTGAGGAGGTAATGATAAATTTGGAAGGACTTCAGGAAATGTAATTGTAATCGGTGACAGTACGGTTTGTTTACACTAGAGACAAGAAAATCCACGTGTTTATATTGGCTCCTAACTCAGTGGGACGACGTAAACTACCTGAATGATAAAATGATGGCCAAGAGTGAAAATTTACTTTTATATTTACACGAGTTGGATAAAATAAGCTATTTTAATCAAAAGGAATAAAGTAAGTGAGCAAACTCCATATTTCAGCAGAAAGCATTGATAAGCATTTCGCTTGGAAATCCGGGCTCTAGTGATTACGTTACACATTTCTCTAGCTTGCCTTCTTGTCGTGGGCAAACAGTACTGTGGGAAAATGATCGGTAGTAAATAATGGTGCCTTTGGGGAGTCGTTAGACATGGCATTTCTCCGGGTAAATACGCGGACAAGCACCTTCAGTTACTGTATTTGTTCGACAAAAGCTTGCTTTCATGATCGAGAGGTAGGGTAAAGCTGGGTATAGAATGACAGTCTTGCTTTGATTTAGAAATGAGAGAACATGAATAACATTTATAACATTTGTGGATTGGACATCCCTTTAACGGCCAAAGCTACGGATTGGACCTAATAGATTTATGTACAGTTATGCAAGGCAATAAGGGTTAGTTTGGTGTGGATAGAATCTGGAAGGATGACTTTGATGTGGATGTTTCCTGTACCTGCCATGCTGTTGAGTATTTTTTATATTTATTTGTACAGTTTCCATTACAATTTCAATACAATAAATTGTATTATAACTCCTGTACAAATACATAAAATTGCTGACCCTAAGATTTACTCGTTGACTCAGGTCCCCTGACCGTAAGCCTTTGGGTTTACTGAGCAGCTTGGTGTCATTTCCTCTTGACCTTCGCTTCTTTTGTCCTAATCCAGTTTTCTCTTAACCTATATAAGAATTCTCCTATACATCTATTTTTCTTTTCTCCCATCCCCGTTATCATGGATACCGCCAATATCTCTTTACTCACGATGTCCCATTTCTTATCCCATATTTTTCTCCTGCAATCTGTTAACTCCTTACATTCTACCAGGTAAAGAACAGTGCTCTCTTCATCTCCACAACATTCACACATCCCTACCTCGTTACTTCTCAACCCTTTTAGATATATTATTCCTACTCTCATCCATGCTATGTCTTCCCTTCCAGTTTTGTCACATTGATCTATATATTTTTCCCTACCCCATTCTGTCTTATAAAATTTCAGAGATTTCTTTTCTTCTATACTTTCCCATATCTCTTGCCCATCTATATCTTGTACTCTAGTTCTCACTTCCTTCCAAAAAAACCGCTTTGATTTGTCTCCTCTACTCTCCATAGATCTCCCATGTCTATCTTCGATACCGTTCTTTCCAATTCCGACCATCAACTGTTTGTTTTTAATGCTTTTCTGTTGCTTCATGCACAGATTCAATAATTCCCCTTTCTGCCCTTTAATACACTTATACCAGAATTTCAATATTCTCTCTATTATTATTCCCCTCCTTTTTGTATTACCTAGCTCTAGTAATGCCACTTCTCTTGGTGCTGATTTTGGCAGCCCTAGTAGTTCTTTACAAAACAATCCATACATCTGGTCTAATTGTGTTCCTATCTCTGATGTGCCCCATACATTGTTCTGGCTTCAACGATCGCTTCATACATTCTTTCTAAACATCTGACATCTCCAGTTTATGTTTACATATTCTTACCCCTGTCTTTGCTGCCCTGCCATTAGCTATCACTTTTCTGGCTCTGTTGTTGAGTAAATAAGTAGCCCTGGCAACATACTTAAAACCTCCCATTATTATTTGCAACAATAATTTGTGTAGTGTTCACTCGTGATAGAAGAAAGAGAGACAAAAGTATAAGAATAGCAACAGAGAGGGCCACTGGATTTCTGTGTCAAAAAGTAGTTTGTGCAGTACCTGATATCACTGGATGTAATTTTCAAATCGGTCCATTTTAAGGAGAGTACGTGATGCACCTACATATACGCTTATGCATGGCCTGTAAAGCTGCGCATGCGTAGTCACTCCACTTACAAATGTTTACATGATGTTTGCAATAGGGCTCGTATTATTTGTTCCAATGGCAAACATAACGAAGAGTAACAACCACTATTAAAATTTTCAGTTTAATATTTATTGAAAAGTAGAACGGGACAGTTTTATTATTATTTTTCAACAAATAGAGAATACCATACAAATACAAATACCATACAGAATAGAGAGAGCGAGGGTTATGGGAGGTATAGAAAGGGAGTGAAAGAGATGGGGGAGAGACAGGGGCGCTGTGGGTTCATTTAGCTTTGTGTTTCACTTCCCAATTTAACTTCGCACTATATTACGATATGTAATTTTAGCTCGAATAGAAAATGTGAAGCCATTTCTCGATATGAGATTGACAAAAGATGAGTTATTGCTAGTTGTGAAGTTCGCAACTTGATTCGTGTGCACTAAATGCCAGACTATCTGGACAAAAGTTTGCTTTGCTTGATATAAAATTTAAGGCATCTCCCTCCCACGTTAACCTCGAGGTGATGGTTTGTCACGCGAGTGTAAAGGTAATGGCTTTTCTTAGTACCGAAAGGTAAAGGGCGTCATTTCTCTGTCCATTTCTAACGTTGCCTAGTTTTACCGTTGACGTAAGACATTTCTTGCTTAATTATTTAACGGCCTTCCCTTTAGGAAGTTGAACTACTGTCACTGTCACCTTTGTGACGTCATACTAGCTCCGTAGAAATCATGAGTCAGTGTAAACTGTTGTTATGGAGGTTTATTTTTTTATCTGCATCATATTAAATGAGATAAATGTATGAAGGAAACTTTGTTACGATTGAGCGAACACCCGTGAAGCAACTCCTTAAGGACTTAGCAAGCCATTTGCATCTATATAGTTCTGGAAGGGTTGAGCAGTTACTCGGGAAAACCAAAAGACGTGTATTTTGTCCGCTATGAATCTTACACATACCGTGTATGGGCATCGGTAATTGCAACGTGTTGATGAAAACAGTTGCATTCCATTTCCCCATAACATGCACAGATTATTCCAATTTGTTGGTTGTTGCCGCAGAAAAGAAATATAGGATACTTAAGTGTTAGTCAACCCTTTCGAAATCCTTAACGTCGTGACAATGATGACAGTACCAAGTTCGAACGGTGACGAATTGAGGAAAACATTATTTCTAATGTTGTATTTCTACACGGTTTGTGTAGCTAAGGTGGACTCTGTCGTGGCAGTTTGGGAACGGGAGAAAGCCCTAGGAAGATACAAACCTTGATATTCATCCAACTTTTTTTTTTAGTTATGCCAGGAGTACAGAATTCCTGCTAAAACGTTTGTTATTAATTATTATTATTGTTGTTATTATTCCGTGCCATAACCGAGTGGTAAGACAGCTCGACTCTGACCAAGGCGGCCCGGGTTCTATCCCAGACGATCGCAAAGTGAGATTTGTAGTGGACAACACGGTGCTGGGGCGGGTTTTCTCCGGGTCCTCCGGTTTCTGTCGCCCCGATTCCACCAATTACTCCATTCATCTTTCCTAGCATTCATTTCACCCTCATACTATCATCCACTTTTCTCGCTCTCATCCCACACGTTGGACTGGCCCCTCAACCCTGGTTCCTCTATCAGACTCAGTGCTGCGGCTTCCCTTGCCCCGACTTTCCTGGCTGGTGGAATCCGTGTCCCTTAAGGGTATGTATGACTGAAATTTTCAAATTCTGAACTAATAATGCTAGATTTTTCAAATTTATACCATAGGTGTAGTATAATGTAAACATGTTACAACCTACATTTAAACCATTTTGCTCCAGCAGTTTAGAAATTATGATAAATTTTGTATGTTTTTTGTTACGTCACTAAAAAAGTCCCTTGCGACAAAATACTTTGAATGTTGGTCTAATATTTTAACCTTATGTTCATAATACACATACTTTTTGAAATTGCTCTGGGTTTTTCTGTGTCTCCTTTAGTTTAGGTCACAAAAATTTTTTAATTTACAAATATTCTTTTTTTGTCTAAAAAACTAAGTTTTGTGTTTGAAAATTAAAAATATATGCTTATATACATTTCACAATAAAACCTAGGGCAATTTCCATTCCTCATGATATTCTGATTCTGTGTAGGACATTTCATGAATGAAGTACAAAAACTGCATCGCAAGGAGCATTTTACAGGAAGAAAAATGCTGAAAATATGAACATTGAGAAAACAGAGATTAAAGATTTGATTGCATAACTCACTTTAAAATCCACCAGGCTGATAGGTTGGACCCTCAGATTTCTTTTTCCTCTCCTCTGTTGCTGCTTTTTCCACCTTTTTCTTCTTTAGATGTTGCTTTTCTTCTGCACAACTTAGCTTCTTGCTTTGCAGGATACGAGTCTGATCTCGCTGCACTGGAGTTTTCCTTGCTGAGTCTACTACACTTTCACCTCTGATATTTTGCTGCAGCTCCAATGACTTAAGACTACCCATGTTAAACTCACTGATGCTTTTAATAACAGCAAGATCCAATTTTTGTTTTGATATGAAAACTTCCTTTGGGCGCTTATTCCACATGACATGATGCAAAGATTCATTGGCATTCTGTGTTTTTCCTGTTTTGCACCTCTCTAGTAATGTTGTAGAAGCCAGCCTCTGATATATTGGCAACATTTTAGGAACTATTTTGTCTGAAGGCCTTATTTTTCTGTTCTTGAATTGAAAATTTAAGAACGGAAAACAGACAAAGAATGTGGATGTAGGCAAAAGAGGGCGTGACTCTGACAGAGTTTAAAGGCCACCGACACTTAAATAAGCATTTAAAAATGGCGTTCGGAGGCAAATTATGCATTTTTCACATTCGGGAATGTCTAAATTATTTTACAGAATTAAAATAAAAAAAGTTGTTATTTTAACGATTTTCATGAAATTTCAGTCATACATACCCTTAAGACAAGGCTACACTAAAAATTGCAAATTCTATAATAATAAACCTATCATTATGAATATTTAGCCACATAATTAAAGTATCATGTTAAACTTGCATTCAAATTTTCATGCTGCTACACCAAATAGTTCATTACTGCCGATATAAAATGTTCTTCGTGTCAAAAAATTTGAGCTTTTAAGTTGAATTTTTGTTTTTGGCTAGTACATACCAATTTTAAAAGACCCACATTGTTAGTTTTTGGAATATGCTTGTAGCATTTGTTCTAAAATATTTTCCATGTGTTAGCTCTCAAAATTATCAAAAATATCAACTTTTTTGTTCCTTAACACCTTATAATTGTCAAAACATCAGCATTAACAAAACAGAGGAATGTGAAGTTTCTTAGTTACTTATTATGGACCTATCCTGTAAGTTTCACCAAGTTACATAAAAAACTTTGACGCGTGAGGCATTTTGTATACTGAAAAGTGTTAGGAAAAAAAAGTTTCTGAGAAAATTAATTTTCAAGTAATGATTGTTACTTTTAACGATTGTTAAAGGTCTCTTTAAATTGTCACGCGATGGCCTAAAATGGTGTAGATGATAACAATAGCATGCCATCTATTACTACACGCCCTAAGCTATAGTTGCCCTGCTGGAACGGTTACCATGGATTTATCTTTGGTAATAGATACCTCTCAGATAACGCACTGATTACTCCACGTGGAGTGAATATATATCTGTCATTTGCAATTCCTGCGAACTCCATTGGCTGAAGTGATGCGTTCATTGGTGCTTAGTACAGGGCCGGCAGGCGCGTCGGTGCCCCTCTCAGTCTTACAGGAATAATCATTGCGTTATCTGAGAGGTATCTATTACCCAAGATAAATCCATGGTAACCGTTCGAACAGTGCGACTATACCAAAAATGTCGAAAAAGTGCCATGATTTTCAACATTTTGTGTGAATTTTCAGTGTATCCTTGCCTTAACCCGGTATCGGTTATGTAAAGGAGGGAAAATGATGATGATTATTATTAGAACATTTACATATCAAATTTTTGGGTGGATTGAGCATTTGCTGCCCCTACGTGAGGGTATAGGAAATGCCCATTGCCTTGAGACTTGCAGAATTCAGACTGCTTATATTTAAATGCCATACACCGTTCAATTTAGAACAATAAATATATTTTTTCCAGAATTATGACCTTTTTGAGAACCATCGGGTATAAAAATGTATTTGCATTACGTGTCTGAATCGCCAAGTTTTCCTTCGTTTTGCCACACATTTCTTGTCAAGTATTGTTGGTATGATTTTGACCAATTTTTGTGCACTTGACAAAATTTATAACTTAACTACTTAACCGCTACTTAGCACATCAGCCGCTTTGACGTATTTATATACAATTTGTACATTCATACTATACCCGCCTCGGTAGTGTGTCTGCCTCACGTTCAAGAGGTCCCGAGTTCGAATCTCGGTCAGGGTGAGTTACCTGGATAAGGTTTTTTCCCTTATCCTGATAGACGAATGTGAGGTAACTCTAAGCTCCATGGACTCCGGACTCATTTGAGCATCATTTCACCCATTTCATTCATCGTCCGATATGACTTAACGTTGGAGGACGTAAAAACAAACAAAAAAATCATACTATAGGACCCAATGAAAACGATATATCATTTTGCAACTCTCCAACAATAGCCTTACCGCCCCCTTCCCACAGAAAAATCTTGCAACTATTATATAGAACTTGGGAAAAATAGTCGCGTGTCTTAAATCTTCCAAAAGCCAACCAGCGCTTATTTTCCAACATAATTTACCTCAACATTTTAGAAGATACTCTTAACTGTTACTTTCAGGTCATTGTAGGGAAAGTCATGTCACAGATTTTTATTGGAGCTCTTCAACGTGCGGAAATTCTAGATTACCTTGCAGCCCCTACTAGCATTTTGAGCTCCTTCCTTATATACAAATGCCACCATTTGACAAAATCTTGCAATACACGGTACATAACACCATTCTGGTACTGCCGGATCTGTATAAGTTATTAATTAGTGAAGTATTTGTAGAGCATTCAAAGGTTAACCATTGTTTCGTGTAAGAACAAAATAGAAGCCTACAGTGCACGAGATTTAACTTGGCCCCTGGTTTATAGAAAGAGAAAGAACTACGTGCTCACCATCTCTTTCTAACACGTCTCTTTTTTTTTTTAATTAAAATATAGCTACATGCCCCGTTACCTTGGTAACATTACATGTATTATTTACATATTGTTTTACATTTGTGATTATTACAGTTTGTTTAGCAACAATTACAATAAGTTTTGCTTCTCTTTTTTGTACAATTATATTATAACTATAACTTATTAACTAATTATGCTACTAGTTATACCTATATTTAAATGTCAAGGGATGTAATGAATTTGTTAAAACTTCTAAAATATTGTGAAATTAATATTTGATTATTAACTGGCCAAGTACCTCCTTCTAATGTTATTTCTTGGATGAGAATTGACCTCTGTCGTTCCGTGTTAATACATTCATAAATTAGATGATTAACTGTCTGCTCTGCTCTGTTGCATGTACATTTCGGATCGTGTATGATATTAAATCGATGTAAATATGACCTCGTTTTTCCGTGTCCTGTGACCATGGCTGTCATTTTCGGTGTTACTGTAAGTTTTAATTTTAATCTGTCTTGAATTGAAGGGAAGTATGATTTCGTGACCGCTCCTTTTGTGGTGCTAGTCCATCTGGTTTGCCTTTCTTCTATTGATGACACTGTGATTCCTGATTTAATAGTAGATTTGGGAATTCGGTTGTATGTTATTGTTTCTCCTGCAGAAGCGTCTTTTGCTAGCCTGTCTGCTATTTCGTTGCCAGCAGTGCCATTGTGGGCCAGACAGGGCAGACACATGAATGGCGGATGATCCTTCTTTGTCTGTTTGTTCTCCAAATTTGATTCCTGTTCTCCTTCTTCATCGTCAGAAATTTCAAAATGTTGCTCATGTTCACTATCTGAATCATCTAAATTAATTATGAACCTATCACTAATTTCATTTGTTAATCTATCTTTCTCCCAACAAAACTTGTATTTTATCAACGTGTTCACAAGCTCTCCGCCAGATATGTTCCGTCACTTTACCTACTGCACTATCAAATAACACTTACCTCACTATGCTTAAATGATATGTTGTGTTTCGCGACATCTTGTTTCTTCTGTGCCCATATAAATTCTATAGCATATAAATCACAATGATACGGAGGTAGTCGCATTACAGCGTGTCCGATCTATTTCATAAATTTGAGACCTCATTTTGTCAGCTTTATTAATTCGTAAAGTACAGCTTTGGTGGAACGCGGATCAAACTCAATATTATTGTTACGGAGCCATGATTACATTACTGATTTAAGTGATGGTACCGGATCCTTGTTGATTTGAGTAGAATGAGAAGATGCGTTGTGTATTACTATAGCACTATTGGAGAGAATGTTGGGTAACTGATTAATAAACACATTTTTAAATGTTTAACTATTCATTTCTTCATTGCTTGGTTTCGATTTGAAACTCAGAGCGTTGGGAATGAAACCTGTCGAAAACGCTGTCCTTTGCCTATTGGGTTGCGTAGTGGAAATTCAAAATCGTCCCCTTCATTTTTCCATACTTTGTTTTTCGTATGATTTATATTGATCCAGGTTCCATCTAAGTAAATAATAGGAGCACCGGAAGTCCTTAACTCTTTCAGTTTTCTTAGAAACGGGAATCTTTTTGCAACAATGCCTGGCCGTTCCATCAGAAACTTTCCTCCGCATGAGTTCTATACGAATCTAAATTTAATTTGATGGATGGGGTGGATGCAGTACATGAGGACAGTTGTAAAGTAACCGTAGCTGCACAATGTAGGACGTATGATTCGGATCATTATCCTGATAAAATGAGAAGCTATCCAAAATACCCATCATTTCTGCACTTTGTTTTAAATTTTGCTGTAATAGTCTAATATAGACTTCCTTGTTCGTGGTTGTGTCTATGAACACCAGCTTTCCCACTCCCGTAGAGGAAACACAGCCCCATACCATTACACTCCCTCCGTCGTGTTTGACTGCGCTCCTCTAGCTCCGTGTTTGGTTTCCTCCACACAACCACCCTGCCATCGGAACCAGTAAGGTTGTATTTGCTTTCGTCACCAAAATTAACCTGGTCCCACCAATCGGTTGTCTTGTTAACAAAGTCTTTGGCAAATTGTAATCACTTCCTTTTATTCTTGCTGGAAATGTATGGCTTTTTTCTGACTACGCGACCATTAAAATCTTGTTTTCGCATGACCCTTCTGACCGTTTAAGGGCTATCAGTCCCAGTTCTTCCTGGATCTCAGTACAAATCTCCGAAGCACTTAAACGTGGATTCCTTTTTACCTTCCGCATAATACAAGACGTCTGTCTATCGGTAAGAAGTTTTGGTCGCCCTGGCTTTCCTCGAGATTCGATTCTATATTCATACTTATACCGGTGAATTATGTCACTAACTGTACTTTTGCTAGGATTCACAATCTCTGCTATTTCACGGATGTTTTGTTCTTTCCATAGTGATAGATCACTAACTGACTCTGTTCAAAGGTACTCTGCCTACCTCTGGGCCCCATACTATGCTCTTGCCTTCTTCTTGGTACACAGTTGACGTACTTCTTCTACGATGTTGGTTTGTCTACTGACAGACTTCACCTACTCGTTTGTGTTGCATTTCATTTGTGCTGTCCGATTCTTTTTGTGTCGTAAACTCATGATGTAAACAAGGTTGAATGGGGAAGCTCTTAGTTTAACCACATTTTCAATCTATAAAATTGATATTTATAGCAAATGATTTTTGCATAGCACAAGGAATACTTTGAGATTGATACACATAATCCATCCTGCTTTATAGAGCACTCCTTTGTGAAATGCAAAGTCTGTCCAATTATTTATGGGAGTCAGTGTGTGTCTTCCAAGCTGAGTAGAATATCAGTCCGATAGAGTGAATGAATAGATTGTCTTATTGCAGCGACACAGAAAGAGTCTATTGCTCTTTTTATGGGATTTGCATTTGGACTTTTTTTTTTTTTTTTTTTTGCCAGGAGTCTCTATAAAATTACCACTTACTTACACTTCATTTTGTTCTTTAAGTATTCTTTCAAGATGAAACGCCTGTAGCTGCAGCAGTTCTTTGAATTATGCTCGACACAATATAGTTGGCTTTCCGCAGTTCAGGGCCTCGCATTCGTAAAAAATGTATGAACCTTAATCACAATTTCCCTATCTGATCTTATAGCTTTTCCCCTTTTCCACGCCTCCTAGAACTAACGCAGACAGTAGCAATATTCCCAACAGTATGTTTAAAATAATTACAACATTTTCAACTTCTAAAAACATTTTTCACGTTTCCAACACTTAAACAACCTATACTTCACTTACAACACAACTAATGCCTGCTTGTGCTTACCCTCATAGCACAGTAGTATTAGATTAGATTGATTTGCGTTCAGTAGGTTCACTTGTAGCCGGAAAAGGCTGTGAACATTGAACATGTCCAGAGGTATAAAGTTTAATAGCATATATATGTACAAAAGTTAACATAAGGCATATATTATAGTATACAAGCAATATGAACAACTTTATGGAAAACAAAGCAGGGATAGTTATATATGATACAAAATCAAACACTTTTTAAATCAACTTTCACTTGTCTTATGCCAGTACGTCTCAACCTTTTTGCAATGGATACCGTTCATTGTTATTTCTTAAATACATATACATTAAAAATAAACTTTCAACTTGCATCAAATATTTATAAGTAATGATTTGTCATTGGAACAGTTAGATACTACTTACAGAGCTACAGAAGCATTATCAGGATAATTTGTCATTCAGATATTCTTGTACAGAATAAAAAGATTTTGAGCAAAGGTACTCTCTAACAGCATTTTTAAAAACACCGAAATTATCAATTTTTACTTGAACATTAGGAAGTGCGCCAAATATTTTGATAGTTTCATAATGCACACCTTTCTGGAAGCAAGAAAGTTTAGCACTGGGATAATGGATATTATACTTTTGTCTAGTGTTTATTCTGTGAATTACATCATTTGTTACAAATAAGGCACGATTGCATACAAAGTATTTTAGGATCGAGAATATATACATACAAGGAAGCGTTAATATCTTCAATCTTGTAAAAAGATCTTTACAGGAGCATCTGGTGTGGGTGTTAGTAATGATTCTTATAACCTTTTGCATAAATATTCCATAATAGAGTTAAAGTATGCATAATACACTAATTTAAGTGTGTCAATAGAACTCACATTAACCAGGTCTCGGATAGCATAACAGGCAGAGCTGAGTTTAGGTAAGATATAATTTATGTGAGCTTTCCAATCTAAACATCTGTCCACTTGAAGGCTCAGACATTTTATGCTGTCAATTTCTTCTAATAACATATCATTAATCCTGATTTCTATTTCAGTATGTGATGTACGACAGGTTATAAATTTGACCACTTTTGTTTTGTCTAGATTCACAGATAATTTGTTCGCTTTAAACCAGCATGACATACAGTTCAAAACATAATTCATTTTAATTATACACTCGTTTAAATTTGTACTGGTCACCAGGACACTAGTGTCATCAGCGAAAAGAACTGTACTTGCAATGTCCTTTATATAAAGTGAGAGGTCTGTTAGGTAATTAGGTAATAGAATAGGGTTTTAAAAGGAACTGACCATTTCTAGGAAAGAACAGCGCCCCTGCTAGACAAGGATAGCCCTAAAAGTGCCAAGTAAATCTCGTATATTATAATAGGTTACGCGCTTCTCGAGCGGTTTCCTTGGGATTCTATCCATTGCCATGAAAATTGGATTCCTGTGCTCCGGAGGTTGAGCAGAAACCGGTTATTACAAGTGACATAGTGAACGAACCTGTTGCTCACCCAGATTTGTTTAACCATTTTTAAATAGTGGTAACAGACAGGACCTTTCGTTGATAATGCAGTGGAAGCTATATTTTGGAATGTGGGTACACAACATAGACAAAGAACAGTTCACTATTGTTGTTATAAGACATTTCAATACATAGGGTACAAATACTTGTACCTTGTATATACAAATATAATAACTTGTAACATAAAACTTCACTTATCTTATACGAAATGATGAATTTTTCTTATTAATTCGTGAAATAATTCTTCACGTCGTCAGCTCAAACAGCCTCGTTGTCAGGGTCACGCTCACTAGAGGTCACTATGTTTTTGCCAACACTACCAAAATCTGAAAATGAAATAAACTTACAGACAGAATCGATTGCCGGTATTTGAAAATTCATTATGCGATGTTTATTTTTCAAAATAAACTTCTAATAATTTAACTTCTGGATTTATTTCATGGTTAAATTACCAAAACTGATCTGCTACGGCCGATTTATCAGTTTGTTTGTACTTAATGTTACGAAAGTGTTCTTTCGCTCTGGTTTCCAAATTACGTTTTGTCTTTCCAGTATAAACTTTATCACAATCTAAACAACTAAATTGATAAATACTTGATTTTTTATTAGGAATTTTATCTTTTTTTGAGAAATGTAATAAAGTGTTAATACTATATTTATTTTGAGGATCTAAAGTTATACCAAACTCGTTAAAAAGATTGAAAATGTTTATTAAACCAAGGATGGTAAGTACATTTTTTAAAATTGTAATCGTCTTTTATTTTTTAAGGCTAGAACTATCAGTTTTTTGTATAAAGTCTTTATTAAAACCATTAAAGCAATAAATAATTTAACTTCTGGATTTACTTCAAGGTCATTTTTGGTCATTTAACCGTGATAAGTGTAGTGTAGTGACCTGCTTCCTGCTGCACGAAGATAAATTTTGTGACCTCAAGCTTTCCTGGTGACGAATATGTTCGAGATCTCCGGCAGCAAGGCAGGAGATAACACAAATATAAACAAAGACAAAATTATCAATACGTCCATTAGCCCGCCTCGGTAGCTTATATGGTAGCATGTCTGCCTCACGTTCAAGAGTTCGAATCTTGGTCAGGGTGAGTTACCTGGAAAAGGTTTTTCCGGGGTTTTCCCTTATCCTGCAAGGCGAATGTCAGGTAACTCTAAGGAGTATGCACCCTGGACTCACTTGAACATCATTTTACCCATTTCCTTCACCGTCCGATATGACTTAATGTTGGAGGATGTAAATTAAAAAAAATACTTGCATTACTGAACAAAAGACTGTTTTCAGTAAATTAAATGCCAGGTCAGGAAATTGCGTGAATATAGAAAATTCATTGCCTTAAAGAAAGGTAACCACTTAACTTGATGATCAAGCTGTATTGATCTGAGCTTCTTAAGACGACGGATTTTCATTTTTAAGGCCTGTATCCAAGAGGAGCTGAACTGAAATCCAGCATCACGATTAAGCTCTCAGCGGAAATGGCCAAAGCCTCCTTAATTCTCCGCTCCCAGTAACTGTTGCATTTTGCCAAGATGGTGGTCTCCCGAAAGTTGGCTCTATGGTCGTTATCAAAACAATGCTCTGCCAGCCCAGACTTCTCAGGTTGCAATAAACGAATGCTCCGTTCATGTTCCATTATCATAGTAGCGATGGTTCTTCCGGTTAGTCCTATATACGGTGTTGCACATTCACAGGGAACTTGGAAGTCCAGTTTGTATTTCACTGGTCTCAACATATGTTTAATCTTCGGAGGTGACTTATGGGTGGTCCTGATGTATTTGGCGAGAATTCTGCTGATCCTGCCGGATAGGATGCTCGTAAACGGGATGCGGAGAGTTAAGGAGGCTTTGGCCATTTCCTCCGAGATGAGCATCCTTAATTGTGGTGCTGGATTTCAGTTCAGCTTCTCCTGGAAACCGGCCTTAAAATGGAAATCCGTCGACTTAAAAAGCATAGATCTATACAGCTTGATCAAGGTAAGTAGTTACGTTTCTTTGAAGCAATTAATTTTCTATACTCATTGCATCTCCTGACCTGGCATTTAATTTATTCAGAAGTCTTTAGTTCAGTGATGCGAGTATTGGTAGTGTTTTGTCTTTGCTTATATTTGTGTTATATCCAGTAATACATTTGTGGCTATTACATTTATTAAAATATCCTGATGATGGGAGAGATGTACGCTTCCGAAACGTCGATTTCTAATCGTGTTTTCACCTGGCTTGCTTCCCGAGAAGATCTAGAACAGGCTGAAATTAATTTCTGTAGGAAGTGAAAAAAAAATGAAACCTGCCATTGGTACATAAAAAAGCATTTTTTAGTAAGAAAAGATGAAGCATTCAACAACCAAATAAAATTGTGGGATGGCCATCTTATGCCATTAAAAAAAAAAAAAGTACTAAAGCACCAAGTGTCCAGAATGGAGCTTTTAATTCAGAATTTTCTAGTTGTGGCAGCTACTCTTTGAACCGCAACATTTTTTTTATAGCGATTTCATGCACAAAGAGTGAGAAAAGCACTGAGCTTGGAAAAACCCGAACGCATACATCATTTGTGGCGAAAATTTCATGGAGACTGGGGTTGGGTCCGTGAAATCTGTGCCAAGTCTTGAAGGGGATCATCCCCTTTATTATAAATGTGACGTTTGTCTTAAAAAGTAGTACAAAGATGCATTGAAATAACGACTTTCCGATATGGAGTTCCTTGTTTTCAAATTGGGGAAATTGTGCGATTTGTAAGTATTTAAAATTCTGTCCTTTGAGTACTTAATGTGGATAACATACGAGGGCTGTTCAATAAAGAATGATCACATTTTTTTGACAACGTACGTTTACTCATTCTTATAATTTTGATGGTCCTTCTCAAAATAGTCTCCCCTGAATGCGATGCACTTCTCCCAGCGTTTCTGCCAGTCTTAAAAAAACATGCTGGAAACCATTTTTGAGATATCCTTCAAAATCACCTCTGCAGCCTTCACCACTGTTTCTGATGATGGATAATGCCTCCGACGAAGGCGTTTTTAAGTTAGGGAATAGAAAAAAGTCACATTGGGGCTAAATCTGGACTATAGGGAGGGTGAGAGATGCACTTCATGTTGATTTTTGCAAGATATTCAGCAACAACATTGGCAATATGCGCCCGCGCATTATCGTGGTGCAGCATCCAGCCTGCTTCACGGACATGTGGTCTTTTGCAGCTGATATGGACTTGCAATGTTTTCAGGATATCCCTGTAGTATTGTCCAGTTACTGATGTGTGTGCAGGTACAACATGCTGATAAACCATTCCATGAATATCAAAGAATAAGATGACCATAACTTTCCCAGCAGAAGCAACCACTTTTGCTTTTTTGGGGGTTGGTGATGAAGGAGATTTCCACTCTGAGCTTTGCTGTTTGCTCTCAGGATCAAAATGATGTAGCCAAGTTTAATCAGCAGTGATTACGTTTGATAGAAACTCCGGATATTCCTCTAACATCAACGTTAACTGCATGTTACCTCCATTGCAGCGGTAAGCGATACTGAACTTGTCTGAACATGCCTGGTTCTCACAGGCGGGAACCAGGAGCACCAACAATGAAACTACTACGGCGTGTTTGTTTCACATTAAGCTATCAGAATATAATAAGATTCAATTTCAATGCGAAAAATTATGACCTTAAAAATTATGATCATTCTTTATTGAACAGCCCTCGTATCTGGTACAATTAAACACATATTGTGACTTCGTGGGTTCGTAGAATTAAAAGTCCAATTTGCAGAAATTCAAAATGTTCTTTATTTCTGTAGAAATACACGCTGGTCAATCCTTACAGTAGCAGAATTGCGCAACAGTCACAAATACAATCTTTGAAGGCCGTTGACCACAAACAAAAGCGTTCACTTTCTGAACCCAATTGCAGGCACACGATACTCAGTTCTGTTTACAACTCTCGTTACGTCTCTGTTTACGACTACTCTTGGCGAGTCGCGACTTCCTTATATATACCACTACCCATATTCTAGACATTTCCGGGATATTCTGTAACATATAAGTAATCGAATGTTCTGTAAGACAATCAAGATGTCACTGGAATTTTCTTTTTTATGTAACTTGATCTTTTTGGCATGCCTTTTATCTCCGTGCTATGTTTATCTGCTTAGGCAAGCTTTTTATCTCCACACTGTGCTATCTGTCGTACGGCGCCAGTCGTTATAATGGATTCGCGACAATACGACAGCTGAGTGCCAGGATAATTTTTAATATTGAATGTGGGCGTTTCATTACGCAACAGAAACCTTATGCGTCCGATACTGGGTACCCTTCTCCTACACATATACGTACGTACATGGTCGTACATTGTCGCTGTTTTGAAGTATCCGTCGGGGTGTTTCAGTTGACAGCATTGTTAACAAACCTATTGCTTTTGTTTCTTTATACTGTACTATTTTCTTTCCAAATGTAGGTTAGAGTGACGTGGTTGTTGTAAAGGGCTACAGTCGCATTCAAAAAGTAAGAAATTGCCAATATACGAAGTACGTCCAGAAAGTATGTTCTGTTTGGTAATAAAATTAAATTGTGTACAGATACAGAAAAATTATTTATTGCACAAAATTCTGCAACTCTTAAACTAATTTTCCACATGACTGCAGAAATTTTGCAGGCATTTGTCATAGCGAGGCACAAGTTTTTGTATACCTTCTTCATAGAATTTTGCCGCCTGTGTCTTCAACCAGTTGGAAACATTTTCTTTCAGCTCTTCGTCATTGTTGAAGTGTTGACTGCCAAGGAAAGATTTGAGATGCAAAAACAGATGTAAGTCGCTAGGAGCGAGGTCAGGGCTGTAGGGGGGTTGGTCAAACACGTCCCAACCAAATCCCTGTAGGATACTTTTTTTGCAGTCTGTGATCGTGCGTTGTCGTGAAGAAACACAAAAGCTTTTGACATCGCAAATTTACCGATAAATTTCATCACTTTCCTAACATTCAGGAAAGGAATCACAGATCTGATTTCACAAGCGGTGGGATTTTCAATCAACACCGACATTGTAAACAAGTAAAACAAAGCGTACGTGGCTGACAGCGATCTCACAATGGCACACGTTTCTTCTCCTAGATACAGAGCGTCTACCGCGCATGTGCGGAACTGCGATCGCAGCGCTGCAGCGGAGATAAATTGAAACAGAACTTACTTTCTGGACGCCCCTTGTATAATATACAGAGATGGGTAGCATCTGTGGTAATAACTAAATGATAAAGACTGCTCATTTTCAGTCAATGAAGCTTTTCCCAATCCTACCAAATAGCCCGGCACTAATTCACTCGTTACACATTTGAGTAGGATTCCTGAAGGGTTCATGAGAGCTGAACACATGATATAACTCTCGCAACAATTGTCACGTTTAGGCAAAGGTGCTTAACGTGATATTCACTGTAATACTTACCAAGTTCTTTTTATACCAGGTAAGTCATCCGCGCCTTATTTTTTTGGAAGCTAGGCCACCCATCAAACGGCAGGTGAACCTTAGTCCAGTTTTGCGCTTACTAAATGTTCTTAGAGAGAGCAATGCGCAAAATTCATAGGAATAGTGGCTTAAGCGACCAAACTTACTGCTCTCTAAAGTACACCTCCAAAACATACGGCTCCTTTACCGAAAGCGAATTCCGGTTTTCATCCGATTTTACAACATTTTTATTAGAGTATACATGGCAAAGTAATTCATTAAACACCTCAGAAAAAATGGACCTATCATATGAGTGCACTAACAAGGTCAGTTTTAAAGAAAATGGCGGATTCTTGTACTTAGAGCAGGGGTTGGCTGTCAAAAATTAGGGGAAAAAAATTAGACACGCCTCACCCATCATGGACGCGTACAGTCAAAACGGACATATTATTAAACAACAGTTTATTTACATTTTTGCTTAAACTACGTCTCGTGCATCTCATTCAACATGCATAAGAGCTTTTTCCATTTAAGTAATAGTATTAAAACGTCCAGCAAATAATTAAAACTGTCTTAAAGGGCTAAATCAAGTACGAGAACTCACGAGGTAGGCATTGCGTAGCGCCAGGCATACGAGTGGTAGGCAGAAAGTGATTTCAGTCAAATCCCGAAATAACTCAACAGGATTATGACCCAATTCTAACTCCAATGACTGGTTCGAGTCTCAGCATTCTAATTATTATTTATATTCATCAAAACTTGGAAACCGAATTCACAATAATTTAATTACAAAGTCCCTGAGGGCGTACATTACCCAAGAAGGTCATCAGTTCGAGCACTTGCTTTGTTGGAGGAGTCGTGTTCCAGGAATAGAAAAGGAGTCATTCCAGCGCCACAAAGCATACCAGTTTGAAACGACGTTTTTAATAGCACAATAATTCTATGTCTGCAAAAATGTATTTAACTGCCACATTAAAATCTCAAGCTGTAATTTCCATGTTTTCTTTGTTCATATGTGTATAAATGAACCTTATTTCAGTTGCGCCTAAATATAGTTGTGTTTAAACAACTACCTTCTTGTAGTTCACGAATAAAGAAATATTAAACAATACCATAAAACATAAATAAAACAATTAAAAATAAGAATAATAACAATTTTCATAATATTACTTGTAAATTGTGAATATTACCTGATAAAAATTAGTATACCTGTGCAGGGGATTCGATCCACCTTTACATCAGACAGATACCATCAGTTTTGTGCTAGTTCCAACTGAGCTATCTAGTAACGTGTGAGATAAACATTCCGTGTAACATATAGTATTGGCTGGTTCTAGTGAACATTTACAGACGTGCGAACGTCAACTGTCTAATTACGAATATACTACAGGCGATGTGATAACATCTATATTAGCACTAATTTCATTGAGTGTTTAACATCCATGTTACATACGCGGGTACCGGGTAGAACCTAGTAATGGGGTCGATGTTTTCATGTTGGAGTATAAAATGCGGAATGCTTAAAACTCGAGAATAAGGGACAGCTGACTCACCTGGTATAATACAAAAACGTATTTTAGTATTTGATGTTGTAATGACCTATATTATAAAAAATTGGAGTTTAGTGCTCTTTGGCTCTTAACACGCATTATACAATTAATTTTCCAGTAGCAATAATCTTCAAATGTGCTATTTATAATGTTAAAACCAGAATTGTAATAGATTAAACCTTTAATATGTACTGGCATATTTCATTCCTTTCCTCTAGCACTTGTTTCTTTAGATATGTATTTACTGTAAATCTACCAGTGATGTTCGTCTTGAGGCATTGTCAGGACTTGTAGTGGCAACAGCGTTTCATTTGCGACGTTGTGATTATTCACAGTGTTGTTGGTGAGCCTAATTACAAGAGATTTAGCCTTGAAAGCGCCAAGGCACGTCTAGGTTATATAATGGCGATTCGCGCGTAGTGTGGGATTGAAGGCGAGGCCTCGACCTCCCACACACCTAGTGGTCTTCTTGTGGAGACCACGCCTGTCGGACCAAAAGCATAGCGGTGCATCTTGCTCAGCCCCTAAACCAAGATTCTTGAATGTTCTTGTTAAAGTTAGTTGAGCTTGTAAAACAAGAGCAACTTCCTTCTTTTTCCTTGGCTGTTCTCATGGGAGCAAGATAGCGTTTGGTGCAATGTTAATTCCTTTCACTAACGTAGCCAGTGGTGTATTATCAAACTTTAATTCACTTTTATGACAATTAAGAATACCCATCTGTGAAAATTGGTCAAACATTGCAAAGAATGACAACTCCTTTTTGTCTAATTAGAGCAATCTGTGTACTTTAATTTCCTTTAAAAATTGTGGCATATGACTATTTAAGTGGGCCACTGAGGTGGGCACAGTGCTCTATGTCTCCTGTTTTGGTGATTTTCTCGTGTTCTTAATTTTCACCGCTTTTCAGAATATAAATCTCTCCACACGATGTAGCTTTCAAACAAGAAGCTTGAAAATTTTTGTGCTTGGTTAAAAACAGTACCAAAAGGAATTTGATGAGATTATTTTTATGTCACCAGTGTTTGTGCAATTAAATAACAAAGATAATATTTCACAAGAAAATATTAAAAATTAATAAAAGGAGAAATCAATATTTTTTTATCCTAAATCAAGGGTCAGATTTAAATTTCGTGTCATAATTACACTGTAGCTAGCTTCAGTTTTTACGTAATTCATGTAATAAATTTACTAATAATGCATTTATGAGTATAACCGCAGAGTATTATTTTTCTGAAACTAAAATTGCATCATGTGGAACAGTTGAATTAAATAATAAAACACTAGAACTATATGAATATCACAATAACGATTTTGGACAAAGGTCTGAAAATTGGTCTCTGAACTATTGTTAATATTACAATAATTGTGTTATAGTTTCAATTCAATCCAAGCAAAATTGTGGATTTTAGTATTTACACAGTTGGGTATCCTTAAAATGCATTTTACCATTCTAGTATGTACTGTGGCCCCCCTTAGCTCTTGTGAGGGTAGAAATTCTTTCAGGCAGGTCCTGAATTGCATTCACACATCTGGTGAATTTCTTCATCATTTTGCCACACTTACAAAATGTTATTGACCATTTTTCTTTGGTTGTTGGGTGAGAACTTAAACACACCCCACACAGGCTCAATAGGGTTCATATCTAGGCTGTTACCAGGCCAGTCTAAGAGAGATATGCTATGTTCATTAAAAATGTTCGTAATAAATTTGGCTTTGTGGCAAGCAACAGCATCTTGCGTTTTTTTTTTTTTTTTGTAATTTAGGTCCTTCAACGTAAAGTCATATCGGACGATGAATGGAATGAGTGAAATGATGTTCGAATGAGCCCAGGGTGCATAGAGCTCAGAGTTAAAGTCCGTTTACTGAACGCATGTGCAGTTCCGAGTCAAAGGAACCTGAGCCGCCCGTCCACTAATGACCGTCATAAATCTATCTCCACACTTCAGAAATGGAACACTGTTGTTGAGGACCAATAGCAACCCTGATTTTCTCGAAGTGACAGGCGCATGTCTAGTCCACGTGGAGTCTCAGTTGCCAAAGTTCCAACTTCTAGTTGATCTGTTTAATTACGTGCAGAAATTCGTTGTGTCACAATGTGGAGATCGTAGGAGGGAAATGCAGTGGTAAATGCAAATGAAGTAGAGATAAATAATCAAAGTGAAGACAATAGTGTGAATAACTGGGCCGAATTATATTACTGGAAAAGCCTAAAAAATAACAAAGTTATAACGGCAACTGTTTCTAAGCAAATTCAAGCGCTTGTTTTGAACACATATAAATATGTGCTGACAAATAATCTTGGTAAGGGGTCGTGCAATGAACCTGATAAATTATGGGTATTCACAGAAATACAGTGAGAAATATTGTGACGAAAGGAATACCAAAGACGCCGATCAAGTGTGAAAACAAAAGGAAACGTTTCTCTAAAGTAGATAATTTCACGTGCGATTTAATTCGTCGAGAAATTTATAGGTTCTATGCAAAAGGGAGAGCGCCCACCTTAGACGAATTGGTTGCACATTTGCAAGAAATTTGTGATTTTCCTTATGGGCGCTTCACTTTGCGCCGTCTCATAAAGGAACTGGGTTTCAAATACCGCACTTTGAATAAGATAAGGGTTATTATGGAATCCAGTAGACTTGTAGCTTGGCGATATATATATTTGTCAAAACTAAGGAAGTTCTGCAGTAATGGACATAAGATTATTTATTTAGACGAAACCTCCTACGATACCCCTGACGTATCGAGAAAGGTGGCAACCTTGCAGAACGGTCTGGGAGGAGGGTCGGGGGTTGTAAAACGATTATAAGGGTTCGTCAAAGGCAGAAGCCGACGTGCACATGCTTTAACTAAACAGACTTTACCCGACATTCGTATAAGAGAAACCCTGGAAAAAACCTTATCCAGGTAACTCACCCTGACCGAGATTCGAACTCTGTACCTCTTGAACATGAGGCAGACATGCTACAACCACGCTACCGAGGCGGGCTACCATCTTGCATGAACACCCCATTTCCTGATGGATACCATTCGTTCATCGTGCACTCCCTTACTACTTAGCCCGCCTCGGTAGCCTGGTGGTAGCATGTCTGCCTCTCGTCCAAGAGGTCCCTAGTTCGAAAATCGGTCGGGGTGAGTTACCTGGATGAGGTTTTTTCCGGGGGTTTCTCTTATCCTAAAAAACAAATGTCGGGTCTAAGCTCCATGGACCCCGTACTCATTTGAGCATCATTTCACCCATTCCACTCACCGTCCGATATGACTTCACGTTGGAGGACGTAAATTGCAACAACAAAAACTCCCTTACTACTCCTGAATACTGCTTTGCTTTCATAATTTTCTCTACAATGTGAACAGAAATTACACTCCAAATCATCACTTTAGTGGGATGCTTCACATTCTGCACCACATATTCCTTTTTAAATGCTTCTCCTGGTCGCCTTCTAACATATTGAGGCTACCTGGGGAAAAAAAAAAAAAAAAAAGCTTTTATATATGCCTTGCAATAAATAGAAAAAATACTTGGAAATCAACGTAGCAATAAATGTTGAAATTCCAAACAGTTTCTGAAAATAAACATAATTTATAAGTATTTAAATGTTTTGCACATCTTAGCCCAGTCTTCAGATGTTTTCTCATCGTTGTGGATGTTAGTTTCAGTTTTTTGCAAGGCCTTCTTGCTTAACCAGCCTTAAAATGACTTCGTGACACCGTACTTGCTGAAACTGAACATCCATGTTCTAGCGCAACAACCTGAATTTGTGTAGGTCATACTTCGATTTTTTAGTTGTTCCCTAATTAATATTCTTTTCAAACTCGATGTTATCGCACGTTATTTGTCCACTCTTTGTGGCAAAGTTGCTTTATTTCCACTCTGCTTTAGAGCAAACCTCATCACATAACTTGCACTTACGCCAACTATTCTACTGTCCACCGACGCAAAGAAGGTCCCTTAAAGGAATGTGCTGCCTTACACAGTGAGACAAAGACAGCGAAAGAGTGTGACAGGGAACGCATGCTACACAAGGAACAGAACCGTTAAAAAAACATGATCCCTATTCACCCTGTACACTAACACCGAGAAGATTTATTCACAAATGTAGAAGCCGTCAGAATGTTTTTGAATGGTCTGTTACTGTACTGACATGGGGTGTTATAAAGCTGTCCAGGGAGGGTGTGGGAACCTTCGCCAACCTCCCTGCGTCTCATCTGTCGGAGACTTTCTCTCCTGTGGAGGACAGTACTTATTTCCTTCTTCGTTTTGTCTCCAGTACGTAATAAAACCTGAATTTCAGTTCTTTTGCGCGGTGTGATGTCTTGAATGTTACACATCTTCCTAGCACCAAGGCTTCAACACAAATCTGAAAGCAAATTTTCCTGTTCTGGCCTCCACCCCACTAAATACCCAAGTAGGGATCTGCCTGCCAAGGGATGAACTACCTGGAGTGCCATTAGGCACCGCAGAACAATGCAGGAGCAGTGGTAGTCAGTTTGTGAACACCAGAAAGGAATTTACCTTTGGCTGTGCAATGCATAAAAATGGATACTCTCAATGTAACAACTCTAAAAAGAAAAACTTTGTGAATCAAAGCAGAAATATCTGTAAAGTGTCTTGCCAAATTATAAAAGAAGAGCATTAGCCATAGGAACATTAGGAAACTTGAGAAATAGTTATATAAAGTCATTTGAGACTTATAGGGCCTGCCAAATTAGAATTGTACCTGTGAATAACAAAGCTGCTAATAATTTGCACATGTATAGACAAGCATATGTTGCACAAAAAGGGAGAGCCTATCATAATAATTCATGTGAAGTAGGTATTTTTTTTTATAGAATTAGCTATTTCCGAAATATGTGTGTTATATACAATGCAGCCAAATGCTATTTTCCTACATTTCAAAATAATTGATTGTTGCATTATCCTTCGGTGAACTCACCTATATTGAAACCATGTCTGCCATAGGCAGAAAATGAAGCAGAATAAATATGAAAATAAACGTAGTGTTTGTTACGAGTTTAATGTACAATATGCTCGTCTTTAAACCAAATTATTATACGAGGGCTGTTCAATAAAGAATGATCATAATATGTTTACGGTCATAATTTTTCTTACTAAACTTCAATCTTATTATATTCTGTTAGCTTAATGTGAAACAAACACACCGTAGTAGTTTCATTGTTGGTACTCCTGGTTCCCGCCTGTGAGAACCAGGCAAAATCAGACATTTTCAGTATCGCCTACCGCTGCAATGGAGGTAACACGCGAGGAACAACATGCGGCTTTGAAATTCTGCTTTAGTCTCTACAGATCTTCAGTTGAGGCCTATCAAATGTTACAATGGGCCTATGGAGAGTCTGTCCTTCCCTACAGCACAGCTCAAAGGTGGTTTAAAATGTTTAAAGAGGGGAGACAATGAATTTCAAAGGAAGTTGGACCCGGTGGAACCATCAACAGAACAACATCAACAATGCTGCTGCCATTGTGAGAGAGGATCGAAGAATTTACCTTAAGATCACTTTCTGAAATACTGAACATTTCATTGGGTGCCACCCACACTTTGGTGACAGAAACTTTACACATGAGACGTGTTTGTGCGCGATGGGTTCCAAGACTGTTGATTCCCGAACAAAAGGACATTCGCATGCAAGTCTGCATGCAGTTAGAGTTGATGCTAGAGGAAGATCCGGAGTTTATTTCAAGCGTAATCACTGTTGATGAAATATATGCAACCTGTATATACAGTTGCTTTATTGGCGTTTCATTAATATTAATCCGACAGAGTAGGTATATTCATTCTGTAGGCTAGGCAATTGGAAGATTAGCGTTCAATTCTAAGCAGATACACAACAAATGTTCCTTTTCTTTTATTAAGTTATTTCAGCGTACTCTTCATATGATACTCATTTTGGGGTTGTATCAAAATATGTTTGACGAGAACATGACCACACCAGATTTGAAATATGCTTTCGACAATACGCATTTTCTCATCAGAACATCGTGCTCTCAAACACAGGAGTTTCAAACTGTTGAAAACAAGGAACTGTGCAGCAAATGGGAGTTGCATGACAAGCATGACTAATTATACGTCCCTTTTTTTTTATTATATACAGGGTCTGATATTGGAATCAGTATAATAAATGCATTTAAGGCAGGTTATCTTTGAAATTTAGTCAAGTGTTTAAGAAACGTAACCAAATGGTGCACGCTGGACACATGATCACATTCTTTTTTACAACGTACCTTTACTCATCCTCATAATTTTGATGCTCCTTCTCAAAATAGTCTGCCCTGAATGAGATGCACTTCTCCCAGCGTTTCTGCCAGTCTTCAAAGGCATGTTGGAAGCCATTTTTGAGAGATCCTTCAGAATCGCCTCCGCAGCCTTCACCGCTGCTTTTGATGATAGATAATGCCTTCCACGAAGGCGTTTCTTCAAGTTAGGGAATAGAAAAAGTCACATGGGGCTAAATCCGGACTATAGGGAGGGTGAGGGATGAACTTCACGTTGATTTTTGCAAGACATTCAGCAACAACATTGGCAATATGCGGCCGCACAATATCGTGGTGCAGCATCCAGCCTGCTTCACGGAAATGTGGTCTTTTGCACCTGATGTGGACTTGCAATGTTTTCAGGACATCCCTGTAGTATTGTCCTGTTACTGATGTGTGTGCAGGTACAACATGCTGATAAACCATTCCACGAATATCAAAGAATGAGATGACCATAACTTTCCCAGCAGAAGCAACCACTTTTGCTGTTTTGGGGGTTGGTGATGAAGGAGATTTCTACACTGAGCTTTGCTGTTTGCTCTCAGGATCAAAATGATGTAGCCAAGTTTCATCAGCAGTGATTACGTTTGAAAGAAACTCCAGATCTTCCTCTAACATCAACTTTAACTGCATGTTACCTCCATCGCAGCGGTAGGCAATACTGAACATGTCTGAATTTGCCTGGTTCTCACAGGCGGCAACCAGGAGTACCAACAATGAAACTACTACGACGTGTTTGTTTCACATAAAGCTAACAGAATATAATAAGATTGAATTTTAGTGCGAAAAATTATGACCGTAAAAATTTTATGATCATTCTTTATTAGGCAGCTCTCGTAGTTTACCAGTTTTGATGAATGCATGTAGAAATATTTAAAAAAGACATGAGGAGCGTTTTGACAACTGCTGGATACTCCCTTTCAGTATGTAAATAAGCAGCAGAATACAGGTTTGTCGCTTTCTGCTCTCTGTGTCGATATGATCCCGATGTCCAAACAGGGAGACATCAGGCGAAGGGAAGAAGACAGTCCAAAACGGAATCGTAAACATAGAAACGGAAGCCAATTGGGATTTGCATATACAATTCGGGAGGAAATTTGGATGCGCAACGGAACGTAGCGGTCCCCGATCACAAATTTGTCAAGTGAGACGCAAGCTCATGTGCAGATGTTAAGGTAACAGAATGCAAACAGCAGTCCTGCCCATGTAGCTTAATCCAATCTATGAACAAGCATTAACCAAAATTATGCGCGTGGTGTATGAATAATACATGTAGCTCCCACCCACTCCTAACCACCAAGTGTCAACAGATGTCCTGGGAAATGCATGTTTAACCGAATCTGCAATGAGAAACGTTTATTTGGTTTTGTACAAGCCACAACTTTTCTGATCAGTCGCAGACTGTTGGGTTTTTGCAGCATTCTCACGCAGGTATACTTATCAGAGGCTACTCACCAACATTATTTACTAGCTCTCAGTAGCGAGAAGCTGCAAGTTTTTGCTAGCGGTTACACTAATCTTTAATATACCACATTTCTCTAATGGTGCACAATTTTAACGAAGGATGGATCAACAAGTTAACATATTGAACAACATTGCAGCTATATTTAGAGCGCGGTGAAAAATCACGAGTTACCTTTTTTTATTTGCTTTATTTTATTTTTTATTTACTTTACCGTTTTTTCTAAGTTTACATATTTTCTTATCCACTTTTAGGTTAAGGAGTTCACATAAATCAGCGGCAGTGTCTACTTACGTGGGTGGTCTGAAAAGTTTCACACCTTAACATGAAGATGGCAGCACTCGTAAATAAAAGCTAGTTCATTTCGTTGTCCATCTGTTGACAGTTATTCACCAAAGTTTCAGCCATTTTGAACGCTCAGTTGTTATGTAACAGTCGTTTGACTGAGCTGATGTGAGTGTTTTTATGAAAATGGACAAAATCGAGTAGCATGCGGTCAGTAAATATTTGTTTTTGAAAGGCAATTCGTCTACGCAAATAAAAGATGTGTTGGATTCTGTGTATGGGGACTCTGCACCATCATTACCACAGTGAAATTTTGGGTAGCTGAATTTAAACCTGGCTGTAAGAGCTTGGGAAACGATGAACATTCGGGACGTCAACAAACTGCAACTACAGACGAAAACATCACCAAAGTTCACCATATGGTGCTAGACCACTGCCGAATTAAAGTGAGAGTGATAGCTGAGGCTATGAACATGTGAAAAGAACGTGTTCTCACATATTACATTAACATTTAGAAATGAGAAACCTGTCCGCGCGTTGGGTGCCGCGTTTGCTCATGTTAGACCAAAAGCGAAGTTCGAATGAACATTTCCAACGCTCTGTTGGCGCAGTTTAGTGGCATTAAATACAAGTTTTGGCGCCGATTAATTACTGTAGATGAAACATGGATACACCTGAAACAAAAATACAGTCAAAACAACGTGCTGTAAAGGGGGAGCTGGCTCAAAAAAAAAAAAAAAAAAAAAGCTAAAACTAAAATAAGACCGGAATCTTTGCTGGCGACGAATATGCTCAAGTTATTCTCGGGAAGCAAGCCAAGTAAAAAGACGTTTAGAAATCGACATTTCGGGAGTGTGCATCTCTCCCATCATCAGGTATTTATTAAATGTTATCACTACAAATGAATTACTGGATATAACACAAATATAAAGCAAAACTTTTTTTTTTTTTTTTTTTTTTTTTTTTTTTTTTTTGGCTGGGTAACTGATGCCGACTGGTTTTTGGGGATAGTCATGGAGTTATTTTAACCGATTATCTTCAAAGAACCATTACAGGAGCATACTACGTATCATTACTGACAAGTTGAAGGCAGAACTTGTCACATTTTCAGAAAAAGAAAATCCTGTTTCACTAAGACAACGCACCGTCTCACACCTGAGCGGTTGCATTGGCGAAGATCCACGAATTACGGTTTGAACTGCTTGACCATCCGCCTTACTCACCATATCTAGTTCCAAGCGACTTCATTTTGTTCCCTTATCTGAAAATTGCGCTCGGAGGACAGAGATTTTCGTCAAATGAAGGGGTAATCACCTTCGTGAACAATTATTTTGCAGAGAAAAACGTCGAGTACTATTTGGACGCGTTATAGAGATGGGAGCATCGCTGGGAGAAGTGTGTAGAGTTACAAGGAGACTATGTTGAAAAACGCCGAGTACTATTTGGACGGGTTACAGAGATGAGAGCATCGCTGGGAGAAGTGTGTAGAGTTACAAGGAGACTATGTTGAAAAACGCCGAGTACTATTTGGACGGGTGTCAGAGATGGGAGCATCGCTGGGAGAAGTGTGTGGAGTTACAAGGAGACTATGTTGTAAATCGCCGAGTACTATTTGGACGGGTTACAGAGATGCGAGCATCGCTGTGAGAAGTGTGTGGAGTTACAAGGAGACTATGTTGTAAATCGCCGAGTACTAATTGGACGGGTTACCGAGATGGCAGCATCGCTGGGGGAAGTGTGTAGAGCTACAAGGAGACTATGTTGTAAATCGCCGAGTACTAATTGGACGGGTTACCGAGATGGCAGCATCGCTGGGAGAAGTGTGTAGAGTTACAAGGAGACTATGTTGTAAATCGCCGAGTACTATTTGGACGGGTTACAGAGATGTGAGCATCGCTGTGAGAAGTGTGTCGAGTTACAAGGAGACTATGTTGAAAAACGCCGAGTACTATTTGGACGTGTTACAGAGATGGGAGCATCGCTGGGAGAAGTGTGTGGAGTTACAAGGAGACTATGTTGTAAATCGCCGAGTACTATTTGGACGGGTTACAGAGATGCGAGCATCGCTGTGAGAAGTGTGTGGAGTTACAAGGAGACTATGTTGTAAATCGCCGAGTACTATTTGGACGGGTTACAGAGATGCGAGCATCGCTGTGAGAAGTGTGTGGAGTTACAAGGAGACTATGTTGTAAATCGCCGAGTACTAATTGGACGGGTTACCGAGATGGCAGCATCGCTGGGGGAAGTGTGTAGAGCTACAAGGAGACTATGTTGTAAATCGCCGAGTACTAATTGGACGGGTTACCGAGATGGCAGCATCGCTGGGAGAAGTGTGTAGAGTTACAAGGAGACTATGTTGTAAATCGCCGAGTACTATTTGGACGGGTTACAGAGATGTGAGCATCGCTGTGAGAAGTGTGTCGAGTTACAAGGAGACTATGTTGAAAAACGCCGAGTACTATTTGGACGTGTTACAGAGATGGGAGCATCGCTGGGAGAAGTGTGTGGAGTTACAAGGAGACTATGTTGTAAATCGCCGAGTACTATTTGGACGGGTTACAGAGATGCGAGCATCGCTGTGAGAAGTGTGTGGAGTTACAAGGAGACTATGTTGTAAATCGCCGAGTACTAATTGGACGGGTTACCGAGATGGCAGCATCGCTGGGGGAAGTGTGTAGAGCTACAAGGAGACTATGTTGTAAATCGCCGAGTACTAATTGGACGGGTTACCGAGATGGCAGCATCGCTGGGAGAAGTGTGTAGAGTTACAAGGAGACTATGTTGTAAATCGCCGAGTACTATTTGGACGGGTTACAGAGATGGCAGCATCGCTGGGAGAAGTGTGTAGAGTTACAGGGAGACTATGTTGTAAATCGCCGAGTACTAATTGGACGGGTTGCAGAGACAGGAGCATCGCTGGGAGAAGTGTGTAAAGTTACAAGGAGACTATGTGAAAAAAAAAAAAAAAAAAAAAAAAAAAAAATATCTGAAAAAAAAAGTCGTGTATCTTTATTAGGTCGGAAACTTTTCAGATCACCTATGTACTGTCCAGCAACGCAAAGAAGGTCCATGAAAGGAATGTGCTCCCGTACACAGTGGTACAAGGACAGCGAATGTGTATGACAGGGAACGCATGGTACACAAGGAGCAGCGCCATTAAAAACATGCGCCATATTCACTAAAACCGAGAAGATTCATTCACAAAAGTGGAAGCCGTCAGAATGTTTTTGTATGGCCTGTAACTGTAACGACATGGTGTGTCATAAACCTGTCCAGGGAGGGAGTGGGAACCTTCGCCAAGCCCCTTGCGTTTCATCCCTCGGAGTCTTTGTCTGCTGTGAAGGACAGTGTATGCAGTGGCAGTGTCTGGTTAGTATCGTAGCCATTTCCGTTTAAGGCAACAGGCATTTTGTTTATACATTTAATTACTAACAGCGGATTGATTTTATGTTAGGTATGGATATTCTACAGCAGCTATTGGAACATGGGGCTTATTTCGACAAATTCCATTCAAGTGCCAAAGGATTCGCAGTAAACTCAATGTACACAGTTCTGTAAGGTCATTTTGTTTGGATGTAGGTGTTTTACAAAGGAACGATTAGCGTGTGTCAGCCCTCTGAAAAAAAAAAAGAAGGAAAGGAGGAAACGTTGAGATTTACATGCGTGATAGGTTAAACGAGGACATGAAAGAAATTATTTTCCCCATAGGAACTTTACTGTAAGTGTAACAAGTTTTATGTTTTTAGATATACACAACATCCGTGATGCAGATATAACCGAGAAGTTTTCCATTGAGATTAGCGCCGGGTATAATGCATTCCCCTTTGTTTCAATTTCCTTATGCATTGTCGTGGAAGAATAAAGGATTGGGTTTTAGTGGTCTAGCACCAGTCTATCCGTCATTTTGATAAATGGACACAAATCTTATAGGTACATGGTATTATTTGTTTTCGCTAAGAAGGATGTTCAAATCAGTGTTGCATCTACAAGACTAACGCAGACATTGCCATTCATATCCAGACGTAATCTTGAAGATAATAGAAAAACACAACACAAACAAGAATGTTAAAAGATTTACTTACCATCCTTGGGTTAATAAACGTTTTCAAAATTTTTTAAAGAGTTTAGTATAACTTTAGTTCCTCAAAATAAATATAGTATTAAAAATTTACTACATTTCTCTAAAATAGATAAAATTCCTAATATTAAAAATTCTGGCATTTATCAACTTAATTGTTTAAATTGTGATAAAGTTTACATTGGAAAGACAAAACGTAATTTGGAAACCAAAACGAAAGAACATTTTCGCAACATTAAGTATAAACAGACTGATAAATCGGCCGTAGAAGATCATTTTTGGTCTTTTAACCATGAAATAAATCCTGAAGTTAAATTATTAAAACAGTTAAGTGGTCCGATAAATTTAACGGTCTGGAAAAAAATATTTATTTTAAAAAATAAACTTCGCATAATGAATTTTGAAATACCGGCAGTCGATTCTGTTTTTAAGTGTACTTCATTCTCAGATTTTGGTAGTACCGGCCAAAACAGCGAGCTCTAGTGAGCGTGACCTTGACGAGAAAACTTCCATAATTTCTTATAGGATAAGTGTAGTTAATTATTATATTTGCATATATTTGTTGCTTCACTGTCAGTAGCTTCACACCTTACGTACTGCCTTACGTTCAAGAGGTCCCGAGTTTGAATCTCGGTTAGGGTGAGTTACCTGGATATAGTTTTTTCCGGGGTTTTCCCTTATCCTGAAAGACGAATGTTGGGTAATTCTAAGCCCTGGGGACCCTGGGCTCATTTGAGCATCGTATTATCCATTCCATTCATCGTCCGATAGGACTTAAACGTTGGAGGACGTGAATTAGAAGAAAAAAAGTAATGTTTTTCAACTCTTTATGATTGTCCACTTGCGACAGAACATTATTGCATTAAATCAACGGTTAATAATGATGAACTTGGTTTATTTTGAGGTATCGTGGTGTAAAATCACCTATATCACTTATTGATTTGTTATTTATAGCAAATGATTGTTGTAATTTGCTTCTCGTAACAAAGAATGCTGCTCTTGACACAAAGCCTTCACATAGGAATTTCATCTCCATTGCCTTCAAAACGTATTATTCCATGTAAATGAATTCATTTTTCAATTATTGTAATTTTAAAACACATTTGGCCGAACATCAAAGTTGACCCTACAGTAATGATGTTGAATGATGATTCTTGTTGCTATTATGGACAAAACACATAAGGGTGATATCGTCTCCCTTGCTGCAGACAGTATTTCACATGAGTGGGTTACAATTTGAGGAGGATTTTGCGTATTCTCCATTTGTTACCTTAATTATATAAAGGCGAAGCGATCTCAATCCTGTATTTGCTCAGGAACTTTCTCCATCCGCCTACACGCCTGTCTCTTGTCTTTCTGTCCATCGACCCATCTGTCAATAAAGTGTTGTATATTAAATGGCATGGAGGGTTTAAATTTAGGAAATTGAGGTGAGTGCTGACCCAAATGAAGAATCAATTCAGCTTCAGGTCTTTGACCTGCCAGAGGGATCCCTAACCTTGTGCAACCGGAGAGCATTTTTGCACCGAGGCGTTGAGAAAGAACTGGTTGTTATTACGCAACTTAAGTGTGCCTCGCCCAAAAGCCAATGGAAATATCGAATTATTGCTGACAAAATAGAAAATATTAAAAAAATAAATGAATAGATTTACTAATTTGCATGACCCAATCAGAAGTCGGTGGCTGAAATGTCATGATTAAGCTTGTTTGAATTGGTAGCTGTCGATTAGCTGTTCTTTCACCAATGCCGGATCTTTAAATGGCAGCGGAGAACGTTTTGAGTAGTTAACAGGTGAAAAAAATTGAATTGGAGCTGGAATGCTGCTTTAGTAGCTCTGAAGGCTAGAAAGCGGAATACCCTTGGTTCCAATCCTGGCTCCAATTCCACATTTCGTGAATGTATATATGTTTTGAAAGTTACGGCAGTGTTATCTCAAACCTGCCCATATGTGGTACCCGTTATCTCTGCTGGTTAAGGGATAATGAGAATTGGTTCTACAACTGTTAGACCACCCCTAGCACTGGGGCTAAAGACGAAGCCGTTGCGCTAACCCGGCGCCAGATGTAGACAGCTGTATGTGAAATGTTTCCATCGCTGCCGAATCATTCCTGCACTGCACTAGAGCTCACTTCCCTAATAAGCGCTGCTCAATAGAATTCCAAAGAAACACTGAATTTGTAGCAAATGTTAATTTAAGGCAGACATGGGATGGTACATAGCGATTTCCTTTTATTGTCCAAATTTGTGAAGTTTTATGTCGAGATTTACAGCGTTCTCCACTGTAATTTGGGATGGAGGTGTAACATGTGTGTTTGACACGACGACATAGAGCAGGTGATACCGCCTGCAATGATTGCAGCTGGGTGTGGCAAGGTCGACCGCTTTCTTGCCTTCTATACTCAGCCTTTTATGGAATTAGGCCTCACAAATTGTACACACGGTGAAACATCCTCGTCTTCGTGCCGGAGGCAATGCGCCTACCAGACACATATGTTGCAAGAACAAAAACAAAATATGATGGTGCCACTCCGCAAGGCCGAAGGAAGGCCGGTACGACAATAATGTGCTCGAGAACTGGGCATGCGCATTACGCTTTCCTCCCTTTAAAGATCTCCCGCTGACAGCATTAGTATGCGGACCCTGTCGTGGACGTCTGAGGAAGGGAGGCTATCGTCAAACGTTTACTTCCTTCTGACAACAATGTCCGCATCCTTTGCACCTTTGTAATTAAACATACCAGAAAAAGTGTATTCTTTATTAACATGTCATGTTCGTTAAAAGCGGAAGAAGCATATGTTAGCACAGTCCTACACAAGAGCGGTACTAACGTACAGCATATTTTTATCTACCGAGTTGAGAACCGCACATTCTGTTCGTGCTTTGATACTGGCGTGTATATTGTTCAACTGTCCTTTAAAGCCAGAAATGGAACAGTGAACATTGTCACCTTTCTACTGAATGTTGTCTTACTGAGCTGTGACACACGAGGGTGGTCTGAAAAGTTTCCGACCTAAATAAAGATACAAGACATTTTTTCAGATTTTTTTATTTTTATTTTTCAACATAGTTTCCTTGTAACTCTATACAATTCTCCCAGCGTTACCCCATCTCTGTAACCCGTCCAAATAGTACTCGGCGTTTTTCAACATAGTCTCCTTGTAACTCTACACACTTCTCCCAGCGATGCTCCCATCTCTGTAACCCGTCCAAATAGTACTCGGCGTTTTTCGCTGCAAAATAATTGTTCATGAGGATGATTGCCTCTTCATTTGACGAAAATCTCGGTCCTCCGAGCGCAATTTTCAAATGAGGGAACAAAAAGAAGCCGCTTGGGGCTAGATCTGGTGTGTAAGGTGAGTGGTCAAGCAGTTCAAACCGTAATTCGTGGATTTTCGCCATTGCAACAAGACTCCATCACTCCATGAATATCCGAACAAACAGTCGCCATCACTTTCCCAGCCAAAAAACATTTTTGTTGCTATTTTTGGAGCCGGTTCCCCCTTTGCAGTCCACTGTTTGGAGTTTAATTTTGTTTGGGGCGTATAATGGTGTATCCAAGTTGCATTTACAGTAATTATTCGGCGCGAAAACTCGCATTTATTGCACCTAAACTGCGCCAACAGAACGTTGGAAGTGTTCATTTGAACACGTTTTTGATCTAACGTAAGCAAACGCGGCACCCAACGCGCGGACAGTTTTCTCATGTCTAAATGTTGATTTAATATGTGACAAACACGTTCTTTTGACATGTTTATAGCCTCTGCTATCTCTCACAGTTTAATTTGGCGGTCGTCTAGCACCATATGGTGAACTTTGGCCGTGTTTTCGTCGGTTGTTGCTGTTTATGGATGTCCCGGTGTTCATCGTCTCCCAAGCTCTCACGACCACGTTTAAATTCAGATGCCCAAAATTGCACTGTGGTAAATGATGATGCAGAGTCGCCATACCAGAATCCAACTCATCTTTGATTTGCGTAGACGTATTGCCTTTCAAAAGCAAATACTTAGTGACAGCTCGATACTCGATTTTGTCCATTTTAATAAAAACACTCACCTCAACTGAGACAAACGACTGTTACATAACAAGTGAGCGTCCAATATGGTTGAAACTTTGGTGAGTAACTGTCAACAGATGAACAATGAAATTTAGTAGCATTTATTTACGAGTGCTGCCATCTTCATGTTGAGGTCGGAAACTTTACAGACCACCCTCGTAAATGTTTAGTTTTCTTGCAATCACCTAGAGCTAAATCTTTTCATCTTCTTTGAATTTACTTCAGTTATAGCATAAACGTCTAAATGTCTCCAAATTGAAAGAAAGCTCCAAACTTTGGTTAGTCCAAGTTTCAAGATTTAAAGCCCTTTAGAAAACCGCGGCCATATTTCGTAAGAAATTAAACCTAAGAGAAATTGGAAGGCTTTAATTTAATAAGAGATAATTTAGTGTCGCTCTTCAATGTAGAGCAAAGTTCAGAAATCGGAATTACATTTGTAAAGGCTTAATTTTCAAATGATAGCTAGGTTTTGTGTGTTAAATGTTACCTTGATAGATGAGAAGTGTGTTGATTTCTATTTGGAAAACAGAAAACATAGAAATAGATAACGCATTATGTTAAAAGTAACAAAACGAAAAGGGCAGTCGCAACTCCAAAGGATCGTTCACAATGAAAATTAAGCACAGTGCATTCTGGATTATTTGGAGTTTCAGGCGTTTCCGCAATGCAATGGAATCTGTAACCCAGTATATAGCAACGGACTTTTTAAACATCTGACTGGCTATGTTGTGATTCCTTTGCCTCGCATGTTTGTGCAAAGACAATATCATTAGAGAAATAACTTGCTAAACGTTATATAAGTGTTTCCTGTACATCTGCCGTAAGAACGTTTTGCATCCTCGAATGTCATTTTAGGCTGTTACATATGTATCGACAAGAGAAGATCGTAACTAGTGGGTCTGTGGTGATATTGCCACTTTCAGAAATTAATGAAACTTTCTCTTTCTTGTACCCGATGCAGTATGATTAAGAAAGGGTGAAAGGCATATACGCAGTCGACTAGCAAACTGTCTTCCTCTTCAACACGTTTTAGCCCTGGTACAATTTAAATGCAGTTTATTCTGAAAACAGGCAATGAAACCACATCTGCAGAATACACCATAAAGCTTTTGTATGTACCTTCATACATATTTAAAACTACGTTTGTGTCGGTTTAGCCGGTTTACATAGGATTTATACACATTATTCCATAATATCGTTTTTAATACGAACAAAGGGAAACCTTTGACCTTTTAAATGTACCTATCGAAATGTCATATTGCTGAGTTTTATTTCCGGTCAAGTTTAATGGACTATTTGCTCGAAAAAAATTGCAATCTGTTTAATCTGTTTAATGCTAGAATGTGGTAAAAATGAAGTTAGGACCATAGCATTTGAATTATCCTCAGGTTGATCCCCATAGGCCCGGTTGCATAAAAATCGCTAACTGCAGTTCATTTATAACCGAAGATCAAAATTGAACTAAGTTTGTGAACCCGCGTGGGTTGTAAAATGCTGATCTTGGATCAGATGAACGCCGTTTAGTAGCGATCTGAGATCACAAAAACAAATGCGACAACATTGCCAAACATGTTGCAACTTTCGTGTTGTATCGAAAGGATTCGAGAATTATTGCAATTACTCGTCACTGTTTAATTCAAGTGCACAGAGTAGCCAATCTAGACAAAAGAAAAACTAAAACAGTATAAGAATTTACTCCATACTGAAAAGTATTTATCAAAAGTTAATTATTTGGCTTACTTTATCTCCATTATATGTCCAATGTACATCATTTTCATTTTCGTCTGTTTACACTACTGTGAGTTGAAAACTCAAGCAAAAGAGAAGATGTGTTCAGCTAACTTTAAATCTCACATAACCCTTCTTATTTCACCCTTTTCCATAGACATCCTGATGAAGCTGCAATCTCCCTTGTTACTTTGTGTAATGTTCTAAACGCAGTCCCTTTATTTATATCGAATATATTCCTAATCATCACCTGGAAGATTTCAGTTGCATAGAACCGTAATGTGAGAAGGATCATAAATATTGGATTTAGTGCATATTTCCTCAGGGTTTGTATTCTTAACTGTGCATGTAGCCTATGCTCCAGTTCTTCAACTACATGCTTTGATAGTCGAAATCTGATTTTGAATTTTCAGTCATTTAGTTCTGAGATGGGACTTCCTCTGTGTTGGAAAATACGAGGAGAGCTTTCAAATTGAAAATTCTAATCATGAGAGATATCAGAGTGGTCTGAATTGTGAAAATAATACAAACGTATAGGTTATGAACACTAATGCATCTTTAACATACATTTGTGAAATAAAAAGGCTAATTATTTATACAAGTAACCACAAAAATGGTTTATTTACTATTTATTTAAAGGTGCACTACTTATTTCTTCTCACAAACTATTGTGTAACTTCTGCAGTTCTGAAAATTCACATTCAAAAAAGATCAAAGATCTGATCTTAGATCAAGAACTTAGATCACTGTTTATACAACCAAAATTCTAAGTTCAGCTTGATTGAAGATCATTTTCATGTGCTTATGCAACCGGGCCTTGAACTAGGAACGGGTTGTGGCTCTGTTCTGTATTGTAGAGTCCGTGTTTGAAGATAAACATCGAGTCCAGAATATTGAAAACAAGTGCGATTGCCTTGTCTTGTTAACCGCTATTTTCAACCAACCACAACGCAGTTGTCAGACGTTTGTTGTGATTCATGTACCAATCGGTGAATTCTGTTTTAATGCCGAAGAAATTTGGGCGAGGCTTTGTTATTCTGCCATAGGCTTGGGCGTTTAAATAAATAGATGAAAACAAAGAAACAAAGAGGTATCTAATGCTATAAACCACCCAATTAAACCTCTGAAGCGTTGTAGAAGACGTTGACAGTGCTGTAAGGAGGTTTAATGAAGCAGGAAGGGCATCATTAAAATTGCACGAAGAAATATTTATGATAGACGGCCTGCGGTGGTAAGCTGTAAGGCGTGAACGCTTACGCTTAAGGGGTTTTAGTTGCGTTGACACTGTAAGAAAGAGCAATATTCCTGTTCATCATTATCATCCTTTCCTATTTTTCATTAACGACCAGCATGGAAGTTTTGATCGATCGTCTTTACTAACTGGGGGGAGGGGGACGTCAAATAAAGAGTCTTTAAGCTTGCTTTGGAACATCAGATTGAAAACTTTCTTTTAGTGGTAGGACGATACCAACGCAGATTTTCACGTTTTAAGTACACATACAGAGGCCGACATAAGTATTACATTATTTTAACGCTATGCAGAGTAAGCGTACGTAAATACAACTTGAGTCTTCCATTAAACATATAAACTCATAAATAGCAACTGAAACTAATTTGCACTACAAGGAGAAATAAAACGGTTACTTTACATCTGGACATAAGTATTCGAACAGAGAACAGCTACCATCCCCTTTCTTTGAATTACTTCTGATAATCGTTTGGAAATTGTCTGTATTTGTTGCTTAGTGACTGCAGAGTCCATATTTCTCCACTCTGTTTGAAGAAATTCTTTCAGATGGTCCTTGCTTCTGATGTAATGCTTCCTCACACGCTCCTCGAGTTCCTTCCAGATGTTCTCTATAGGATTTAAATCTGGAGGTTGGGGCGGTGTCTTCAAAGTGTGAAGTGTGTTGTACACGACCCAAAGCCTTACAATTTCAGCAGTATGCTTCGGATCATTGTCCTGCTCGTGCCCTAATCCCAGCTTCTCTGCACTCTTTTTAAGATTATTTTCAAGAATCCTCTTGTATTCAAATTTGTCCATGATCGCATCTATGAACACCAGTTCCCCAAAGCCAGATGAAGCTATACAGCCCCATACCATCACACTACTGTCACCATGTTTCACTGTAGCTACCATGTTCTTAGGTTCCCGTTCTGTATTTGGCAGTCTCCACACTTTAAGACGTCCATCACTCTTGTATAAGGAGAATTTGCTCTCATCCGACCAGAGAACCTTATCCCAGAATTCTGTTAGTTTCACCACATACTGTTTAGCAAATTCTATACGCTTTTTCTTATTCACCTTATTAATATATGGTTTCTTCCTAGGAACGCGAGCATTGTACTATCCAGTACTATTTAAAACCCGTTCAACTGTTCTGGTGTGAACCACAGTGCCAGAATATTGCTTAAGGCATCCTCTAATCTCATATGCAATGACTATCGGATTCTGCTTCAACATTTTTTTTATTTGCCTTCTGTCTCTGGTGGCGAGTTTAGGAGGAGCGCCATTTCTAGGTTTATTTACAACAGTATTTGTCTATTTGAAGCGTTGAATTATGCAGAACACGCTAGTTTTGCTTCTGTTAATGGTTTTGGCAATTTCAGAGAGAAATTTGTTTTGTTTTTACATATGTATCACGACATTCCTCTCTGCCACCGTTGTCTTCTTACCTTTACGTCCCATATTACCTGTGACTACACAATCGGCTAAATAACTGAGCACACTGTCTCGAGGCATAGCATAAACACTACTGCTATGTGGTAGGAGCGTCGAACCACCTTTCTCTCTGTTTGATTGGGTACGTTCGAATACTTATGTCCTCCAATAAGAGGGACAAAAGAATAAATACAGTACAGGTTGTGTAATAAATACATGCAAAGTAATGTTTTAAATATTGTTTCCGAGACACAAAAGGTTAATGTTCATATGTTTAACAATTCATGACTGCCAAATAAATATCACAGTATTATAGTACGTGCAATGTTACATATTATTCGAATACTTCCGTCGGCCTCTGTAGCTAATAGCCGATGCCAACTTGGTTGTGACCTGTGTTAGAGCCATGCGCTATCTTCTGTGGAATTCATATAGTGGCCGGGATCAAACCCAAGCTATTTCAGAGACATCAGTTAAGTAAGCTTCATTAATATAGCATGCTACATGGATATCTGAAGAGGCAAAATTTTGTGGTGTTAATTATTTAAAAATTCGCATTAATAATTTTAATTGATGGTGTTTTGTGGTTTCTTTTTACCATAAATTCACATTAATTTCGCGCAAATTTTTGGGGAAGAATTAATTAGTAATGACTGGGCTGAAATGGAAAAGTAACAGGTAATTGGGGTAGTACAACTGGTAAAACACCATTTTTCCAAATTAAAACATTTTATTTTAAATCAGCAGATAGTAGGTAGCACGAAGAAGATCAAATATCACACATCAGACATCGGCAAACTGCAGCATACAGGTTGTGATATTTTCGCATTTTTTACTTGTTCTTTTGCCTGTCACAAGTAAGTTATATGTAGAGAAAAATCTCTCACTGTCAGCGTTTGACATCGGCAACCAAAGACATTGAAGGGACTTTTCACAGAAATTGCGGTAAGAATCAGCTTTTGTCTTCAATGCCAAGAGTGCTGTTACTACATCTAATCTGTTATCGTTACCATCATGGCTTTGTTCAACAATGTCACAAAGCTCTTTGTAACAAAGAAGCAAATCAGAATCACTAGTAACAGCACTGGTTTTAAATGCATTTAGTTGTTTAGGGCTGCCATTGCATGATTTAAATCACCTATACTTGATTTAGTAACTAGCCTAGAAGGCTCAAACAAATGATATAGCTTTTATTGTTATTACATCATCAGTTTCTTTGCCATAATGGAGTTTAATTTAGACAAAAGTCATACGGCAGCAAACTTTTAGATTCTCTTCTACTGCTTCTCTAACACTGGGATCCATGATATGATCTACAAGTTCACTTACTCTGTTTCCAAAGTGACCACTCTCTAATATTTCACATTTCGTTCTCAACGAGTTAATTCGGAATAAAACAAGATGAGCCACAGTTTTAATTAAAATTCTAATTTTTGATCCGTTATCAATCTGCAATTTTCAGAAACAAATGTTGTGTTGTACCTTTACAATATTGCAGCACTTGGCATCACAAAAATGATCATTTAACAAATTTTGAGCAGGAACTGAAAGCTTTTCTTTTCTAGAAAAGAAATTGACAGTTGCATCGAAATAGCTGGCAATGTAAACTTCTGAATTAAACCAGCTAGACCAGCGTGTCAGGGAACAGTTTAGCTTCTAAATCTGGGTGGTTTTCAGTGAGGTATTGTTTGTATTCATTGTTTAACTTTCGGGCATTTCGGAACCACCTTTAGTCAGCATAATTGGAGTATTTTGCTGTGCACGGTGTTCTATCCAATAAGTAACATTTCCAGTTAGCATATGACAAAACAGTTCTCAGTTTCACGGACCACCCTGATGCTGTGGTGTCAGTTTATTGTTGCACCGCTTAGCTGTTATTTCAATGCGCATGATGTCATTGTATTGGCTTTGTTAGGTGTTAAATTTTATCTTGCTTTCGTTAAATTTGTAAACATTTTTCATGACTTTATGAGTGTCAAATTAAAGTTATATTTATGTAGTTTGAAATAAATGTAAATTTTTCTATGCAAACTAAAATAATAGAAATTTTCTCATTTATAGCTAAAAGACATTATTCTCAAGAAAAGGAAAAATTCGCGAAAAAAACGTTAAAAGTAAAAACTCTTGCCTCTGGGTATCTGTATACATTTCCTGGTCATTTAACATGTTTTTATTTAGACACAAGGGTCTATTGAATGTTGCTTTCATAGGAAACGCAGTGAAGGTCCTTCAAGAACTGTTTGGGGATATGTGCGAGGCAGTAACTGTGATTCTTTATCTTAAAATTAAATGCAACAAGTTTCAATAATGTAAAACCTAAAATTTAAGGGTATCGAAGGTTTATACGAAAGTATTAGACACAATTTGATACCATTGCAGGTATTGATTGTTTGATCTTCATTCGTGCACGTGTGTCCACTATGAAATTCTTAGGTAATAGTATCCTGCATCATTGATAAATGCTAAGGTTTGTTTAGGCAAAGGAGTGAGGTAGATTTAAAGCACCTAGCTCGGTCGAGCCGAGACAGACATGTAACAGAGGCACGAGGTATTCTCACCGTTGTTGAATATTAAAAATCTCTGACGGAGAATATGATGAAAAATGTTATATTAAAGTCGGCAATTTGTTTTTATTTTACGGGCTAGCAAGGGAGGAAACGGGAACTGCCTGCTCTCACCTCTGGTTGCTCTGAAAGCGTGCGAGCAAATATCCCTGAATATTTCTTCCAAGGGCGAGCAATTAAATGTCAGACGAGATTGTTCCTTGTGTAGTGATGGGATATCGAATGATCCGCTCTTATGTGTTTTAAATGTGATGCTGTTTGTACTACGTGAACAACCAATCGGAGTCCTGCGGTGTTGTCGTATTGCACTCCCCCGTATTGCACTGCGTTGTGTCACGAGCGCAAACCTAATCAATCTCTATTTTTTTTTTTTTTAATTTTACGTCCTCCAACGTTGAGTCATATCGGACGTTGAATGAAATGGATGAAATGATGCTCAGATGAGTCCGGGGTCCACGGAGCTTGGAGTTACCTGACATTCGTCTTTCAGAATAAGGAAAAAACCCGAAAAATCCTTATTCAGGCAACTCACCCTGACCAAGATTCGAACTCGAGACCTCTTGTACGTGAGGCAGACACGCTACCATCTACGCTACCGAGGCGGGCAATCAATCCATAATAAATACTATTCGGGCTAAGACAAAAATCCAATTTTACCAAAATTTATCCACGAGGAAGGTAGTGCGTAATGTATCTAACATAACCGCAAAACCCCAGATTTTTAGCTCAAATAGTTCTAATACAAATAAATAAACACAATTATATTATAACAATGCATCGCGATGTAAGCATTGTGATGGATATCATTATTGGTTGGCATATATGCGTGTACCTATAGTTTTAATTACTCAGCAATGAAACGAACGTTTGACATGACGGGGTAAAAGAATTACTTAGAATAAGCCAAGGTGTTTGTTAAATTCGAGTGAGAACTAACAATACACTTCCTGCTGGCTTGTAGAATGGTGCATCAGCAGAACGTGACTTGTCACACTATATGTTTGTTTATGAATCGTACGTAACCTCTATTTACTCTAGAGAGTTCAAAGCAGTATTGTTCAGCTGTTCTTCTGTTTAAAAACCAGGGAAAGTGTATCGGCTGGATCAGCTTGCAATTGAAATGAGACACGAGGTATTATAAACCACCTACCCCCTTATCACTGCCACAACAATCCAAATGAGTTAATGTGAGCTCAAATTATGTTGCAAACAGAAATAATACTTTTAAACTGACTGACGCCGAACCAGTTATTCACCAAGAAATTGACAAGGTTGCACAAGACTGGGAAAACTGCATGAGACATACAGATAAACTGCAAGAACACTACTTTTGGAAAGAAATAGACATGACGACATTGTGGAGCCCATCATCATAAACTTGCAACACTCACACGATGAAGATAGTTACAATGACGAATTGTCTCTTAACCGAAGTGACATTCATAGCTATATGAATGCGCCGCTAGCAGTTTCGTTGGATTAGAAAAATAGGTAATTCATAAACTATAATTATTTTTAAACTATATATTTAAAACATGTGCGTAATATGTGAATATCCATGTTGCAATTGTGATTTGAACAACTGCATTATTATAAAGGTTTGTAAAATTCCGTTTGCGTTCCCTTACGTCTAGCTCCAAGAAGACTCGCAAGTGTGCGAGAGGGAGGGAAATATAAAAAGAGTGGGGATAACGAGGTGGCAACGCTGAAGGCTCTAACGCATCTGATTCGCTACAAGCCAGAAGTCGTCCCATTTCAAACACATAGTAATGCATGTGGCAGACACTACTGCTGCTGCTGAGTCTGTACCTAAGGGACGTCAGCTAGCCCTGTCTGTAGTTGTCAGTAGAGCTACAAAGATTCGGAGTCTGTGTTAGCCATGCACCGAGCAAGGCAAAATGACTTGCACTTCAAGATCATTGAATATAGATGTCATTTCCATTTCTGTTTTAGTACCTATAAGCATTAATGTTGAACTGCTACTGGACCACGGTCTGTTAGCACTAGGGTTGCCAGATGCTCCGTTTTTCCCGGAATCCTCCGTTTTTTCTCCCAAATTTTGTTCCTCCGTAAATATTTACCCGGAGTATGCAATTCTCCTTTTTTTTTTTTTTTTTTTTTTTTTTGCGTACTGCGAATTATTGAATTATATATAATGCTTTAAATATTCTCATAAAGCCTATATCATCTTTGGAAAATGACACTTTGTTTTGTTTTATTTCGCGAATGCTGGCAACAGAAGTGCCTTCTAAATCAACGTAGGAACATGTGTGAGCTGTCATGTAGCAGCAGAGAAGTACGTTTCTGACAGCGATAATAAGCGAGTTTAATGTCTCTCTGAATTTTTGTCTTTCAGTTGTTTTCAGTTCCACTTCCGTTACCGTTCTACTCTATGTTGTAAATCTATTTTAAGCGTAGTTGTTGGAAGCTAAACCTAAATTGTTGGTGGTCTTGCACAGCGACGATTGGAAAATGTTTGAGCGTGAAGACGGTCCACCAAAGACTCCTGCACGGAAGAAATTAAAGACAAAACATCATCAAATATATCTCAAGAAATGGGAAGATATACTTCTGTGGGCATTTTCTACCACGTGCAGTAAGGACACATGGTGGACAAAGTGATTTGAGGCAATATGAACGTTATAAGGGGCATCTAAACAAGGAAAAATGTAATGTTGGAAATAAACTTTCAAATTATTTTGTTAATTTGAGTTCGAATCTCGGTCAGGCTGAGTTACCTGGATAAGGTTTTTTCCCTTATCCTAAAGGACGAATGTCGCTTAACTCTAAGCTTCATGGACCCTGGGCCCATTTGAGCATCATTTCACCCATTCCATTCATCGTCCGATATGACTCAAAAAGTTAAAAGTCGTAAATTACAAATAAAAAAAATGATGACAATATCATAGCGTCTGAACTTGGTTTAGTGTATCATGCAGTGAAACACAATAAGGCAGAGCACCAGGTGACAGTGTGCTATGAGAATGAATCGTGTTTGGAATTTTATAATTCTGCAAAATGTGATGTGGAGTTATTAAAAATGCCAAGAATTCATTGAACTATAATTAAATGTAGCATGTCAGATTGAGGAACACTTGGAAGGTTAGTTTAATGTTTATGTATTCAGCATAATGTGTGTTTGCTAATTTGTCTTTATTAGTGTAAAAAATGTTAAAAAAAAAATGAGTCTCTTCGTTTTTATTCCTCGGAAATCACTCACCTGCCGCCATTGATCCCTGGCCGAGGTTTAGCTTCTTTGAGTGTACAGTGATTATAACCTTTCCATTTCCCTTTAACGGCAATGAACGACAGTCAAGTCCTGTGCAATGCAAGGTTATGATAGGTGCAGGTGCTTTCGTTATCTTGAAAGACAGGCTTAAATCGAAGGGTTCTCTTATTTGTCGGTAGGAATTTGCATGCGTTTACTCTAATTACTTTGGAGTCATTAGGTTATGACCAAGTAAATTTGACGATGTTGCAGCCAATGACCCCACTGAGGCTAGCACTATGGACCTTGAACTTGCATGTTCACGTAATTGACGTAAGGTAGTAAGGTGCTCGCTGAGACGCAGTTGGATTGCCCCGTCACGAGGAAATCGCTTTCAAATTTGTATGTTTGATAAACCACTTGTTGCATTCTCTACCCAGTTTTCCGCTTATTACTAGAGATTAAAGTATTGCAAATTTACATATATTATTTTACGTATAAGGATTATAGTGGGCTAAGGCAATAATCGGCTCTTTGAAATGCCTTTCTATGATGCACATTCAAAAGGCGAAAAAAAAAGTAGTAGCGGCTTACCACTTGGACATTTGAAAATTGAAAGCCATAACAAAGAATATCTCATTATGCGGAACACCGACAAACTGTGCACTTTGCTAGAGCTATATCTTTGTATACAATTTACCAGTAGCAATTCACCCAGAAAGAAGACTTCAAAGATTATTCACAGTAAATTCAACATATGTTTTATTTTTCATGTGAATACGTTAAAAATATTCTATTTTAATGATGATGGTTGTAAGTTATTTTGGAAGAAATGGGAAACTACGAGACAATTTCCATGTGGAGATAAGCTCAACTGCGCTCAACTTAAAGGCCTATTTCATATCTGACATATCATCACAAACAGCCAGTGAGACCACAGGTGTTTCCAGTGAAATCTTGGTATTTTTTAAATTTTTTTAAAATGTATTTAATTACGAGGGCTGTTCAATAAAGAATGGTCACAAATTTTTTTTTGACAACGTACCTTTACTCATCCTGATAATTTTGATGTTCCTTCTCAAAATAGTCTCCCCTGAATGCGATGCACTTGTCCCAGCGTTTCTGCCAGTCTTCAAAGACATGCTGGAAACCATTTTTTTTCCAGAGATCCTTTAAAATCGGCTCTGCAGCCTTCACCAATGCTTCTGATGATGGATAATGCCTCCCACGAAGGCGCTTCTTCAAGTTAGGGAATAGAAAAGTCACATGGAGCTAAATCCGGACTATAGGGAGGGTGAGGGATGTACTTCATGTTGATTTTTGCAAGATGTTCAGCAACAACATTGGCAATATGCGGCCACACATTATCGTGGTACAGAATCCAGCCTGCTTCACGGAAATGTCTTTTGCGCCTGATATGGACTTGCCATGTTTTCAAGACATTCCTGTAGTATTGTCCAGTTACTGATGTGTGTGCAGGTACAACATGCTGATAAACCATTCCATGAATATCAAAGAATGAGATGATCATAACTTTCCCAGCAGAAGCAACCACTTTTCCTATTTTGGGGGTTGGTGCTGAAGGAGATTTCCACACTGAGCTTTGCTGTTTGCTCTCAGGATCAACTTTAACTGCATGTTACCTCTATTGCAGCGGTAGGCGATACTGAACATGTCTGAACTTGCCTGGTTCTCACAGGCGGGAACCAGTAATATCAACAATGAAACTACTACGGCGTGTTTGTTTCACATTAAACTAACAGAATATAATAAGATTGAATTTTAGTGTGAAAATTATGTCCGTAAAAAATTATGATCTTTCTTTGTTGACCAGAACTCGTACTTATTTCTCTGCATTACTACTATTAGGCAGGCTTCTCGAGATTATACCTGACCACAGCTTTCACAGCGCGTTCTTTTTTTCCCCTGTTATATTCAAATTATAATAGACAGTACATTGTTCTATATGTGAGATTATCTACAAATATCTAACGACAAAGCTAGAGTATGACTACTTATATTCCAAAGCAGCCTTAAAATTGCAAACAGTTTATACGGAAGGCTACTAATGGTCTCACCTTTACATTAAAACCAGGTGCGTTTAAGTTATAACACTTTCTATTTTTTTATTACTGGGACCAGATGGGAAATTTTGGTTAAAAAAGAAGAAAAAAAAAACACGTGGACTCGTTGTGAATGCGTGACAGAGATGGCAGCACTGTACAGTGCATACAACTCTAGTGGCAGCGACGAGAGTTAGGACCGTTTTTGATACTGAAAATGGCTACTTTTCATTGCAAGAACAGCGTGTAACCATTCGTTTTCTCAATTTTCGTGGCGTGACACCAATTGTTATTCATCGCCAGTTGAATGAGGCATGTGGTGAGGTACCATGAATGTGTCTAATGTGCGTTCCTGGATGCGACAGTTCAATGGAGCAGAACATCGTATGACAGCAAAGCAAGACAGTTGCAGACATCGCCTCCAAGATTGGCATTTCCGTGGGATCTGTGCGCAAAATCCTGCATGAGGATCTGAAAATGCTCAATCGGCGATGCTCTAAAATAACGTTTGAGGCGGTGATTGTCTTGGTATAGTATATATATAGCATGTGTAAGGAACAGTTAAAGTTAACTCCGAGTCGCAGCAAGCCAAGGCTAGGATGTCATTGTAGTGTGCAGCACACGAGGGTGGGACGTGGTAACCTGGAGTCGTTACTTCTCAGTCCAGCAGCTCCTCAGGTATCTCAGAGTTTGAGTCTCTTCAGGGTGCTACCGGGAATCGACTCAGCTGCGCTAAGGACGCGACCTTGCTTATGTTTTTGTATTTACGTAAATGTTGGTAAAATTAATCTTGTTATCAATTTACAAGTCACTCATTGCATGATAAGTAAGAAAGAGAATGTCAGTGTTTGCAGGACGTTGAATTTGCTAAGCATTTGTTTGGATCATTAACTGACCCTCCAGATTATTTGGACTAATTAATGAATTTCTTAATGGTCGTCGTGCCGCTGGCCTCACGGTTGTGCAAGACTTAACTGAACTGTCCAAGAACCAAAGGTTTCAGCAAGTCAGGGTGACCTTGTTGTCTTTTCCACACGGACTTGGAACACCCAGGGCAAAGAAGGTTATCACAACAAGTTATAGCCCTCTCTAGCCCGTCTCGTTAGCGTAGACGGTAGCGTGTCTGCCTTACGTTCAAGTGGTCCCGAGTTCGAATCTCGGCCAGGGTATTCTACCTGGATGTTTTTCCAGGGGTTTTCCTTATCCTGAAAGTCGAATGTCGGGTAACTCTAAGCTCTATCGACCATGGGCTCATTTGAGCATCATTTCACCCCTTGCACAATCGTCCGATATGATTTAACGTTGGAGGACGTAAGTTACAACAACAAAAAATTATTGTCGTGCTCCTGGCTGGTATAAGAACAGAAAGCCCCACGGTTGTGCAAGACTTAACTGAACTGTCCAAGAACCAAAGGTTTCAGCAAGTCAGGGTGACTTTGTTATCTTCTCCACATGGACTTCGAACACCCAGGGCAAAGAAGGTTATCACAATGGAAGCGAATACACAAGTTATAGCCCCTAGTTTTCGCTTTCCCCACTTAGTGGAGGAAGGAAGTGTAATCCACCAAAAAATTCGGTTTCGAGTTTTCAGCGAAAGTACACGAATTTCCTTCCCCTTTTAGAAAAAGATGTCTCTTTGTGGATGAAGAATATCACCCAGAACAAAAATGAAGATAAATACCAAACACTTTCATTTGTTTAATGGCTGTAAAGATTTTGATGAAAATATAAGTTTAAATTACTGTTATGACAAATTAACTCTATTTTGAGTTTTCTGGAAGTAGCCTCTGAAGACCTCTTCGCAAAAGTTAAAGGCATATGGAGGCGGGCCGTACTGCAGACTCCAGCAAATCCTAAGCTTGCTCCTCCTACCAGCGCTGCCGAATGTGGTACACGCATCTCAGGCGCCTGAACTGAGAATATTATCTCATTAATTACGCTCGGATATTAATATAAAAATAACAGATGCGGATCTCATAATAAGAAAGAATTTTATTTTATGATCATGACCGTGCAAAAATCCAATCTGTACAATACTTAGAACGCGAGCAATGCACGTTCTATATACTTCATATGGTTATGGTTACCCAACATGCATTCATTCAACACAGATAACATTCCTTCCTGACCACACTTATCTCAAGCATAAATAAACAGTTCATCTCCTGCACGTAGTTTCAAACAGATTGAGTTAATGTTCAGTTCGTTTTAAAAGTAACGTTTGTTATTTTGTTAAAGTGAACGGCATCGTTAAGTCGTGAGTCCAATTGGAGCTGAAATATTGCTAATATTACATTAAATTATTATACACATATATTTTCTTCAGTGTTTGTGATCTGAATGCGTGAACATGTCCCTCGAAGCTGGGGCATATGATTTTTCGATCAACAAACGTGAAGTGATTTTTTTTTTTTTTTGCTTGTTCCATGGTCATATCGGCGGCCGTTCTCCTTTGGAACATACTGAAGGTGTTAACTCGTTATCTTTGGGTTTTATTTATCATTACATCACGCACACATTCACACTCTCATTCATACTTCCAGACTCTGGGGAAGATGGGGAATTATCTTGGTCGGAGAAAAATCCCCACCCCCACCGCCGGGAATTGAACCCGGGACCCCTAGCAGTGAAGTGATTTATTCTCAAGGCAGAAAAATCATATTTAAGATAGACTAGTTTTTACGAAAGCTCTGCAATCTAGAGTATAGGGTAACTGTACATTTTTCAAAAACCTAGCAATTAATTGTGGAAGCTTGTGGCGTAGTTTTTTTTTTTTTTTTTTTTTTTTTTTTTTTTTTTTTTTTTTTTTTTTTGTAAATTACGTCCTCCAACGTTGTCATATCGGACGATGAATGGAATGGACGAAATGATGCTCAAATGAGCCCAGGGTCCAGTGAGCTTAGAGTTACCCGACATTCGTCTTTCAGGATAAAGGGAAACCCCGATAAAAGCCGCATCCAGGTAACTCACCCTGACCGAGATTCGAACTCGAAACCTCTTGAACGCGAGGCAGACTTTATACCACCACGCTACCGAGGCGGGCTTGTGGTGTAGGTAGTAGTGTATTACTCGACAGAGCGTTGAGGCGTATCGACCTTCAGGTGACCAGCGCTGCCATCGTTCCTTATCATACTTTGGACTCGCCATGTATGTGCGATAACCTCAGGTAAACATCTCCGTGTTTCGAATTTTTTCCGATACGCTTTCTCATTGCCATGTAGTACACAGTGTCACGAATGTGTAGTGAAGCAGCTTCGTCCTTAGAAAAAGGGAGCGTGCCTGTGTTTCAATCTCCGGGAAAGACTTATAAAGTTGGAAAGCGAGTTGCTGGATTGGAAACCGTGCTTGCTGTTCCAGTGCTGTGACATGTGTCAGGGTAAGATTTTAATGTTTTAGGAATATTTAATGTATTGTTTAGTTACGGGAAGAATAGACAGTACCTTTGCTGGCGGGTAAAAGTCTCTTATGTACTACATGGCAAAGCGAGAAAACGTATCGACAAAAATTCGCAACACTGTTTACCTCAGCTTATCGCACATACACAGCGAGTCCAGTGTATGTATAGTCTACTCAGATATAATCATGACTTCTGGACAACAATGTGTCATACATCGGCAGGCGCGAGAAATCATATATAGACACGCGCAGCTTCAAATCGCTCTATTTGTGTTTCGTAACTTAATGTACATCAACCTACTAATATTTCACTCTTTTAATGGAGCAGATAAGACCCGATAAGGGACGATGGCAGCGCTGGTCACCTGAAGGTCGATACAGAACCTCTGCGCTCCGTTTGAGCATTGGCCAGCGTTCACATGCCTTTAACTTTTGCGAGAGTTATCGTTATTTCCTTTTCGGCATTTGGTTCATGTTCAACCATGTGCATAATCATGCAAAAAATTGTATGTAGTTTTAATTTTTGCACTTGTTAACCCTTTTTAAAAGGTAGAGCTTGGTTAAAAAAAAATTGTATTTTGTGCTTACGATGTGATGCAAAAATGATGGAGAAGTTTGCGGTTGGAATCACAACAGGACCGAATGTTAGAGCAGTAACCTAAAATGTTTCCTCCCGTTAAGAATGATCATTTCAGTATCCACGACAACCATTGCAATGTAAGGCAACTGACGTCTTGATTCTGTTTGTTTTACTGTTCCAAAGATCCAGGATTTTTGGAGAACCGTATTTAAATTGCCCGTGTTTATTACGTTAGCGTCTCCGTTACGTATCCGTGAACTGCCTAAAGGAATAAACAGAAGATGAGGCATAAGAAGGGGGCAGTATGTGTTTAGCGCACTAAAACATCCAGAGAAAAGCTTTTGTAAGTAATTTGAATTTGAAAGCTTAAAGCTTATGTACTTAGTAATAATATCATGTGTATATTTACAGCTGTACATCTAATGCCATTTGTTGTTATAGCTTTACAGATTATTTCGTAGTTTTTTTTTTTTTGTCAATGGAGCAAAGCAAATCTGCGCAAAAATAATCGAGTAATCATTCATTATTTGCTTCCATTCTCTTTCCACGAAATCGCGAGAAACAACTGAATAGCGACAAAATGACAAACTGATGAAAATTTGAACCAATAGCAAAGAAAAAGAGCAAGGCTGCAAATAAATATTTGAAGTAATGTAAGGTAAGTCGGGGGAAGATAACATACTTAACGGTTATGTCCTTTTTTCACGGAAATGGGAATGGATAAAAAATATAACAAGTATCTCAAGATATTCCTGTATATTTAATTGTTACTGGGAGAAACAGTAATCAGTGTCCTTAAATGTGAGGAGATAAAAATGTACAATTAAACTAATTGCAACAAAACTTACATCTTACCCCATCATTAGGGGAATATGGAACAACATGGAGGAAAATGTAGCAACACGAAGTTTGAAATGAAAAAATAAAGTAAATTGATCATTTGTATTACAACATGTAATACAGTTTATAAAGTTTAAATTTAACGCATGTTAGAAACATGATACAATGAAGAAAGGAGAGAACCAAACTGCAGTCTTGTAAATCTCCAGCCAGGATTTGGATGAATCTAAGTATTCAGAGCTTGCTGCAAAAATGTTTTCAATGACTTGAAGACTGATCGGTCATATGTAATTTATCAGTATTCTTTAAGAACTTTCAACTTCCCCCAAAGCTTGAGGGTAGATGCAAGTGAACCTTATTTGTGGTGTACGCTACCAGCCATATTGGTCCGAGCTACCATGCACACATGGCAAAATACCATGGTTAGGTGAAGCTCCATGCAGTACATCAAGTCTAGACCTTACGTATGGGCAACGAAATATTACATTGCTTGTACAGAGGTTTGCAAATTATCAGACTAAATCTAAATTTTTCAGTTTTTGCTTAGAAAAGAGATAAAAATGACATTTTTTTTTAAAAAAAAACCTAACACAGTTTTACATATTGTTTTAGCTCTTGTGTGTTAATTTAATATATACTGCATGCCACTGTTGGTAACATGTTTTCATAAATTTGACAACAATATATTTTAGTCAGCTGTGCCCATATTTGCTATGGTGTATGCTTAGTGTTTACAGTATCGTTTGTTTGGTGTTTTATGAAATATTTATTGAGTATTGTAAATTTATAAAAGACACATGTTTTAAGAATACAAATTGAACCTTGAGTGACATAATAATCGTGATAAGTGTTAGAAGTTTGAGCTGCAGTATCATAAATTTGAGGTTATGGGTACATTCGCCGACCTTTCACCAAGAAAAGTTGCATGTGTTCAGCTACCTTTGGAAGAAAACTGGTATACTCAGTCTGAAATCGCTAAGAAACTGGAAATATCTAAAAAATCCCTCAGTCGTATTAAGCAAGCGGCATGTGATTTGCATGTGTACGGACCAAAGCGTATTTGAAAGTATGGGCGGAAACGCAAAATGAATGACAGAGCAGTTAGAAAACTGAAAAATATTGTGCTGTCGAATCGTGGATGCACTAAAGGGAGTTAGCTGTTCTGCTCCAAGACGCAGGTGTCACTGTTTCTCCATCTTCTGTAAGCAGATCACTTAAAAGAGAAGAATTAAATGCTCGCAGACCACGCTGAAAGGCAAAAATTGCTCCTCAAATGGCACTAAAGCATTTGGAATGGGCTAAGGGATTACAACATTGGATTGCTAATGAATGGGAAAAGGTTTGTTTATCAGATGAATCTATATTTCTGATGGAAATCCTTATATGTGAGGCGAAGATCAAATGAAGAATTCCATCCAAGTTGTGTAGAGCAGACAAACACCCTACATCGGTCATGGCATGGTCTGTAAGGTCCGTCAATGGTCCCGAGAGACTCTACATAGTTGAAAACACAATGAAACAAGAACAGTACCTGCATGTTCTGCAAAGCAAATTATTACAAGTTCAAGATTGGTTGGTATCCAGATGGTGAATTCATTTTTAAGCATGACGGTGCCCCATGCCATAAGGCAAAAACTGTTAAAACTTTCTTCAGAGCGAAGAAATCAGTGTCTTGTCGTGGTCAGGGAATAGCCCAGATATGAATCCAATTGAAAATTTATGGTCTATTGTTAAAAGGAGGTTAAAACAAAAGAAAATTACTACAAAGGTTGAACTTATCCAAAGTCTATCAAAGTGTGGCACCATGACGCAGAAATCTAAGAAAAATGCAAAGATTTTGTCCCCATAGCATGCCTAGGAAGCTTAAAATGTTAAGAACAAAGGAATGCATACAAAATGTTAATTGATATGTAAAATACAACCGATTTTTGTTAATATTTCTATGCCTAAAAAGAAGAACTTTTAAGATATACAATAGAGGCAAGTAAATGTACAAAAAATATATTTACTGGAAATAAAATGCATAATATAATAAATACTGTTTAATAAATGTTAGTAAAATGTATACTGATTATTAATTTGCGATTATACTAACATTTTGTTATCCTAATAATTTTATAAATGAAAAAATATGAAAACACGAGCTTTAATCTAACCATTTGCAAACCTCCGTGCTTAGCAAGTTTACAGATAGTAGTTTCTTGTTTATCACTGGATGCCCCTGTGCTAGACTGTGGTAAGTGCTGCTGTCTAGTCTGAGATGAACAAAATATTACAACATATCCATCTTCTCTCCACTTTCCTTACATCTGACTCTGTGTACGACATTTTTGATGATTTAGCAGTTACACAAGAACATTCAAGATATGCGTTTTATTTTTGATAGAAATATTTAAAATATGTATATTAATCAAAAGCTTTAATGCCGTTTTGGAGAATATCGAATATTTTGGAAAATGGTCCAAATAAAGGATAGTTTGGAGTCGGAGGTTTAGAAAACATTGTCCAGCAAGAGTTATTGTTGGCGGTTGGGAAGGTGTGACAGGATTTGGTGGCCAAGCGACCGACCGGTTCGATCTTGCCGCCCACACTTAGGGCCAGTGACCCAGCGTTCATTGAATCGATATTCTTCCCTTACTTGACGTTCTGGGTCATCCTATCTCTAAATGCTGTGGCAAACTATTAGTTCTCTTTCCACGAAATTCCCCGCTCTTTTGAAATTTGTATTTACTTAATAATGTCTGTAACGATGTACACACAAATATTTTATATTTCAGACATTTGCATGACATGTCCATGTACATATGTCAGGTTCTTTGAAACATAATGCTGTCGCTGTTCAGTAATTTGGAATTTTATGGCCAGCTTTTAACTTCGGATTATCGATTTTCACTCTAGCCCTCTGATGAGACAGCGTAATGTATAATATTTCTGGAAATGTTTATCTCGATCAACATGAAGTAAATAAGTAAATATAAGTTTACTTAATTACGTAGAAAATGAAGCTAGCTACAGTTAAGCAATAAATATTACTCAAATACCACTATTTGCAACAAAAACTTCAATTATCTTAAGAAAATGATGTAAATGTTTCTTACTAATTGATGAGATAGATATCGTAAACATTTGTCCGTAAATGTTTCTTACTAATTGATGAGATAGATATCGTAAACATTTGTCCACACCCTCAGTCATCAAACAGCTTCATCGTCAACGATAATATTAGAGGTCACTATGTTTACCAAAACTGAAAACGAAACAAACCTAAAAACAGAATCTACTGATGGTATTTCAAAATTCATTACGCGATGTTTATTTTTAAAATAATATTTTTTCCCAAACCATTAAACCTATCGGACCATTTAAATGTTTTAATAATTTAACTTACGGGTTTATTTCATGGTTAAATGACCAAAAATGATCTGTTATCGCTGATTGATCAGTCTGTACTTCGTGTTACGAAAATGTACTTTCGTTCTGGTTTCCAAATTACGTTTCGTCTCTCCAATATAAAGTTTATCACAACCTAAAGAATTAAATTGATAAATACCAGTTTTTTTATTATTAGGAATTTCACATTTTTTGGATATATGCTTTTTGTAATTTACGTCCTCCAACGTTAAGTTATATCGGATGATGACTGGAATGGGTGAAATGATGCTCAAATGAGCCCAGGGTCCATAGTTACCCGACATTCGTCTTTCAGGATAAGGGAAAACCCCGGGAAAAACCTTATCCAGATAACTCACCCTGACCGAGATTCGAACTCGGGACCTCTTGAACGTGAGGCAGACACGCTACCACCACGCTACCGAGGCGAGCAAATTTTTAATACTATATTCATGTTGAGTAACTATAGTTATACCAAACTTTTAAAAAAAATTGAAAATGTTTATTATTCCAAAGATGGTAAGTAAATTTTTTAAAATTATAATCTTCTTTTATTTCTTAAGGGTTCTTCTTTTATTTCTTATCTGTTTTTTTTTTTTTTTTGATATTGAAATGTTTCAATATTAGAACCAGTAATTAAAGCAGTATTAATAATATGTTTATATTCGTTATTAAATTCTTCTTTATTCATGGTATATTTATTAATCTATAAATCATACTGCTAAAAACAGCAAATTTATGTAAAAAGGGTAAAAACTTATTTTTTATGTAACTATCGATGAGTAGACTTCCTATAAATACGAAAGCTTAATTTATTGTTATTTCTTATTATCTTTAAATCTGGAAAAGGAAGAAATCCATTGATTTCAGTTTCTAATGTGAATTTTATAGCTTTATCTTCTAAATTCAGTAATTTTAAATGATCATTTATTTGTTTATCAGGAAAAATAGCAAAAATATCATCAGCATATCTATGTCAGGTTTCAAAAAATTAAAGGGAATGCTTTAGTTACTTGCATTTCGAAGAAAAAACCTCATAAACAGATGAGCAAGGTCATTGTCTTAAGATAAGTGGTTAGAGAAGGATTACTTTCGTCACGATTTATCTTGAGAATTGTTTTACTAAAAATACAGACTTTTACTTATAATAAAAACGGGCACTAAATTTGATGTTGATGAGATTTGATTAATTGCTATAAGTACCATCCTGGCGCGGAAGGCCTTGGAATTGGAATTTTGAAGTTTGATATGTTGGTGTAGAAACAGTTGCACGTTTTATGCGCAGGCAACCAGCTCTAAAGCTAGCGAGGCAGATGTGTGCCCCACATTAATATTGGAGCTGCAAAGGTCACCAGCATTATGGGAAAGGTCACTGATCAAGAAACATGCACACCAGAAATGCGTTTGTTTTTCTTTTGATAGTGCAAGAGCAACCTCATATATCCAAGCTTATTTACCTAGGATATCGCTATACACAAAGTCGACATGCATTTAGTCACAAGAAATAACTGAAAATATTGAACAATTAATCAGGCGTGCCAATAAAAGCTACTTTGAAATAAATTGTGTTTGCTTTTCTTTTTGTACTGTAAGGTTTTCTTACCGCTTACAGTGTACCAGCTATTCAAAATTGTACAAAACTCCTTGGCAATAAAGGCTGTTCCTAGAAAATTAAATATATGCAATTATATACAAATACAATAACTTGTAACATAAAACTTCAAATTGATTATGATGGCGATTTCGTGCAAAAGGTCTCTCACATCATCAGCCAACAACTCTGTTGTCAAGGTCCCGTTCACCAAAGATTGCCATGTTTTCGCCAGTACTACCAAAGTCTGAAAATGAAACAGAATCGACTGCCGATATTTCAAACTTCAGTACGCGATGTTTATTTTGTTAAAATAAATATCCTTTCCCTTTAAAGAATAAGCATCGCGTAATGAATTTTGAAATACCGGCAGTCAATTCTGTTTTTAAATTTGTTTCATTTTAGGATTTTGGTACTACTGACGAAAACATGGTAATCTTTGGTGAACGTGACCTTGACAACAAGGTTGTGGTGTGAGAGATTTTATCACGAAATCGCAGTCTATTTCCAAATGACCATCATTGCAACATATGCGGGAACAAATTTGCTAAAGACATACTATTTTGCAGTTCCCTGCACGAAATAGTTCCACATTTATTCCAAATTTCACAAATGGCTCCACAGCAAGTTAAAATAACAGAAATTGTCGTATAATTAAATACATATAATTCCACTTCACTAAGTAAGAACCATAATGTGCAGAAAGGTGTGAAGTAATTAATTATGTCAAAAAACAAAAACATGGGTTGGGGGGGGGGCTTAAGGGTGAAAATTGAAATGTCTGAAGCTTTTGTTAGATTTGTTTCAAATTTGTACCATTTATTTTTATGATCGATCAAGAATGGAATAATACCAAGTTTCAGCTTTCTAGTTACAATAGTTTCTGAGGAATTGACAGTTTATGTCTAAATTACAGGCGATTTTCAAAATGTCCCACATATTGTAATTTTAAAAATTAATGCTTGGGGTACATGTTTCTGCATCCATTTTAACCTATCAATGACCTGTACCTGTGTGAAATATTTGTCTTCGCCATATCAACGAAGGGAAAAAATAATCATACTTATTTAACAATTTTTATTTTCATAAGCGTTTTCAGTAAGAAGTAAACATTATAATCCTTCTTAATACAAATAAAAAACACAACAAATGTAAATGATTACACTTAATATGCAGTTGCCCTTAGAGGCATGTTCAGAATTTCATACAGATTAATAGAAAACTGCATCCTGTGGAACATTTTGAAGTTAGGAAAATGTAGAAAATATGGAATCTGAGAACTCTGAGGTTAAAATTACGTAATAGCAGTTACGATACAGGTGTAGGGTTATTTAAATAGTAATGTGACGTTTCCTGTAGTGCCACCAAAAAAAAAAAAAAAGAACTTTATATTATTGAAGTATGTCTATATTAATTTTAAGACAAAAAAAGGAACTAAATTTGATATTGTAAGTTTTGGGCCAATTTGCACAGATGTGTGTCCTTAATAAATCCCTTTTTGTATATCCAATGTGCAGCAGTAAGAAATTTTTCTTCCCCGAAAACTTCACGTTGAAACCAACAAATGCAAAAGCTGTTGTCATAAATTACAAGCAGAAGAAATTGGCTAAAAAGGCAGTTTTAGGTACTAATACGCAGAAATAGGCACAAACGTATGAAATGGGCATTTATAGGCACTATAAAACTAAGAAATTAGGTTAATAATTGTAGGAAACGTGCTTATAACTTAAAAGCCTAGGTTTCTGCACAAAGGAATAAAATAGGCAAATAGGGCAAAATCCGCCCCTTACTTATAACATAAGTGAAGGCTTTATGTTATATTTGTATATACATGTTTATTTTGTTTCAAATTGCTGTATTTAATATTCCGTAACGATAAGCCTTTCTCTCACACGTACACTTTGGGGATGTGGCGTAAGAAGTAGTTAAAAATTGGTTGAGGTAATGTGAAGCATTTGGAAGTAGATGTTATCAGAGACTCTGTTAGGTGGTTCTTAACAAACCATAACATCAAGAGTACTGCAAGTTAGTTACTGAGGGAGCTTTTCTTGTTTTAAAAGAAGAAAACCTATGACTTTGTGGAAAATCCAACTGTACTATCTCTATTCGGGGCACAGAAACATTGGTGCAGTTGCAAGCTTATTATCGGGTATTTTCCACAGCCACTGCGGTATCCCATTCAACGGAACCCCGTTCGATTCCATTTTCACTAAGCTCTTAAAGGCTAATGTGGGTTAACCTGGATTTTGCAGTATAATCGGATTACCTTTCCATCAGCGAAATTCTTAAGCCGGGAAATCACCCCTTTATAACAGTTGGGAATGGTTTTGGCACACCTCACCAGCAATCTAATCTTTCTAGAGTACTTTTAACAATCGCCTTCTTTCGAAATCTCAACACCACTATTTGTAGCCCGTAAAAACTGTCTTTTTGTAACAATTAGAAAATAATTGCCTCTGACAGATAAGTAATCGATAATGTCCATACCTAAATTAGTTGAGTGACGAACAGTTCAAAGCATTTGGAAAATGTAAAATATTTAGTCAAGCTGTTCATGCTATTGCTGCTTAATGTTGCGTCACGGGCAGTGGCGGCTCGTGCCGAAAAATAACAGTGTGCTGCGGGAAGTCCTTGCAACTCACCCAGTTTCGAAAAATGAAGTCCATGCGCCGATGTTTCTTTATGGTATAAACAGAATTTGTACTTTCGCTTTTTGCTCAGTTTTTAGATCGGGTATTGGTCGCCCTAAGCTTGTTATAGTAACCCTTACTTCTAATGCTCGTCTTGAAAAGGGAGTTTTCACAAGTTCATTAATCCTGTTCATTATTTATTGGTTAAATTTGTCGTAATATTAAATTACTGAATAAAGCGAATTTATAACACGTTTCACATTCACACACAAAATAAAGAAACTGATATCAGCCACTAAATAACGTTACACAAAGAAATACTTGGATACAATGCGAACATGCGAATCACATGCACTTGTTACTTGGGAAATAGACACGGCATTATGTTACAAGAAATGGCCACATTCGTCAGACATTCCAGAAACATGAGAAACAAACTATAACATTGAAGTTTATACTGACGGAGGTAAAACAGATCAAGGGGTAGGTTCTGGAGTGGTAATTTACGAAAACAAAGAATTAACTAAACAACTGCAGTATAAACTAAACAAAAACTGCTCAAATGATCAAGCAGAACAACTTGCAATCTTAAAGGCACTTGAAGAAATAGATAATATGGGAATAACACAAACTGACTTGAAAACAGCAGCAATAAATGCGGACAGCAAAATTACACTGCAATCATTACACAATACTAAAAATCATAACCAACTGATAGAAGCTGTAAGAGAAGGAGTACAACAATTACTTAAAAAAGAATGGATGATAAGAATAGGATGGGTAAAAGTCCACACAGGAATAGAAGGAAATGAAATTGCAGATAAACTTGCGAAACGAGCAACAACAAATGATACCGTAGAAAGCTACAATAGAATTCCAAAATGTGCCATCAGGAAAAAAAATACGAGAAGCAACACTCAAAAAATGGGATACAGTATGGCAAAACACGTCAAAAGGACAAGAGATAAAACAATATTTTCCCACAGTAGCAAAACGATTAGAACGAAGAATTAACATATCAACAAACCTCACTACCATTTTAACAGGACATGGAAGGCTGAAAGCCTATTACATGAGATTCAACATAATTGATGATGGTACATGCACCCGTAACAGACGAGACGAAACAACAGATCACATCCTGTATGACTGCATCAAATGGACGGACCACAGGGAAAAACTAAAGATGCAAATAAACAAGAAAGGAGGGAAGTGACCAGTACATAAACCAGCACTTGTGGGACAATATCTACGGGACTTAAGTGAATATGTCAACACAATCAACGTAGAAAGTGCTAAATAACTAAATAAGTAAATTAATTCTAAAAAATTACAGTGGCTGTGTGAACACGATCTAAAAACACAATTTCAATACTTCAGTTAATATGAGCAATCAATCTGGATGCAAAGCAAACCAGCACATGTAATAATACAAATGTAATGGAACATGTGGATGAATAAAGGATTATTAAAAATGCACTTCTTACGGGGGATTCTCGTTATGGTCGCGGCAACGGCTTATCTTGCATCACAAATAATCTGCCCTGCGATTTAATAACCATTATGTATTGGATCTGTTTAATTAAAAAAGATGGAATTAGTTTCTAGAACTAAAATATAAAGCAATGATAGATTGTTAAATTATTTTCAATGCATATTCAAGTTCTACAGCTATCTGCTTTATCGTTCAGCGAATGATCACCACGCAACACCCAGCTGCAGCACGCATTTGTGCGAAAGTCTACGGAACTTAGGGCATCAGGGAGGCAAGAGGGGAAGGCTGTGCGCATGAGCAATACTAGTTACCGAACTTGATCGCTCTCAGCACGTTGAATCAAGGATGCGTTCCATTAGTTACGTAGGTGTTTTCCTTGATTAACAGTTCATTATTGGTGGTACTCGATTTCTTACACTTATAATAATGCATTGTTATTTAGATAGTCTTTTAAAATGTCTACATTGTGATTTATAAAAGAGAAAAGAGCGTGCTGCAACTGCAGTACGTAAGAAGGAGCCGCCACTGATCATTGGTATTGAAAGATGTCTAATATGTCACTAAATACTTGCTTATTGTAGCAGGTCGTTACTGGTTCAGGACATTAGGCACACTTTGGACTTTTTATCGTTAATGGAACGTGTTCAACAATCTAATAAACAAACGTTGGTTGCACAGAGACACGGTGAACTAAATAAGCTGCTAACGAGAGCAGGTAAGCTCGTTTGGCAACATAGCACCGTCAACACGAGCCCCTCATCTTACAGCAGCATTCTTCTCATGTTTACGTAATGTAACCCTCACATCAGCTGTACCATGTACAGTGTATAACATTCTTATTCGTACACTGCAGTTTTATAAGAAAATATTTTAATATCTATTAGAAGACATGGTTGAATTAATAAACATTTTTGTACAACTTTTCTATTCGTACATTAGAAGTATTAGTTCAATAATAAAGACATGATGACAATCTAATATTTTGTTGGGTATCCCTTGGCTTTAATAACTACCTCACACCTTCTCTTCATAGAACTAACCAAGTTTCTCCATTCTGCTGGACTAATTTTACTCTATTTTTCCTCCACAACATGTTTAAGCTCTTGTTTGGACCTTATTTTGCTTTTAGGGACTCATTTCTTCAGAATTCTCCACAAATGTTCTATTGGATTCAGATCTGGCCTCTGAGGAGGTGTTTGCAGTAGTTTGAGTACATTCCATATTAACCAATTCATACTGTGTTGCCTTTTGTCTCCTGCCATTGTCCTGTTTAAATCTATAACCAGGTGTCATGTCCATTTTCTGGGCACTTTGCTTTACTTTGTTGTTTAAAATGTGGAAATACACATGTTGGTCCATAGTGCCATCAATAAACTGTATATTACCAACACCGTTGGACGACATTCAGGCCCAAATCATAATGGAACCACCACCATGTTTAACTGTGGGTATAGTGTTTCTGGGATCATTTGCTGTTCTCCAGACTGTTTATCCCATCTGACCGGAAGAGGTTTATCTTAGTCTCGTCCGACCATATCACGCTGTTCCAGAAGTTTTGATCGTTTGGCTATGTTCCTTAGCAAATGCAACTTGTTTACTTCTGTTTGCTGGACTTACATATGGCTTCCTCCTGGTGTTCGGTCAAGATAGCCGTACTTCCATAAAACACGACGAACAGTTTGGTCAGACATCTTTCCAGACACATCTTCAACTAATGGACGTAATTGAGGAACACTTAACTTAGGATTTCCTCGAATTCTGCTTACAATAAAACCTTCCTCTCTAGCATTCAGTCTGCTTGTTTTAGATTTTCGTGGTAAATTATTTGTAGAACCTCATTCTTTAAGTTTGTTGACTATGTACTGTTTGGTAGAATGCCATTTATTTACTATTTGTGCTATTTTTCTAAGAGAATACCCTCTATGTGCCAAGTATATAATTACTTGCTTCAGATCAGAACTTTTGATTACCCATTTTGATTAATATTGACAGAACGTCTACAACTCCGACCGCAGGAGCCTAGGCGACCTTTGAAACACGTCCATATTGAAGTTGTTTATGACGAAGTGGTCATTCTTAACAACTGTACGAATAGGAAAGTCACATAAAATTGGGAGCTACTTCTTTAATATTGCTGCCGGCTTTAAAATGAAATTTGTCATTGGGAGTGTTTGTTTTAGGTTTATTAGGCACATATAAATTACTGAAAGGAAAACACAAGTTTTTAAGCAAGTAGAGAAAGGCTTTTTGTGCTATATAAATGTTATATAAAGGTTATATACTGTATTATGTGGTACATTAAACAGTTGAAGCACAATCACTACAAATCTGCATTAAAGCTCATTCTATTTCTTCAAAAGTTATAAGAGTGGTATAAATTCATGAACGTGTGGTGCATGCTATTTTGTTGGATGTTATTAAAATCTTGCTAGAAAGCTGTTAGAAAGTCGCAAGTATGCAAGCATGACAGCACTGGTGCAGGAATGTACACTCGTTAAAATGGATATTTGAAGAGGGAAATGGAACATTAAATTAGAAATAGCGACAAAATCGCCAAATATGCATGACATGAATTAGGAAGGAAATGGTCAGAGCGTTGGGTGCAGGCACAAACAGTTCCGTTATTGCACAACTTTACATTGGAGTAATTAGCCGATACGTATCTTAGAAAGTACACGTTGGGCAGCCCTGGAGCGGTGGAGACTGGGACAAAGGAAGGGCTTTAGACAATGGAAACTGAACCGCAATGAAATGCTGCGGAGTTATATCGACGATCAAGATTGAACGTTAGCTTGGAATGATGAGTCCAGTTGAGATTTTTCCCAGACAAGTTAGCCAGCCGGTCGTGCACTCGTGTCTTACGATTGGCGTGACTTCGTTTCAAGGGCGGTAACCCTTCCTTCCATCATCGTGAGAAATGCATCGCAAAGTTGTTTTCATGATGTTCCTCCTTCCTCACATTGTACACATTGTGTTGTCACTGGTGGGTGACATTGATACAAGTAGTGAGTGACCAATCAGGCCACAGCTTAATCTTGCTCGGATCAAACACTCGGTGAATGGCACCTGCAAATTTGACAGTACATGATTATTACCTGTTTCAAATGGGATGATGTTTGTCCTTGAGCGCTGCTAGGTGAGCAACCAATCGGAGTTCGTATAGCATTCCGTATGGCGAGAGCCAACCTAATCACTCTAAGACAAAGACAAAACTTCAAATTTTGCAAAAACTGATACATTACGAAGATAGAGAGTAAAAAACCGTAAAAGCCCTAAATTTTTAGCTCATATAGCCTTCCTAATACAAATAAAGTACTATTATATTACAACAATGCATCGCGTCGTAAGCAGTGTAATAAATAGCATTATTGGTGGTCATGTACGCGTGTACATATATTTGTAGTTACTCAGAACTGAAACGTAAACATTTCACATGACGTGATAAAAGAATTACTTTGAATAAGCCAAGGTGTTTGTTAAATTCGAACGAGAGGAAACAATACACTTACTACTGGCCTAGCAGAACGTGTCTGGTCACATTTTATCTTTGTTTATGAATGGATTCGTAATCTCTATTTACTCTGGAGAGTTTAAAGCAGCATTATTCAGTTGTTCTTCCGTGTAAAAACCAGGGAAAGTGTATCAACTGGCAATTGAAATGAGACACGAGGTGTTATAAACCACCTTCCTCCTTACCACGGCCAGAACAATCCAACTGAGTTCATGTGGGTTCAAATTATGTTGCAAATAGAAGCAACGGCGAACTTTAAAAATTATTACTCCCAAAAGGGAATTATACATAATTTAAAAACACGCTTATTCCTGCAGTAGAAGTTTTCAGTTATCTCAGACGTTATAAGAATAGAAGTTCCTTAAGAAATTCTCTCAGAAAATGGAAGATGAAAAAGTTTAACTATCGTATTATATTGCAAGTTTGACATTTTAGTAAAAAGGATGCGTCATTATTTTATTAAACCAAAATAGTTAAATTGCATCCAAATTCAAAGGTCTATTGCGATGGAGAAAATTGCAACAAAAACTTAGTTCGTCGGAAGTAGACAGAGGTCTTTATGTACATTAGATTACAAACATCGAGTTTGTCACATCGGTGTTCGGATACGTTGACAGTGTTGAAGATGTGAAGTAAGTGACACAGACTTTTCAGCGACTTTCAACTTTTTAAAGAAAAAAAAAACTTGCCAAATAATGTACATTTATAATGAAATGACGATGTCTTTTCTTTACCGTAAAAGCCACTCTAATTACTGTATGCCCACGACAAGAAGGCTAGAGGGGAATGAAGGGCAGGGTTTGTCTGCTCCGGTAACGGATCTGTTTACTAGGAAATGGGTATATGAGAGTGCATATGAGTCAGCCATACTGCCAGATCTAATGTTTGTTGCAGGCATTATGAATGGGTGACTTATGTGAGTTATGTGAGAAAACTTGTGTATTTTAAACGAATCTTCCATCCTTGTAATACTCGAAAGGCGAGTATAAACACCGTTGGGACAGCAAACGTGATTACGTTACACCTTCCTCTAGTTTGCCATCTTGTTGTGGGTCTACAGTCCGTGTACTTGTTAAGGACAAGAGGACTCTCAGATTGAAAATTACTTTTAGGAATCCAGTACTGGATCATGCCTGAAGATGGTAGCTGTAGCACAAAATCCCGTTCAGTTTATGCTTTCACATTTCTGTGACATCTCTCACAAATATGATATCCTACTAAAGCTTAAAAATGACATTGCTTTACGCTTCTCGATACAGTGCTACGTTCCACTGATATATGTAAATGAATAAAAAGTGTATTTTCTTTCATGGTTGAAAAATATAGAGAAAAGTTCTACATTATATTTTGACGTTGAAACGTATACTAGATATATGCCCTATTTCACCAACAGATGTTAAGACTTAACACGGGTTTAACAATAGTTAAAACAAAAATTGCATTTCACCAACAAGTGTTAGGTTAACATTCGTGTTAAATCTCTTGTTAAACTAAATTTCTGTTGTTAAGTCTTTAACTATTGTAAATAGTCAAGATGGCGGGCGTGAACTCAGCTGTTGATCAGAAGAAAATTATCTACAGAGGTATAGACTGTCGAAACAAGTTGCTATGAAGGTTACTGCGGAAGTACAAAGTTTGAACATCCATCGAAAAAGGAATATGCCGACCTCTCCTTTGCTTCAAGTATTAATAACTGTGCGATTATATAATGCACTGAATCATGTGGACCATACATTGTCCACCTCCCGTCTTGAAAGTTCAAGTCACTCGTCACTTGTCCTTCTTCGCACCTCGTTTTAAATTTACGTAATACTGGCGAAGTTGTTTCGTGCTTATAGTAGTGACACACGCATTTGAATTAAATTCGTTTCCAATATTTTCCCACGTGACATCTTTCTCTTTCACATTCATCTCATCCGTCCTCTTATTTTCCACGATATCCTTACACTTCGTCAACAATTCAATTAACAATTCTTTCTCCATCGATGAGAAATTTGTCTCACGGCTTTTGTTTACGATTTTGTTCACCCGACATTTTTTAGCTGTGTGCAGACGAAAATGAAAACAAACGCGCATCGCAGTACGTTCAGAAAATAATACAACTCATCTGTATTTTACTTTTATAGCTGTAATATTTACAAGTCTCTTGGCGTTAACACGTGTTTGTTAATATTTTCAGAAAACAGGTTGGTGATATGCAAGAAATGTAGCAGTAGTGTTAGCGCTGTGACAATTGTTACGTTACATTTGTTAACGTCGATTTTAACATCTGTTGGTGAAATCGGGCAATACTGTTATAACCCGGAGAGAAGTTAGAACGCGTGATTCCGTACAGAATGTTCCGTTATGATGATGTGAACTCCTGAAGAGAATCCGCAATAGATTAGCACGCAGGTCAATGTGGAGATGACACTGGTTCATTTGAATAGCCAGTCAAAAATACATTTGTATGGTGTTTGACGTGATAACACAAAGAGCTGCAAGTCAAGTGTTCCTTTCCACTGATAGGAGCACGCTGGTCTGAAAAGCATTGAAGCAGGACTAAGAAGTTCAAAGGAAGTCCAGCTTATCCTTTATCGTCCAGCTTTCTAGTTTTCCTTTCATCTCGCTATTACTTTAAACCAATGGACTTTGGATTTGAGGCATCACTTGACGGTGCAGAAGTTTGGATTTGTTGTGCCATGCAATATAAACATTCACTAATTTGATGAACTATGAAAGCTTGCCTAAAGTTCAGTAGTAACTGAAGCTGTCTTATCTCTTCGCAATTGTGTAAATGAATGACTGTAATATTGGTAACATCTAACATCTCAAATTGATTGATTGAATGACAAGCAGGAGTTTTAAAGCTCGGATTCCCTAAGAAAAATTCTAAGCAAGAGGAATATTGGGTAATATAATTACAATGCAAGAACTGCTCCGTATGTTTGTACTTTTACTGTGATCAATGAAGTTGGATCACACCGCTTCTTTTACGTTTGGCTTTTACAAAGGCTAGTAATGAATAGCAAAGTGCATGACAGGCTTCCTATAAAGATAACAAATGAATGTAGGAACACAAATTATCAGGTATTAGTGTCTGAGCTGTATGCTCTAAACCTATCGATTAATTTCGATTGTGATTTTTGAATAAGACCCAACGAGCTAATCCATTGATTGGAAGGCGCCCTATTCATTAGACAAATGCGTAGAAACTGATGTTATACTAATCAGCATAAAGTAAGAATAAGTTTCTAATTAAGTTTCTAAGGTTTCCAAAATAATATTCACGTGGGACAAATATTAAATTCTTTTCTAATGTCCTCACTTCTTTGCTTATCTAGAAGATTATACTGTGCTACATTTCTTGAAAGTTTTATTTCCGCTGTTGCAATCATTTGTTCCTTTTTTGTTAAAGTCCAAAATTCACTACCATACAATAATATTGCAACTGCCATCACTTTATAAAACTTTAATTTAGTCTCTCTTCTCGTATTTTTAAGGTTCTCTCTGTGGTGCCACATATATCATTAAATTTGTTGATTTTATTTAACATGTCACTATTTTTAAAATAAGAGATATTGCAACCAAGATAATTAAAGCAGTTGACTTGGTCTAATAATATTTTGGCTCTTATGGTATTTGATCCCTTGAAGGCTAAACTTTAGTTTTGTTTATAGATATTGTTAAACCATATTGACAGACAGTCTTATTTAATATATGTAACGCTTTTTGTAGACCATTTTCTGAGCTAGATATGAGAGTTTGATCGTCTGCAAATAATAAAGTATCTAAATATCTATTTCTAATTACAAAATGGGAATCTAATTTTATCTGCCAATCAGGTATGGCATCGTCGATATAAATATTAAAAAGTGATGGTGCAAGTGGACACCCCTGTCTTACTCCTTTGTTTATTGTTGACATTAGATCTGTCTTCATTCCAGTTTCTATCATGTTCTTATTTTCTACATATAAACTTCTTATTGCTGTTATCAAATGTTGGGGTACACCTTTCTGTTTCACAATGCTCCATAATTTATTTCTATTTACCTTGTCAAAGGCCTTCTCGAAATCTATAAATGCCATATAAGTCGGTACATTGAACTTCCTATGTTTTTCAATTATCTGATTAACAGTAAATATACAGTCTGAATCCATTTTGCACTTCAAAAATTATATTTTCCATTATATTTAAACGACATTTCAGAATAGATGCATACATTTTATAGCATGTGTTGAAAATTCTTATGCCTCTATAATTTTTACATTCATGACGATCACCTTTCTTATAACTTGGATATATTTTTGCTATTCTCCAATCCTCAGAAATGTGGCCGAACTTACAACTTTTATTTATTAAGTATAATAGTAGGCTAAAGTTTGAATGAGTGGACATGTAAACATGTCGGCATGGTATGCTTAGAGCATCGGCATGAAGAGCTGGAGATCCGTGGTTCAAATCCCGGCTTTGGCATTACATTTTTCAGTCTGGCTGTACTCAGTCAAAGATAATTTATATTTTTGAAATGGATGCTATTTCTAATTACGGTATGAAATGTAAAGGACAAGCGTTCATTAAAATGAATACCTAAAAATGTAGCTAAGGTGATGTTAAATAACAGATGGTTTGGTTAAGAGCTGCAAGAAAGGAAGGAAACGACCTCGGTTTAGAAGTTTCGTAACATAAGCAGACCTCCCGACCTCTGAGCGCTCATGCGAGACTACAGCTTCTATTGAATTGATTGCCTTGTTCGGCCCGAAATGTCAGACGGCATCTCCGCATTCTAGCTGCCACCATCATTTTAATAGATATATCACTTTTATTTATTTTAAGTTATGTTAACCTAGAGGAGAAGGGGGGAATATGGAATACCATTTTTATTGACAAAATTGTAGTTTTTGGGTGAAATGCTTACGCATTTATTAATGGAGACTGATGCTGAATTGATTATAATGCTAATTCCACAGAAAAAAAGGACATCTTATGAAAAGGTGCATTTTTTGGTCCACTAAAAATAGGGTGGTAATATGGAACATATATAAGCTTGAGGGTATCTACCAGGGCAATCCAGACAGGGTGAAGACTGACGCTCCCCTCTGACGACCCAGCTGTCCCAAATGGGCACCCGGCGCCTCCTTGGGGCTTTCCATAGAGCAAGACCTAGAGACTAACAAGCCCCCCAACTGGTCCTTTGGACTCAAGACGGGATGGAAGTGGATACGCCACTCAGGCGCGCCAACCCCAAAGTGGAAGGCTACCGATTAACCTCGATAGGGCCGCCTGGTGATCTAGCACACCTTCTACTAGCTATGCTGGCTAGTACGCGGAAATATATGGCTTCCCTCAAACCCGTCCGGAGACGTACCCGATCTCCCATGGGTTTAGGGAACCACTGCCCCCTCGAGTCCAACCCAATCCGAAAAACTCCCACTAGGGAGAGGCTAGGCAGTTCGGCCCGAGGTTCCTCTAGTAACGTCAGAGGTATCACGAGTGCTAGGGGTCCGCAGCGCTCGCACCACAGCAGCTGAAGGGGACGAATCCCCACCCCTGTGGGACCTGTGGTTTCATTTGCAGAAATCACCCACGTAATGTTCTTTTTCGGCACCTGCACATTCTACATGTGCCCACATATTATATATAACACATTTAATCCAGGTTTCACCACTGCTACCGTCGGAAAATTTTGTTTCACAAAATAGGCACAACGCATCTCCATCATCAGGTTTGTGCCTAGTTCCTCCAAGTCGGTGTCATCATCTGGAATACAAACAACTTCCTCGTCTTTAAGATGATGAAAATTTGTCTCTTTTGGGTTTTGGTCGGTTACTTTTCTTTCCTTTAATGGGCTTAACCCTTTTTGGTTTTGGTTTAGTTTCTGACTTCCCTGCTGATGTCGAAGGATGATTTTCTAGCGATGACTCCAAGTACTTTTTATAAGGAGAGGATGTTATCATATCTAGTGATCTGGATTTTCCACCTCTTCTAGAAGCAGCCTTCTTGCTGACTGGCAGAGGAGAGGGATGGAAGGGTGAAACTACCTCATTTTGCACTGAAGTGGGTTCTTTGATTCCCTTGACTTCTCTAGCAGAACTGTTATTGGCAAATTCGTTTTTCCATATTCATTATACCGTATTACCACCATCGCCATATTTGAATTTAAGCTTTCGTATAGCGTTTGGCGTTTGACATATGTTGCATCTGCTCTATAAAGATGCACTGGCATGTTATTCAGTCGAAGCACACTGGATAACTTATCTTGCACCTCCGGGGAAGATTAGAAACAACACAATGTGACGAACTGCAAAAGTTTTTGTGATACGCTTAACAAGAAAACCTCTCTCTATCACAGACTCACAACAATTACTTCATTCTCATACAAGTGTCTACTGGCACTGTCAGCTGTAGTTTAACGGACTTCCGAGTGGCGTCGCTCATATACCACAACCGCTAGACATGGATTCCATATTACCACCATATTCCATAATCCCACCTTCTCATCTACAGATTACGATTCTAAAGTATAATTAAAGTAACACAAGGATTAGGGGGAAAAACTAATGCTGCAATGAATTCTAAGTAGCCAAAGCCAATTCTTAAGTTGGGGTACAAATTATTTTCAACACGCAATGCAAAGAACGGCCATTAAAAGACTTATATTCCATGTTGGGATCTACAGCAACAATGGGGAGGGAAATAGAACAGCAGTTGATGCACCTACTTTTACCAACTCGAAAAGATTTCAAACGCTTTCAAAATAAGTCGATCCACTGTTAAAACTACAGTTCGGCCGCCCGACTCTGACATTTCTCGAGAGGGGGTAGCAGCTGTTGCCAGTTCTTTAGCGGCAATTTCAAGCAGAGGAACGTGGGTATTTTAAATATTTCAGGCATTTGCATATTTCACGAACCAGTAGCCATATTATTATAAGAGCGACAATAATAGATCTTACGAACACTAAAAATCGGAATTCACGCACCCACAAAATAGCAAAGAAATTTCACCAGCGCGAGCAGCTAAATCCACGTGATTCAAACAAATTTAACCTGGCAACACTGTGTTGGGTTCGGAAGCCGCGCCTAGCAGCGACAGTGCTGATTGGTGCTAGCAGACAGTTTTAACTTCCTGACGACAACACCGGTTGTAGTGGCTCCCAGTACTACCAACAGAAGCAGTGCGCGTGAAAGGTGTGAACGAAATATTCGAATAGAGTGATGGTGTAATGAATATCTTGCATGATAATGAAATTGCAAGTTGGATTTAAGTGTTTTAAAGCTAATATAGTACTATATTTGCACTGTAAAGATAATTCTGAGGATATGTTTTCAATTGCTCATTTCTGTATGCAGGTACTTACGCTGGAATGAAGATTATGAAACTGCTGAATGGTCTCAGCTCTATGTGAACATCATTATACCAATTTATTTAGTCAACTGTCATAGAAAGGATGAGAGTAGGAACAATATATCTAAAAGGGATGAGAGGTAATGAGGTAGGCATATATGAATTTTGTGGAGATGAAGAGAGCACTGTTCATTACCTGGTAGAATGTAAGGAATTTACAAATTGCAGGAGAAAAATATGGGATAAGAAGTGGGACAGCGTGAACAAAGAAGTAGTGGCATTACGTATGTTAACGGGGATGAGTGAAAAGTAAAATAGAATTCTTATATAGATTAAGTATAATAGTGATTGTTAGATATCAAAGTCATTGTAGTGAAAATGTAATGGAAACTGTACAAATAAATATACAATATAAAATAGTCAACTGTACCCTGGAATGGGGTTAAAATATTGAAGTTTTGTTTGCACAGTTAAAGCGGATAACATTTGTTTTCCATTAGGCACGTATGGCCTTGTAGGAAGCTTTACCTCGTAATTGCAGTTGGCTGCATGAGTCCAAGGTATGCGACGTTCTGTCATTACTGCATACCTCAAGGACAGTCTATGTCGCCCCCTTGTATATCTTCCAGAGATCGGACTGCTGCTACCCCAAGTTCTCTCTCAAATAACGAGTTAACGCAGCTGTTTGCATGGTTCAAACCATTCCTATAATAAAATGTTTTGTCTTCGTCTTATTCAGTTTATCGGTACTCCCAAATAATTACACTAGTCGACAAAAATGAACTTCTTTTGTATTTCACAAGAATTAAAAGAACATTTTCTAAAATTATTTTTCGTGCTTAATTCAAATATAATTTGTTTCTCCCCATCGGGCAGGAGTTTTGTGTGATATTTATTTGAAGTTTTATATTATCCAAAAAAGAGCTGTAACTATCTAACTCAAAATTATAAACTACTGTCCAGCAATGCAAAGAAGCTCCCTGAAGCCCGCCTCGGTAGCCTGCTGGTGGAGGGTCTACCTCACGTTCAAGAGGTTCCGAGTTCGAATCTCGGCCAGGGTGAGTTACCTGGATAACTTTTTCCGGGGTTTTCCCTTATCCTGAAAGACGAATGTCGGGTAACTGTAAGCTCTATGTACCCTTGGCCCATTCAGTTCACCGTCCGATCTGACTTAACGTTGGAGGACGTAAAATTATAACAACTACAAGAACAACAAAGCTCCCTGAAAGGAATGCGCCCCCTTACACAGTGGGACAAGGACAGCGAATTTGTGTGACAGAACGCATGCTACACAAGAAGCAGAACCGTTAAAAAACATGCGCCCTTTTCACTCTGTAAACTAAAACCGAGGAGATTCATTTACAAAAGTAGAAGTCGTCAGAATGTTTTTGAATGGTCTGTAACTGAACTGGCATGGGGTGTCATAAACCTGTCGGGGGTGCTGTAGGAACCATTTCCAACCCATCTGCGTCTCACCCCACGGAGACTTTCTTTCCTGTGGGGAACTGTACTTATTCTGACTTACTACTCGACAGAGCGTTGAGGCGTATTGTCCTCAGGTTACCAGTGCTGTGATCGTCTCTTATCGGGTCTTATCTGGTCGATTAGAAGTGAAATATTAGTAAGTTGACGTACAGTAAGTTACGAAACACAAATAGAGCGTTTGGAAGCTGCGTGTGTCTATATGATATGATTTCTCGTGCCTGCCGATGTATGACACATTGCCGTCCAGAAGACATGATTACATCTGAACAGACTATACATACACTGGACTCACCGTGTATGTGCGATAAGCTCAGGTAAACATCTCTGTGTTGCGATGCTTTTCCGATACGCTTTCTCGCTTTGCCATGCAGTACCTAGAAAGTGGTTGATAGTGATTTTCGGGCATACATTTTTTTTTTTTTTTTTTTTTTTTTGTAATTTACGTCCTCCAACGTTAAGTCATATCGGACGGTAAATGAATTGGGTGAAATGATGCTTAAATGAGCCCAGGGTCCATGTAGCTTAGTTACCCGACTTTCGTCTTGAAGAATAAGGGAGAACCCAGGAAAAACCTTATCTAGGTAACTCGGCCTGACTGAGATTCGAACTCGCGACCTCTTGAACGTGGGGCAGACACGCTACCACCACGCTACCGAGGCGGGCACGGGCATACTTTGCATCTGGAACGTCTCTCTTCTTGGTCCAACATTAGTCAGCAGCATATTGGAACTCCACTTGCCTTGGTACCCCTTTTCCATAGCTGATGAAAACGCTCACCGTGGTCAACGCTGACAGCTCCAAGATTTTTGGGGAAGAATTCTAAATGAGAGTCCCAGAAGTGAATTTATAAAGACATGTTGCATCGCATAACTTTATAAGAATGCAGATGAATCACTATGTCGCGATAGTTTGCTTTATTGTTTCCAAGATAATTGAAACATAAACTTTTGAAAGAATGCCAAACTGTTTTCTCCGTTGGATTTAACAGTCCTTCGAATTGCTCATCACCCATTAATGGCCGGATTTGTGAGCCGATAAAACTTCCTTCTGTAAGTCTAGCATCACTGACTAAGGAATTTCGACATCAAGTACAAGAATCCGGATTGTTTATCCATAGCTTTGACGAAATGTTTCATTACTCCTAATTTGATATGCAATGGAGGTAATAATATTTTTTTTTTTCAGGATTCACTAAAGGGACATATGACACATTTTTTCTGACCAAAGATAAGATAATTCACGTTTAGACCATCATTGTTTAATATAGGGAGACTTTCTATCTGTGCTGTCTCAGAGGCACAAAAAAACATAAACATTTGGTGAATCCAAGTTGCAAACCAAGCAATAAAGCAATGACCTTTAAATCACCACAGATATTCCATTTGTATTCTCCATATTATATTCTCTCTAAAATTAGTTTCATATTTTGATATGTGTCTTTCATATCAGCGGCATGTGCTACAGGTATTGATGGAAGTTCATTGCCAATATTTAGAATCACAGCCTTCAAACTAACTTTATACGAATCTGTGAAGCCCAAGAGTGTCCATAATTGAACAAATATCACTACAAAACACAATGCCAGTCCTTGAAATCACTATGGCGGCCACGATAACTACATATTCTTACTTCTTTTTGGAGTAGATTCCACCCTTTGAGTCTAGAAGTTAAACCTTCAGCTTGCTGTTAAGACAGATTTAAATCCCGAATCAGGTCATTAAGGTCTTTCTGATTGGGAAAGACAGGTATTGGCTTCATATGGAGGATCATTTTTATTTTCCTCTGAAGCATTTTTAGTTTCAGTTAGGTCAGAATCAGAGTTATCACCTAAGGTCGTATCTGCATTTACTGGTACAGGGAACTGTTCATTGTGTAAGACAGGTATTATTGCAGATTACATATTCGGATACCTAACTGTATGTTTTGTTTTATATGTGATTTCTTTTATATTTGTCAAACAGAAATAACAATCACTTAAATGATCCTTCGGTTCCTTCAAAATTATCGGAATTGCAAATGGCATACGATGTGTACCATTTTTCCACCAAGTCAGCAATCTAACACACGAAAGCTTTATATCAAAAACATGTCCAGACATGAATCAGCCCGCCTCGGTAGCGTAGATGGTAGCGTGTCTGCCTCACGTTCAAGAAGTCCCGAGTTCGAATCTCGGTCAGGGTGAGTTACCTGGATAAGGTTTTTTTCCGGCGTTTTCCCTTATCCTGAAAGACGAATGTCGGGTAACTCTAAGCTTTGAGCATCATTTCACTCATTTCATTCGTCGTCCGATATGACTTAACGTTGGAGGACGTAAATTGCCCCTCCCCCCCAAAATGAACCTGCACAGCCTTGCTTCATGGTTCTTCAGCATAATATTACAAATCATTTCGTTATATACAGCTTGGATAAAATCGCAACATGTGAGGTAAAGGTTCCTATAACAAAAAGCACGCTAAAATACGATTTTAAAATGTATCTGTCACAAAAAGAAATTGTTCCTGATGGAAAAATTCTGACCACTGACTTCAGTATGAAAAAATACACTAGATCCACTAATGAGATTTCTTGTGAAGAAAACCTTATCAACTAATGTTATTGATGCCTCCCTACGAAGCCCGAATATTGTCCAGCGTTTCCGTTTGTTTCAATCGTATACCTCTCCGCTCTTCTTATCTTTGGGAATGTTTGGAATAAAGATGTAGCGAAAACTGCTTATATTCTTTGTGAGCTCTGTCCACTGAATAATCTATCTTATTGCTTTCCAGGTTTTGCTAAAATTTGGCATTTGGTTAATTATAGAATGAATGCTTTACACGCTAAAACGAGTATTGGGTAAGCAGTGCACCAGCGAATGCACTATAGTGCGGGAGGGGTGGACAGAGAGGCAACCTCTTAGCTTGTGGTGTGATCAGTATAGACTCGCGACGTTGTGTACAAGATGGCTACATGTTCACAAATGTCTTCTACCCCTACGTTATTTAACCCTTCGTGGGATAAGGCCTATTTCTACACCATTTGATAATGCTGCGTAATGTTTAATAACCATAAGTTCGTGAATGTGATACGAAAATAAAATCTCCAGCGCCACTATGACACTAGTCATGCTAGTGATTACGACAAATTAGAAGTTGATGAACGAATCACAATGCTGGAGCAGTTACGGGCACCAACAGACAGGTACAGTACGGTTGTTATTGTTTTGTCTGTTGTTATTATTATTATTATCATTATTATTATTATTTAGTTCTATACAGAACAGCGTTAATAAGACTGTCCTAGAGTATATTATATATTGTGTTAGCCTGTTAATTTCCTAAGAGAAACGGCTGAATAGCTGGTATTCTAATTAGATAAAATATAATTACATATATAAGTACATGTGAACATTGTATGCTTCGATTGTCTCTGTACGTGACTAAGAAGTTGTTGTACACTATGGAAAAGCCGCCACTGTATCAGTGCTTACCCGTCAACAGTTTCGAGTGCACTAGCACTCATGCGAGTAAGAGACGGCAGCACGAGGGTGCACGCTGCTGCTGATCACTGATTTAGATTATGCAGATATTGTGTCGCTCAAGTCTGTCGATAAATATGTTAACTCCGTTGAATTTTACAGGTCCAAGAAAGATTCGACCGGTCTCTCGTAAACCCACGAGTCTACTTATGCACATTACAATATTTTTGTTGTTGTAATTTACGTCCTCCAACGTTAAGTCATATCGGACGATGAATGGAATGGGTGAAATGATGCTCAAATGAGCCCAGTGTCCATAGAGCATAGAGTTACCCGACATTCGTCTATCAGGACAAGGAAAACCCCGGAAAAAACGTTTTCCGGGTAACTCACCCTGACCGAGATTCGAACTCGGGACCTCTTGAACGTGAGACAGACATTCTTTCACCACGCTACCGAGGTGGGCCATTACTAATATGAAAACATTAATAAATATTCCTGAAATACTTCTGAAGCCCATAGTTCGAGTTGTCCTTCATCTTGAGTATTAATTCGTTACGATATTAGAATTGTTTTAATGCTTAATGTTGCGGCATTTAAATATAAGATAAACAATTGAAACACATCGCTGTATCGATACTCGCAAATAGTTATACATACCCCAAGTTCATACAGCATACCTTTTTCTCTCAAATAGGGAGTTAACGCAGCTGTTTACATGGTTCAAACCATTCCTCTAGTTCTGGTACTATAATAACGACCATGGCAATTCGAATCGATTGCGTTGACATGCCGCAGAAAGCGGTATGAGAACCGGTTTAACAAGTACAGCAAGAGCGGCATAAGTTGCAAAATAATTCCTCCATTAAAGGGTTAATAAAGTAAAAACATTTTAAAAGTTGAATCTACCATTTTGCTTAGCGAGAAGTAAATGTAAAAATATGATTATTTGTTGCGCTGCAGTGAGTTAAAAAAAAAAAGGCACAAGTTGAAAATCTAAGTTATTTTCTCAATAACGTCCTATTGTATAATCAGAAACGATACAAATTATTTATAACGCCTCCAAACTATTTACAAACTATAAAAATACAAAATAAAATTTATTTTCTAATTTCTTTAGGGATAATAAATATAAAAACGTAAAACATTACATATTTCTGTGCAACATAAATATTGGGACACCTGAAGAACAATAGTATTTCTTGTGCACCAAAACGGAAGTTTCAACATCTTGTTGGATATCCTCTGTGTTTTATGACCTCTTTCAGACAATTGGGCATGCTCCTGACAAGGTTAGTGGCCGCGCCATGACTCAGTGGTTAGACCGCTTGGCTCTCACCAAGGCGGCCCGGGTTCGATCCCGCAAAGTGAGATTTGTGGTGGACAACATGGCGCTGGGGCGGGTTTTCTCCGGGACCTCTGGTTTCCCCCGCCATCTCATTCCACCGGTGCTCCATCTTCATTTCATGTATCATCAGTGTCACCGCCTGCGGTGCCATATGTAGTAAAAGCGGGCGTTAAACACTACACACACACACACACACACACACACACACACACACACACACACACACACACACACACACACACACACACACACACACACACACACACACACACACAAGGTTAGCAGTATATGCAGCTGAAATTTTAGTCCACTCATCACGGAATATCCTTTTCAAATGCTCTTTTGAAGATATTGGCTGAATGGACTCCAGATCCAATGCATCCCATAAATTCTCATCTGGATTTAAGTCCGGTAATTGTGGATGTGGATGAAGGATATGTGGGCAGTTGTAGAATTTGAGGTCATTATCTTCATAGAACTTAAAATTAGCGCTGATCCCAGTTTTCTCTGCACTCCTGCGTAGATTCTCCTTCAGAAGGTTCACGTATTTTATTTTATCCATTTTTCCCTCGATAAAAACCAATGCTCCCACTCAAGATGCCGCTATGCAACCCCAAACTATCATCTCCCACCATCGTGTTTTACAGTAGGTTGAAGATTATTTTTTCCCAGTTCCGTATTAGGTTTTCACCAGACCATTGTTCTTCCATCTGATCCAAAAACGTTAAATTTGATTTCGTCTGCAAAAAGAACGTCCCCCCACCAGTTTTCTTCTTTATAAATGAACTCCTTTGGAAATGTCAGCCTTTTCTTTCTGTTCCTTTCATTTACATAAGGCTTCTTCCTGGGCACACGACCATGGAATCGCCGCCTTTTCAGTACATTCCTTATCGTTTGGGGCTTACTTACTTGCCAGTAGCATAGGCTACCTCAGCACACAGTTTAGGATTTTTCTTCACACTCCTAACAATATTTGTTTCCTCTAGGTCAGTAAATGCTTTTGGACAAGTCGATTATATCATCACTAATTATATTTCCGACAGCATTTTTTTTTTTTTTTTTTCATTTGTAACATCGGCAATCATTCTGTAACTCTTCCCTTTCTCATAATGGAAGAAATTATAACGGGAACTCTTTCTAAGCAAATCCAAGCGCTTGTTTTGAACACCTATAAATATGTGCTGACAAATAATCTTGGTAAGGAGTCATGCAATGAACCTGATGATGAATTCTGGGTATTCACAGAAATACAGTAAGCAAAATTGTGACCAAAGGAATACTAAAGACGCCGATCACGTGTGAAAACAAAAGGAAACATTTCTCTAAAGTTTCGATAATTTCACATGCGATTTAATTCGCCGAGAAATTTATAGATTCTGTGCAAAAGGGAGAGCGTCCGCCTTAGATGAATTGGTTGCACATTTGCAAGAAATTTGTGATTTTCCTTATGGGCGCTGCACTTTGCGCGGTCTCCTAAAGGAGCTGAGTTTCAAATACCGCACTTTGAATAAGATAAGGGTTATTATGGAATCCAGTAGAATTGTAGCTTGGCTATATATATAATTTATTTAGACGAAACCTCGTACGATACCCATGACGTATTGAGAAAGGTGGCAACCTTACAGAAAGGACTGGGAGAAGGAGGGCTGGGGTTGTAAAACGATTTGGTATAAGGGTTCGACAAAAGAGGCGGCCGAACTGCACACGCGTTAACTAAACAGACTTTAACTGAACTGTTTTGTTTGATTATTATATAAGTAAGAGTTTTTACTTCCCATAGCTGTTGTGCTTCCTCCCAGTAAGCACGTGAAACGTTTAATTGGACGTGACCCAATATTTATTTTGCAAAGAAAAATGTAATGTTTTATGTTTTTATATTTGTTATCCTTAAAGATATCAGAAAATAAATTTTATTTTGTACTTTTGTTGTTTGTAAATAGTTTGTGAGGCGTTATAAATAATTTGTATCGTTTTTGATTATACATTATGATGATATTGAGAAAAGAACTTAGAATTTCAAGTTGTCGCAATATTTCTGTCATTACCTCGGTATCCAAATGGGAAGGTGTCAAAAGGCAAAGTACAGTGTCCAGTTCACCCACGCAAACGTTTGGAACGGTCATGCACCAGTTGACGAGATGACGATACCGTCTTCTACTTCCTGTTGTGATTAGGTGCGTCATAGGTCCCGCAGGCAGTTAGCAACTCCTCTTTCCCTTAAGTTCTGTGCGTTTCTGCCAGTTTGAATCCGTCGATTTTTGTTTTTAAGTAAAAGTGCAAAAGCAGCCTTGTTAACTGATTTGTACTGAATTGTTTTGACGTGCTATTCTCCTGCTAAGGGTTTGTTGGGTGTGCTTGCTTAACTGTAAGGAAAGGTTATTGTTAGGGGGAGGGATTTTTCGCAAATGCGACATAGCGCGACAAAGTGCGAAATTGACTCAAAATGCGATATAAATGCGAAATCGAAGGTTTTCCCAAGTAATTAGTTTTTCCCAATGCCTTTTCTTCTGGAAACTTTAACTGAAGAGTCTTTAGAACCTTTAAATGTTTAGAAAGATATTAATTAAGTGACCACTCTTCTGGAATGCAACCCTTTCCGCTAAATTAATTGTGCCATTGCCCGCGTGAGGTATGTTTGGTACTGAAGCGAGTTCAGTTGTTTTACAAAAGAGACCCCTCTTGCCACGTTTAATCAGTGTCATAAATCTATTTTCACAACCCAGTTAACGGAACATTTCAATCGTTGTCTTTGAAGGAAGTCATAAACACATACTAATTTCAGTTGGAGCTGGCAGTTGCCAAAGTTCTGATTTTCATTGTTCTGTTCGGGTTTTACGAGCAACTCTCATTCATTCTATGCGTAAGTGCGAGGTTAATTTTGTGTATTCTCTTTTTATTGTGGTAGCTTTACATCAGTATGCATTTCTCTTTTGCGTCATGTAGTGTGCCTTAGTCTGTATCAGCTTGTTCTATATTTCTGTGCATTGCTTTAATTTATATTAATGTAAAATAAATTGACACTTTATGCACATTAATAACCCTCCATAAATTTTAAACCTCATATAAATAATGTTAATAATCATCATCTAAAGATTATCTCATTTTTTCTTCAAAATGCTATAGAATGCCAAATTGCAGATGTATAAATGCTGTAAAATGCTAAATGTAAAAATCAAAATGCTGAATTTGTTATTTCAAAAAGCTAAATATCACTACCCCTAGTTATTGTGAGTTGAAACAGATAATGGACAAACCAGATTTGCCACTTTCTGTACACCGACATGTTCAGGAGAACACTGGACGAACTGAAGAAATTTTAGCTTTTTTTTTTTTTTTTTTGTAATATTTCTACACTAAAACATGCAAACATCGTTTAACTATTCGAAATCAACAATTGCCATATAACACAATTCAAGGAAAAGTTGATAAAGATAATTTTAGCCACTAACAATTCTACTTGCTTTTTTATCTTATGAACAAATACTTAAAACAGTGGATTTTTATCAGCAATCCAAAAAGCGAAAGCGTGAGGTGCTTCACTGACGGTCTCTGTACACTATAAACGTGTTGAATTTATTTAAATTGAGATAAATGTTAAGAGATTACATTCCATATTTCTTTGAGGCAAGTACCAAGGGGATACAAAAGGATGAAGTAATTATCGAATGGCTGGCTATTTCTATGACATTGCGACAAGTCCTTGAATGCTGAAGCAGTTCCAAAATGACAACGTATTGGAAACCTCAGACATTTCAAGGTACACAGACACATGTATGTAAATAGTATAAATCAGTGATCAGCAGCAGCGTGCAACCTCGTGCTGCCGTCTCTTACGCGCATGCACGCTCGTGCACTCGGAGCTGCTGACGGGTAAGCAGTGGTGTAGTGACGGCTTTTCCACAGTGTCACAACTCGTTTGTCACGTTCACAGACAGTCGAAGCATACAATGTTCACATGTATATAAATAAGTAAATATAGTTTAGGTAATTAGGATAGCAGTTGTTCAGTCGTTTCTCTTAGGAAATAACAGGCTAACACAAATACATAATATATTCTAGGACAGTCTTATTAATGCTGTGCCGTATAGAAGAACTAAATAATAATAATAATAATAATAATAATAATAATAATAATAATAATAATAATAATAATAATAATAATAATAATCATCATCATCACAACAGAAAAAACAATAACAACCGTACTATAACTATCTGTTGGTGTCCCGTAACTGCTCCAGCATTGTGATTCGTTCATCACCTAATTTGTCGTAATCACTAGCATGACTAGTGTCATAGTGCCGCTGGAGATTGTTTTTTGTATGGTATTCAGGACCTTATTGCATATTGAACATGGTGCAGCATTATCAAGTGGTGTAAAAATAGGTCTGCGCCTATGAAGGGTTAAATAACGTAGGGGTGGAAGACCTTGTTGAACATATAGCCATTTTGTACACAACGTCCATACACATGTACTGTATGCCCACGACAAGAAGGCTAGAGGGGTATGAAGGGCAGGGGAGCTTGAACTGTTTGCTCCGATAGCGGATCTGTTTACTAGGAAATGGGTGTATGAGTCACCCATGCTGCTAGATCTAATGTTTGTTGCAACGATAGGTATTATGAATAGGTGAGCTATGTGACAACACTTGTGTACTTTAAACGGACCTTCCATCCTTGTCATACTCGGAAGGGGAGCATACAACCCGAGGAGACAGTAAAAGGATTACGCTACACATTTATCTAGCTTGCCTTCTGGTCGTGGGCAATCAGTAACTAACGAACCTATACTGATCACCCCACAAGACTGAAGACTGCTGGTATAAATAAACATATTGCATGTTTCAATGAAAATTGCTGAATTATGTTAGAAATTCCGGAAGCTGTATTTGTATATGGTGAAAACTTAATGTAGAATATTTCCTCTAACCAAGTGCTATAGAAAATGCTTTAATTACAAAACTTTTGTGTATGATTGTGACAGGTAACCTCAGGGCTAGCCGGTTACCATCCATACTTTCCGCACTGCTGTTTGCGAGGTGTAATCCTTGTTAGCAATCTTCCCATCCAATTATTTGTGCAGCGCCCTAAATAGTAATGCCATGATACTTTCTATAAATTTCAACCAAATCAACATTATTTGGTTGACCACATTCCCGTATCTGGAAGCCAGATCTTCGACATCATCACGCTCCACATATTGCAGATCGGACGCAGTTTTCACTTTATCTCCGAGTAATATTTCCGATAAACTAAGGTCTCCTTTCCAAGCTCACTGATGTCCGTATTATTATTATTATTATTATTATTATTATTATTATTATTATTATTATTATTATTATTATTATTATTATTATTATTATTATTATTATTATTATTATTATTATTATTATTATTATTATTATTATTATTATTATTATTATTATTATTATTATTATTATTATTATTATTATTATTATTATTACTATTATTATTATTAATCAGAAGAGTTTATTTCTCCATGGAATACTCGCTCCAAAGACTGGAAGCTTTAATACTTTTCCACTCTCATTAAAACACGCCAACAAAAAGCCTTTATTGTCGAGACACCAATCCTTGTATTTATAAACTTTCTAGACTTCTATAGAACTATATTAATAGTTGCATCTTGGACTGCTTTGAAGGTGAGAGGGTAACTTGGGGTTAAAATTCACTTTTTTTTTTTATTTTTACATTTTATTAGAATGTCATCCCTCTAGATTACAAATATATAGTTAAAAGGTTCATTGGAGCAATATTTTATACCTAATTTGCCAATTATATTAGTCGGTGTTAAGTTTTTGCCACGCCCCTTTTTGTAAACTTTCAGAAAATCGATCATAACTTCTGTAATACTGAACAGATATTTCTGAACTAAGTCTTGTTTTGTAAGGCATCTTCCAAGCTTTCTGCTGGTACCACTGTAACTCCAATGATGCTAGTTTTTCTTTTGTCTTTGGCTGTGTATGTGAACATTTATTTGTTCTGAATAATAGTCTGTACTAATATTTGGTGAATATATGATATGGGTAGGCGAAAAAAACATTTGAAAGAGACAGTTTAGAGGCAATCGTTTTACTAAAAACATAACAGTAAATGTGGAAAATATAAATAGAATAGACAATGAAGCCACATGTAATATTGAGGTTAGTAGACTCAGTTCAACAATACATGTGCTAATCATGATAGTAGTCATATACAGAAATTGATGAGCTGCGAGTCCTGAAAGCAGATAAAATGGTTGAAGAACTGACCAAGAAGACAAGACAAATGAAGAGGAACTTGAAAAGAACAAGTGAGAATACAGAGGGTCAAGACTATGCAGCAGGAATGTTCTGACTCATGTGAGAAGTCAGTAATCAATATATCAACTTTAAAGCTCTTTTTCTCAGTTTTACATTTTTTCAGGTTCCGGTACACTCTTTTAAAACACTAATCAACCAAAACATATGATTTTTTGTGTGTATTAAGCAGACTTATAAGAATAATAATAAGAAGGTATTTTTCTCTGAGATTCATAATACTTGTTTAGAAAAATAAAATTTTCTGAAATTTCAGTACTTTTTTTCCTTCACAAAAACTAAAAAGTTATAAGAAATTAACAGTACAAAATGTTCAAATAATAATAGGTATTGTTAAAGATAAAGGTTTTAAGAACATGCCTGAAAATTTTCATGTACATATCAGTAATAATTTCTTAGTAATGTGCACCCAAAAATCATGGAAATAGCATTCTGGAGATAGGCAATACATTCTCACCTTAAACTGTTTCCTCACGAACGGTGAAACATCACTGTCTTCCCTAATTTTTACTTAAAATTTACATCAAAAAGCATCCAAAAGTGCAGAATATAACAACGTTTCTCGTAAAGTCGATAAATACATATATACATTAATACTCTGAATGCAGAGAGCACGTTTAGTAATTTGCTACTCCCATCTCGTTACTAGACGTCTGGAAACACTAAAATGTAGGCGCCATTACCGACCTGACCCAGGGAATTTCTTGTCCCTTCATCGCTGGTGGTCTTTTTGAGGGTTGAAGTGTCGGCCGCCTCATCCCCACTTGGGGCTTAGGTACAGTAAACCACAGGTTTCCATGCCGAATTCCCTCTGTAGTAATCCTAACCACCATTAAGAAATGGAGGTATAGCCTTTGCTGTATTAACTTTAAGGGGAGCCACGACGACATTCTGGGGTGAAATTTCATAAAATGAGTTATTGCCAAAATAATCTTCCCTGATGTTTGTAGAAGAGAATAACGATATTTATTTTCCTGTCTCATAGTTTTAAGTGCTAAATAGACTCATTTTGAAAAGGATGCACAGTGTGCCACGCCCCCTATTAGCCATTTGTAACTGTGTTCTCTCCTTGGTTGTAACCTTATTGAAGATATATTCCAGAACACACCCTTATTAGGAAAGGAAGTCTTTGTTTTGTCTATTAAATTAATCTGTGCATCTGATGTTAATTCTTCCACGCTTTGTTTAGTATGTTTTGAATTACTAATGCTGTTTTCAAGATGGGAAGAAGCAATAATTTTGGTGTAAGAAATCGGCATGGAAACCAGTATAAACAGTTTAAGTAATCCCGATTACATAATTAAAGAGTTACAACTCCTAAAATGGAAAAAAATGTAGTAACACATAACAATATACTGACTTCGTCAAACCCAACCTCAAACATTAGCGATGAATGTGAAGCGAAAATTGGTTCTTCAAGGAAACAATTGGTTTCTTCCTTGTGTAACGGCAGTGATGACAATTTAACTGGACTAAATAATGATATTAGATCAACAAGTTTTCAGTTAGTAGATATAGAAACTTTGTAGAGTGTAAATTTTGTGAAAATGAAAATTGTTGTTGTATCAGAGGACACCAAGGAAAGAAATGGATTCTTAGCTACATTATCACTGAGTTGCCAAAAGTGTAATAAAGAATATACATTTGAAACATCCAGAACTATTGAAAGTGGTGCAGAAGTAAATGTAAGGTTTGCTTATGGCTTGAAGAGCATTGGCAAGGAAATTGAGGCAGGCAAGACATTGGCTGCTGTTCTCAGTCTACCAGCCCCCCCCCGCCAAATTTAACAAAATAATAATACCATAGAGCAAATGGCCATGGAGAATAGGAAGAAGAGAAGGAGAGAAAAATAAAAGAGGAAGGGTGATGATGAAAAAGATGCAGAATAAGGATCTGGAGAAATTCTGAGGTGTAGTTCCAACATAGCAAAACTTTAATGTTGTTTTTTCTGTGTTTTATATTTTTTAAAGTTTGGATGCGCTCATCTATATAACTACTGCAGCTACAAGTTTACATTTTTCTTCTGGAAATAAAGGAACACTTAAACTGTTTTTAAAGGTACTTGAAAGATATGTGAAAAATTTGAATTTAAAAAAAAAAATCTTGAATATTTTTAGAAGTAATTTCAAGACATTTAAGAAATCACATATCCTTTATTAAAACTAAAAAAATACTCTATTATCTTTAATGAATTGTGAAAGTGTTGTAAAATAACAAGTAAAAGTTTCAAATTGGATGCGTTCAGTGATTCTTGAGCTAAGCGCACCAGAAAACTCTCATTTTAACATTGTTGAGGTAGACTGTTCCGGCTCGCCTTAGGATACATTTCTTTAGACAAGTAACCACGAATGTTAACATCAAATTTTATAGTGAAACATAGAAATTAAATCGTAAGAAGGGGTTTTGCAATATTCCTGTTTTAAAAACTCTGGAATGCGCTTCAATTGAAAAGCAGCGGTTTACTAGCAACCTTGTAATTCCAGTTATAAAAAAAAAACACTTCCAAGAATTAGAATTGTTATACTTGTTGGACCTCAGTGATCGGTGTCAGCCTTTGTTTCCTGTCATTATGAACTTCCCTGACTATTTCCTCTACCCATTCTTCAACAAACCTTTATTGTAACGCCTTATTATTCTGTATTATTCATTGTTTTATTACATGTTCTAGGTCTTCTTGGGAAACAAGCCAGGTGAAAAGACGATTAGAAATCGATGTTTCGGGACCGTACATCTCTCCCATCATCAGGATATTTTAAGAAATGTTATAAGCACAAATGTATTACTGGATATAACACAAATATAAACAAAGACAAAACACTATCAATACTCGCATCACTAAACAAAGGACTGTTTTCACTAAATTAAATGCCAGGTCAGGAGATGGCGTGAGTATAGAAAATTAATTGGATCAAAGAAACGTAACTACCAAACATGATTTTGTTTTTTAATTTTACGTACTCCAACGATAAGTCATGTCGGACGGTGAATGAAATTAACGAAATGTTGCTCAAATGTGTCCAGGGTCCATGGAGCTTAGAGCTAACCGACATGCGTCCGTAAGGAGAAGGGAAAACCTCTGAAAATACCTTATCCAGTTAACTCACCCTGACTGAGTTTCGAACTCGGGACCTCTTCAATGTGAGGCAGACATGCTCCTTATGTCGACGGATTTCCATTTTTAAGGCCAGTTTCCGAGAGAAGCTGAACTGAAATCCAGCATCATGATGAAGTGTGCTTCTCTCGGAGGAAATAGCCAAAGCCGCCTTGTGTTATATCCAGTAATATATTTGTAGTTACAGCATTTATCAAAATATCCTAAAGATGAGAGAGATGTACACTCCCGAAACGTGGATTTCTAATCGTCTTTTCACCTGGCTTGTTTACCGAAAAGTCCTAGAATATAGCTTCAGGTCTTAATTTATGTTTCATTACATATTGTCGCGAGCCCATTGTTTCGATAAGCGCGGCTGACAAAGGGATAGATAATGCCGTGCGGAGATAAAAGGTTTGCCGAAACAGATAAAGATAGATAACTAGAAGGGTCTAGTGACTTCTTGATTGGTAGAGAATATTCCACAACCGTCTAGAATCATGAATGGTCGTGTGGCTAGTTTATCGGACAGTCGTAACGACAGTTATAAACAGAGACGAATTGGAAGTTGAGAATCGTCGGCGCGCAGCAGTGTTTTGAAAGTGAACGCTTTTGTTTACGGACGGCGACCTTGGAAGATTGTAATTGTGTATGTGACGTAATTCTGCAACTGTAAGGTTTGACCAAAGTGTTATTTCTACGGAAATAAAGAACATTTTGAATTTCTGCAAATTGGACTTTTAATTCTACGAACCCACAAAGTCACAATATTTCCTTGTAGGTTCAAGGAGATTAAGCGATACTCAAAGAGCTGACTTTGAAACAAAAGAATCAATAATATTTTTCTGCTTAAAAACTATACAAAGAATATCTTCGTAGTGGTTAACGCCACAAAAAAATCCATTTGTCGTAAATTGTGTGCTTTAACGAGATCGATATTTTTACCCAGTAAGATTTAGTTTATCTCTTACGGTTTAACATTTATGTAATAGTGATTCAGTTGAAGATAAAATTAAATATATACGTTTCATTTGTTAGGAAATTATTTTAAACAGAAGTGATTGTATTGAAAATAATTGAAACCTCATTAGAAAATAAACATTTGCCATGCCAAGGGCAGTTGGTGTTTTGAAAGTACCTGTAAGAAGCTGAAGCGTGTTTTTGGGTTCGGGGCCATCTGAATACAACAGAGAAAGTAATTCAGACATGAACAGTGGGTGGGACGTAATAATAGAGATGAAGTACCTGCTTCCTCTGTCCATTGGGGGGAGTTCGGATCTTCCAGACTAAATGTCCTTGTTTTGTTCATTTTACATATTATATACTAGCGTTTTGCTATTGTCAATGTTAACAAGTATGTCTGTTGTTTGGAGTATATTTTAACTGTAATATTTTACAGGTTTTAAAGAATTGTCCTTTCGTAATCAGAAAAGACATGTTTTTGTTTGGATATATTATGATATAAGAATGGCTTATTGTTTGTACATATATAACTAATATATACAACTATAATAATGTGTAACATAAAACTTCACTTATCTTATAAGAAATGATGAAAGTTTTCTTATTAATTGCTTTGGATCGCGGTTTCGTGAAAAAATCTTTCACATCTTCAGCCAAAGCCTTAAACAGCCTCGTTGTCAAGGTCATGCTCACTAGAGCTCACTATGTTTTTGCCAGTATTACCAAAATCTGAAAATGAAATAAACTTAAAAACAGAATCAACTGCCGGTATTTCAAAATTCATTACGCGATGTTTATTTTTCAAAATAAATCAGTTTTCTCAAACCATTAAATCTATCGGACCATTTAATTGTTTATCTTCTGGATTTATTTCATGGTTAAATGACCAAAAATGATCTGCTACGGCCGATTGATCATTTTGTTTATACTTAATGTTACGAAAATGTTCTTTCGTTCTGTCTTTGCAATATAAAGTTTAGCACAATCGAAACAATTAATTTGATTAATACTAGATTTTTATTATTAGGAAATTTATTATTATTATCATTATCATTATTATTATTATTACTACTACTGCTACTACTACTACTACTACTACTACTACTACTACTACTACTACTACTACTACTAATTTATGATCAGCCGTAGCAGATCATTTTTGGTCATTTAACCATGAAATAAATCTAGAAGTTAAACTATTAAGGCCCGGAAGTTATTGACTTTATCTCCATTATATGCCCAATGTATATCCTTTTCATTTTCGTCTGTTTACAATACTGTGAATTGGAAAACATAAACAAAAAATGGAAGTTTAAGCAAAAGAGAAGATGCGTTCAGCTAACTTTAAATATTGCATAACCCTTCTTATTTCACACTTTTCCATAGTCATCCTGATGAAATGAGATCTAAAACTGCAATCTCCCTTGTAACGTTGTGTGTTGTTCTAAACGCAGTCACTTTATTTATATTGAATATATTCCTAGTCACCATCTGGAAGATTTCAGTTGCATAGAACCGTAATGCGAGAAGGATCATAAATATTGGATTAAGTGTGTATTTTCTCAGGGTTTGTGTTCTTAATTGTGCATGCAGCCTTTGCTCCAGTTCTTCGATTACATGCTTTGATAGTCGAAATCTCATTTTGAATTTTCTGTCATTTAGTTCTGAGATGGGATTTCCTCTATGTTGGAAAACACGAGGAGTCCTTTCAAATTGAAAATTGTAATCATCAGAGATATCAGAGTTCTGAAAATAATACAAATGTATAGGTTATGAACACAAATAATGCGTCTTTAACATACATTTGTGAAATAAAGAGGCCAATTATTTATACAAGTAACCACAAAAATGCTTTATTTACTATTTATTTAAAGGTGCACTACTTATTTCTTCTCAGAAGCTATTGTGTAAATTCTGCAGTTCTGCTGATCTAAGTTCAATCAAGTTAACTGGAGAAAATTCACCAGTTAGATTTGATCTTAGATCAAGAGGCCATGAACTTAGATCATTGTTTATACAACAAAAATTCTAAGTTCAGCTTGACTGAAGATTATTTTCATATGCTTTAACTTAGATTATGTTTTATGCAACCGGGCCTCAAACAATTAAATAATCGGATAGATTTGATGGTTTGGGAAAAGATACTTATTTTGAAAAATAAACATCGCGTAATGAGTTTTGAAATACCGACAGTCGATTCTGTTTTTAGGTGTCTTTCATTTTCAAAATTTGGTAGTCCTGGCAAAAGCCTCTAGTGAGCATGACCGTGACAACGAAACTTTGGCTGAAGATGTGAAAGATTTTATCACGAAATCGCGAGCTTAAGCAATTAATAAATAAACTTTATCATATCTTAGAAGTGAAGTTTTATCTTGCAAATTATTTTATTTGTATATATTTGTTTGCTTCACTGTTAATAGCTTCATATGTTACGTATCTATTTAGCTAAATGTATAACCATCAATGGGCTAGGGTACTTTGAAATCATCAAAAGTGACAGTTTAAATTTTATGTTTAATGGATTTTCGAAAATTATTTTCTTTGATCTCAATTTTGAAGAAATTACTTTTTCGCATACCAGCGTTCCTTTTACACAGAACTATTTAAGACGGGGAAATTAATCTTTGTGTGCTTATATCATTTGGAAGAATGTCTATAATTTTTAGAAGCAAATCATGACTAAGTAAAGTGTAGGGAACCTGCCCTGGTGGCTCCTTGGGTCGGCCGCCCTTTGTCTCCTTCGCCTCATCCTCCCTCCCAGGGGTGCACCAAATAAGGGTATAGGCACAATGGGTCCAGCATGGTGGCCTACGTACCGAAGCCCCTCCATAGTGTAATCCTAGTCCTTCCCGTGTCTTTGATCTACGGCACGTGAAATAACCTCCATATATAAAAGCTCAGCTCACTTCTATCTTGGATTTATGACAAATAGTACAATGCTGACCAGACAGATAATTCTCGAAAACTGTCTTTCTTTGAGTAATTTTGAATGAAAACTTCAATAAGGTTTCTGTTCTAATTGATTGAAGTGAGAAGCATTTGGTTGACGCCGTTATATTTGGTATTACGTGTTTGGATATGTGCAACAAAAGCTATGGAAAAGGAAATCGTGGTTTTACCTATAAACATGCTTTCGTACGTAACTGGCATGCAATTGTTTGTGGTTTATCTGGAACACAACAACCTGCGTCGGTCGATTTCTTTTGTCGATGACTGAACAGCTGTTTGTGTTGTACACCGTATCAGTTGTGCGCGTGAAAATAATTGCTTTTGAAAGGCGTCATTCATCTCGTGTACCAAATTGGCAATGAAACGGATTACTTTTGTGTAACATCCATTTCTTGCTATTTTTCACACCTACCTACAATATTGTGTATGTTCATTGCGTTTTAGACACTCGTACAAACTATTCAGCAGTATTTTGGCTAAAACATAACAGCAAGGCATTTTTAGATTTTCATAAAGACACTGTTAGTAGAACTTATCAGCAAAACCCTGGAATCCCGGGGTTGAATACACTAGGTTCCTGTACTTATTTTAAATTGTTCTTGTTCCTCGTGCTCGTTTATTAGTTTCAATTTTATTAGCATATCGAAATGGTATAGTCGCGCTGCTCGAACGGTTACCCTCGCTTTATCTTCGTTAATAGAAACCTCTCATGTATTATATACAGTGATTCCCAGGCACCTGTCAGTGTTATCGGGGATATTCACTTGCTACCCAAATAAGAAACGATATAATAACAAAACACCAATCACGTGTGTATCACATGGGTTAGAAGCCATATGGGTGGACATGCCAAGGACAGGGCAGATGAAATTGCTAAACGTTATGCATTATCCCAAAAGCTATTCAGTTTGTTTAAAAAAATTGAAAAAATACATTTTTGAAATGTGGAACAGCACTTGGATAAACACTCGAATTTAGTTTTCCTACTATTATTAATCATGTAAACTGCAAGTACTTTTCACCTAATTTTATTTTGACCCAGTTTGCTACCGGACATAGCAAAATTTAAAACTAACTTTTGAAGATTCCATATGGACTCTCCTGATGGATACCTATGTAAATGTGAAAGCGTTGTTGAAAGTGTTGAACACTTAATATTTAGATGTGATCTTCATTCCAAAAAGAGATATAATCTTATTCAACATCTTTCACATTGTAATACAGACCTTCAAACACCGCTGATTAATGTATTTTTGAAAAAAAAAAACTGTTAACACTTCAGCCTTTGAGCACTCTATTGGCCAAATTTTTAAACGTTATAGCTATTCGGATGGGTCGAGCCAGACTGAAAAATTCAAAATCATAGCCGGGATTTGAAACACGGAGCTCCCGCTCTCTCTGCGGTTGCTCTCAATCATTGAGCTACTATGGCCAACATGCCGACATGACACTAAATTCTCCAACTGACTCGTACATTTCCCGATAGTCCACTATAGAGGTCGAGTTACTATACTATGAGACACGCACCTTTTGTGGCGACTTACTATGCTGTAAGTACTTAAGTCCCAGGCTTTATAGTTAAACCACTGAGCTACTATGGCCAACATGCCGACATGACATTAAATTCTCCAACTGACTCGTATGTTTCCCGGTAGACCACTAGGAGTTCTCATACGTTATGAGACACGCACCTTTTGTGGCGACTTACTATGCTGTAAGTACTTAAGTCCCAGGCTTTATAGTTAAACCACTGAGCTACTATGGCCAACATGCCGACATGACATTAAATTCTCCAACTGACTCGTATGTTTCCTGGTAGACCACTAGGAGTTCTCATATGCTATGAGACACGCACCTTTTGTGGCGACTTACTATGCTGTAAGTACTTAAGTCCCAGGCTTCATAGTTAAACCACTGAGCTACTATGACCAACATGCCGACATGACATTAAATTCTCCAACTGACTCGTATGTTTCCCGGTAGACCACTAGGAGTTCTCATATGCTATGAGACACGCACCTTTTGTGGCGACTTACTACGCTGTAAGTACTTAAGTCCCAGGCTTCATAGTTAAACCACTGAGCTACTATGACCAACATGCCGACATGACATTAAATTCTCCAACTGACTCGTATGTTTCCCGGTAGACCACTAGGAGTTCTCATATGCTATGAGACACGCACCTTTTGTGGCGACTTACTATACTGTAAGTACTTAAGTCCCAGGCTTCATAGTTAAACCACTGAGCTACTATGACCAACATGCCGCCATGACATTTAATTCTCCAACTGACTCGTATGTTTCCCGGTAGACCACTAGGAGTTCTCATATGCTATGAGACACGCACCTTTTGTGACGACTTACTATGCTGTAAGTACTCAAGTCCCAGGCTTCATAGTTAAACCACTGAGCTACTATAGCCAACATGCCGACATGACATTAAATTCTCCAACTGACTCGCATGTTTCCCGGTAGACCACTAGGAGTTCTCATATGCTATGAGACACGCACCTTTTGTGGCAACTTACTATGCTGTAAGTACTTAAGTCCCAGGCTTCATAGTTAAACCACTGTGCTACTATAGCCAACATGCCGACATGACATTAAAGTCTCCAACTGACTCGTATGTTTCCCGGTAGACCACTAGGAGTTCTCATATGCTATGAGACAAGCACCTTTTGTGGCAACTTACTATGCTGTAAGTACTTAAGTCCCAGGCTTCATAGTTAAACCACTGAGCTACTATAGCCAACACGCTGACATGACATTAAATTCTCCAACTGACTCGCATGTTTCCCGGTAGACCACTAGGAGTTCTCATATGCTATGAGACACGCACCTTTTGTGACGACTTACTATGCTGTAAGTACTTAAGTCCCAGGCTTTATAGTTAAACCACTGTTATTTAGGCAAATTGATGGAAATAATCATTTCTTTTACACCAGCCATGTTTAGGCTAAGGTTTGGATGAGTAGAGCCAGACTGAAAAATTCAATGGCATGGCCGGGATTTGAACCATGGATCTCCCGCTCTCCATACGGTTGCTCTAAACCACTGAGCTACTATGGCCAAAGTGCCGACATGACATTACATTTTCTGTAACAATTATCATGTTTAGTCATTTTGATCTTTGTATTTATGTGTTTTTGTAACTAGAACCCTAACATACCTTACTGGTAAAATAGAGTTACTTCATTTGGAGAATAATAATAATAATAATAATAATAATAATAATAATAATAATAATAATAATAATAATAATAATAATAATAATAATAATAATAATAATAATAATAGTAATAATAATAATAATATGATAGAAGAAGAAAAAACGTCTCAGATAACGCACTGATTATTCTTTTAAGAGTGAGAGAGGTGCTGCCGCGCCTCCCGGTCGGGTGCTAAGCACCAATGAACGCATCACTTCAGCCAATGGAATTGGCAGGAATTACTAATGACAGATAGATGTTATGTCCACGTGGAGTAATCAGTGCGTTACCTGAGAGGTTTTTTATTAACAAAGATAAAACCATGGCAAGGATTTGTGCAGCGCGTCTATACTAAGGGTTGAGTTTTGTAATTTACGTCCTCCAACATTAAGTCAAATGAGTCCGGGGCCCATTGAGCTTAGAGTTACCCGACATTCATCTTGAAGGATAAGGCAAAACCCCGGAAAAAACCTTATCCAGGTAACTCACCCTGACCGACATTGGACCTCGGGACCTCTTGAACGTGAGACAGACATGCTACCATCTACGCTACCGAGGCGGGCGACTATACTAAGCTATAAGTATACTTATTAAGCGGTGTGAGTAACATTTTATTTTCAATAATGCTAATAATTCTTGCACTTAACTCGTTAATGTCCAACATATGCGAATAGTTGCAGTTTTACGTGTTATTTCTTGAATTACAACATTCTTATTGTTCACAATACCAGGAAGAACAAACCATAACACTACATTTCGACCAACAACAGTTATGCATTTTTCACAAAATCTTGTTTTATTTTTACTTTACAATATTCAACAAGCGAGAAGCACAAAAAAGTCGCTATTTACAGGTGTTATTTTGACAGTTCGCTTTTCATGTGGACTGCTTGGACCAACAAAGAGGTTGCACATGGATCAGATGTTTTCTGAGGCAGGTTTCGAAGCTTTAAGTATAGTCTTAGTATTTGAATCGGTTTCCTTAGTTCTTCTGCGATGTTTTGAGGTAAACTGTGCTCGACGTGTGTCTCGGAGTCTGTTCATGAAATTGTTAGTGGCTAAGTGAAGTAGTTTCTAAGCTGCTATTGTAATGCCCGATTTCACCAACAGATATCAAGACTTAACACGGGTTTAACAATAGTTATAACAAAAATTGCATTTCACCAACAAGTATTAGCTTAACAGTCGTATTAAGTCTCATGTTAAACTAACAAGTCATATTGCTGTTGCTAAGTCCTTAACAATTGTAAATAATCAAGATGGCGGGCGTGAACGCAGCTGTTGATGTGATTTGATATATTTAAGACCGTCTAAATGGCATTCGTAATAGAGTACGGCCTATGAGGAGAAATTATTTTGAGGAGCTATCAGAAGAAAATGTTCTACAGAGGTATAGACTGTCGAAACATGTTGCTATGAAGGTTACTGTGGAAGTACAAGAGAGGTTAGAACATGCATCGAAAGGAATATACCAATCTCGCCTTTGCTTCAAAGTATTAATAACTTTTGCGATTTTATAATTCACTGAATTATGTGGATAATACACTGTGCACCTCCCGTCTTGAAACGTTCAAATCACTCGTCACTTCTCCTTCTTCGCTCCTCGTTTTAAATTTACGTAATACTGAAGAAGATATTTCGTGTTTCTAGTAATGACATACATTTGAATTAAATTCGTGTCCAATTTTTCCCCACGTGGCATCTTTCGTTTTACATTCACCGTATCCGTCCTATTTTCTAAGATATCGTTGTACTTCGTCACCAATTCAATTAACAATTCTTTCTCCATCGATTAGAAATTTGTCTTACGGCTTTTGTCTACGATTTTGTCTATCCGCCATTGTTTTAGCTGTGTGCAGACGAAAATGAAAACAAACGCGCATCGCAGTACGTTCAGAAAATAATACGACTCATCCATAGCCTTCTATAACTGTAATATTTACAAGTTTCTTGGCGTTAGCACGTGTTTGTTAACATTTTCAGAAAACACGTTGGTGAAATGCAAGAAATTTTAACAGCTTGTTAGCGCTGTGACAATTGTTACGTTACATTTGTTAACGTCGATTTTTACATCTGTTGGTGAAATCGGGCATAAATGTGGGAGGCAGGATGAAGATGCTAGACTAATAGTAGCACTGCACTGCTAGCTAAACCCGAAGGGTAAGACACGGTTCCCATTAATTTTGTTTTGCTTAACTGGTATCATCGCCATTCTTTAGTTACGCAATTTCTCATAGTTGTATTAAACATAGCTATGACAAAAACCGTTTGCACTGATCGTTCAGCGTATCGTTAAATTTTACTCCAACGGACAGTGTCGTCCTGCAAGTGTTGTGTTGCATCCTATAGTCTCTGTTTTATGGGAGCCTTTTCAAATTCTCTCCACCGAGACAGGTTTCAGACCCCCCCCCCACCCTCTACCCAATTGCCCAACTCTGTAGTGTGGTGGTAGCGTGTCTGCCTTGCGTTCAAATTTCGGTCAGAGTGACTTATCTGAAGAACGTCGTAGGGACTCTTGTTTGTACAATAGCAACACAATGTTCGTACAGCGACGAAATCTGGTGCCTTTGTTGTGCATTTACACTCTTATTAGAAGAGTGGAATAATGCACACGTAGGCTGAAGAGTACATGATTTATTTCCGGACATTAAAGAGAGGCTAAAGTTGGAACACATAAAACCAAGTAAAGGATTGTTTCACTTTGTTACAGGACATGGCCCATATAATGTATGTTTAAAAAGAATATAAGGGAAGAATTCAGATTTATGTGAGCTATATAACTGTTTAGATTCGTCTGAACATGTTATTTTTGAGTGCAATAAATGTAGTGAACGGTAGACGGTCAAAGGAAACTTCAAAGAAAATATTTATGGAACATTTTAAGAGAAGCAGACTATTACACACATTTAGAAGTTATGTCTCAGATAATATCCGCTAAGGCGTTAGAGGAATATATGACCCACGACAAAAGACTTGAAGAAAGAAATGTAGGAACATTTCAATCTACGAGAAAAGAATATTACTTAAGAGATCGTCAGAGGGAAATAGGACCAAGAGAAACTGAAGATACAGATTAGCAGACTTGAAGACCTGATTTAAGACGCACAACCGATAAATAGAAGACGTCAGTTATGGATATCGGAAAGAAGAGCAGAAACCATAGAAAGAAAGAGAATCCCAGGAGAGCCAGAGGATATATAAGCAGAGTATCAAAGCGGACAGACACAACTGATTATACAGAAGAGGGAAGATGACAACTCACGAAGCAGCTCCATCTACTGATGCCAGTCCCTTTAGGAGATGGATACCAGTAGGAGGAAGCTTTGGATACCAGTTGTAGAAGAGGAAATTTTAAAATTGTAGGAAACAGTCTTTCGTATTTTGTTATAGCAATCAAAGCTGTAGTAGAAATGTAGATTTGATTTATATTGTTGGTGTAGAAGTAAAGTAGAAGAATGACTGTTTTAGATAGATTAGATGAGTAGATTAGTAAGGTTACTGGAATCCAGTAATCTGTAGGTTTATTTAGTTCGTTAAGGTAGCAAGTAGATTATATCTGCAATATTTGTAAATTGTTTTCTGTATTTTGATTTAAAAATTAATAAAGTTAAAATGAAGTTTGCATAATAAGGCATAATATAAATTCCAGAAGCGGGGCTATTAAATATACAGATTTTATTATTATTATTATTATTATTATTATTATTATTATTATTATTATTATTATTATTATTATTATTATTATTATTATTATTATTATTATTATTATTATTATTATTATTATTATTATTATTATTATTATTATTATTATTATTATTATTATTATTATTATTATTATTATTATTATTATTATTATTATTATTATTATTATTATTATTATTATTATTATTATTATTATTATTAGTTCTTCCAAGGATTTCCACAAATATAGTTTTATTCGGCTGAGGCTAATGTTACGGAATCTTATCAAATTCTGACTTAATTAATCCGCAGTAGCTCATTAAAAATTCACAGTTACCAAATTATTTTTATGCAATCAGAATTATCGCTTCACGTGTACTCTGCTTAATCTTCAAGAGACAAACGACTTACATTTTTTTCCTTTCACCATGGAATGTCGGAAGTGGAGTTGCTGCAACGTCCATCATACCTATTCACGATGCAGAGAGTAATAGCGAACTCTGGTTTATTTGATTTACTACATCCTTTGTGGAATCATAGGAGATTACTGTACCTGATTTCTTTTGCGAGAGTTTGAGGCAATATGCTAATAAGTAGTGCTGTAAATCGATCAAAATGTTAATCAATGAACCATGCTACTTTAATCTATCGATTAATCGAGATAATAGCTGTTTGAAAATTAGATGTAAGGTGTAGATTGGACTGCGATGCCTGAGGAACAGTTGGATATGACTCGTTATCACTTTGAAATGGATGGCAGTGTTTCAAATGACAATTCAAACTACTAGCACTACCACTGTAGCTAAATGAATTCCCAGAAATTTTACAAAATACTTTTCTTTTTTCTGTCAGATACTTTACCAGATTCATTTAGCTTAAAGCCAAAATGTACACCTTGTTTCCCTCGCAAATTTTCGTATGCCATACTTTTAATTCTGCTCAGCACATGACGCTTTTCCTTATTTTAACTTTTTTTTGACATAAAACTTTCACTCACTGTCACGAACTCAGAAACGTTACTGGCTTACTGCAGTTAACAGCAAAGTTACACCAGCACCAGCCCTGAGAAGAGGGATCAGCTATTGTTTCCATAGCTGCGTAAGCGAAGTGTTCGGTTCAAGGTTGTACAGCTCAGTTTATGCTAGCAAGCGATAAATAATCAGTTGTATAAGGAAAGAAACCTCTCTGTCAGCATCTGTATGTAGTTATGTAGCTCTTAGAATATTTCACAACAGAAGTGTTGTTTAGACTCTCTCGGGGTTCAGAGTGATTTGTTTTAGCTATCAGGAGTTATATTATCTCAAAGTTCAAAGAACATTACGTGTCTAGTGAAAGCTTGATGTGTTGGAAAGGCTGTTTAGGCTGGAAGCAATAAATCAAAACAAAGAGGACCAAATTTGGCAAAAAGAGTTTTGATTAATATTAATTGTAATCGATTAATTTTAATCGACTCGATTATTGGATTAAAATTTTTAATCTTTAATCTAAAATCAAAATTTAATCGATTATCGTTTCGGTTAATCGATTAAATCACGCAGCACTACTAATAAGAGTTGCCGATTGTAACATTGAGATGTCATTTCTAAGGCAGATAACGAGGAATGTATTTTTGTTTCATTTCATTGGACAGTTCTGTATTTAATTTGATTGTCGCCTCCATTGTAATTTGCTTTTGATACATCTTTACTACCAGCTATATACAAAATTGTATATATATTCTCTGCTGCCATTACTTCAAATAATACGAGTATCAGTTTCTGTTGGGCTCCGCTTACTCTTGCTTGTCGCTCCGTATATGGTATGTTGCAACATAGTTCAGTCCAGACCGGTTAGCACACAACGTACCTCCGACTTCTCTTCTATCTATACCAACAGCAAATTTGACTGCTCAGCCGATGTGAAAGTCTCGGTAAAGACAAATTGAATTTAAATTCGAATTAAAGTTTACTTCATTACACATGTTAAAATTTTAATGTCTTCCCCAAATAAGAAAGAGGAAATGTGTCCCATATGGGTGCTACTCTGTACAATTTGAACAGAAATAATTATCAGTACTAGTAAGGTCTTGCATAGGCAATACTGTAGCAAGAGATAGAAAAATATAGAGATTCCTTTATTTATAAATTATATTAAGGCTTTTAATAAGATTAAGAGACAAATGCTATGGAAAATTATGGAAAAAATAACAACAGATATTCCACTGCACCTAATAGTTTTACTTTATCGTCGAGGGCTGTGGAAGGAAACTAAATTCTAGAGCTGAATTCTGTATACATGAGTAGCGTAATGCAATTTCCTATTACAATCCGATGATATGCGAATAGGACATGGGATTGCTGCCTCATTATATCAGAACTCTTCCTCTTCTCTGACATCTCTTCTCTTCTCTGATATCTCTTCTCTCATCTGCCCTCCTTTCTCCCTCTGTATCCTCTTTTCTCTCTTTTCTCTACCCTCCTCCCTCTACTTCTCTTCTCCATTTTCTTTTCACCAGTGTCCTCTCTCTTTTCTACTCTTCTCCATGTAGGTACTTCTATTTTCTCCTCTGCTCTCCCTTATCTTCTCTCCTCCGTCTTCTCTCTTCTGCCTAATCTGTCCTCTGTTCTCTCATCTCTTTTTTACCTCCATTCTCTTCTCTCATCTATCCTTTTTCTCTCTCTTCTTTTGTTCTCTTCTCTCTGCTATCCGAGATTCTCCTTCTCTTTTCTCCTATTATCGTCTCTTTCCTCTCCTACCCCTTTCTTGTTTTATGTCTATCCTCCTCTCTCTTTTCTCTTTATTTGTTCTTATATTGTCTTTTCTTGTCTTATATCGTGTGTTTTCCCCCTCTCCTTTGCCTCTTGTACGACCCTCGCAATTGCCTGATATACTGTGCTAAACATGGGCATTTGTCAGGGAGCACTGATAACAAAGATTGAGAAACTTTGAACATATCTGTTAAACTTGAAATACGAATGAAATTAAAATGTCGACATATCACTGAAAGCAAAAGACAACTCTTGTTGTGTTATATGTACATCTCGCTCCTTGTTTACTTTATATCGCTGATACGTATGAAGGAAGCCCAGCTCGTTATCTCTCAGCACAGACTACTTTTTTACATTTTATTGTCACCTAGAGGCTATCTTTCCTTTCTGAAAGACGACCCAATTACTATGGTGATGTCAGTGTCCTGTCATCACCCTTCACTCGCAGGGCTTGCTCTGAAATTCAAATTTACCCGACCCTCTTCAAACGGAAGAGTTGATCAGGTTTATGTAAATTGATTAATGATTATTCATTTAAAACAAAGAGACCCAAAGGCGAGGCCTCCCCGAGCTACGAGCACGCAACACATCACAAAAAAGAGAGGCATTTTGTTCCATTTGCAAGGACCCGGGATTGATTCTCAACGTCGCTGGGGTGGTTCTCTTCTTCCACCACCCTTTGATGTTTGAGGGCTGTAGACGTTCGTTTGTTTAGGGAACTCAGCAGTGTCTTATTTACACTGAACCGATGGAAGCCCGCCTCGCTAACCTAGATGGTAGCGTGTCTGCCTCAAGAGTTCCCGAGTTCGAATCTCGGTTAGGGTGAGTTACCTGAATATGGTTTTTTCCGGGGTTTCCCTTATCCTGATAGACGAATGTCAGGTAACTCAAAGCTCTATGTACTCCGGACTCATTTGAGCATCATTTCACCCGTTTCATTCATCGTCCGATATGACTTAACGTTCGAGGTGTAAATTAGACACACACACACACACACACACACACACACACACACACACACACACACACACACACACACACACACACACACACACACACACAAACGACCAAAGCATTTTTAGAAATTGCGTAACTCAGAGATAAAAGCCAATGTTGATATTTTGCCGTCTCGTCTTTGAAACATTAAAATGTCAACTGAAGCTCTCTTCATTCTCAATGAAATTTAAATTGTTTTATATAACTTGTAATCCGTAATATATTGAATATAGGGAACTTGTTAATTTACTAGCATTAGCCATTTTCGGAAATATCCATATAAAGCATTACACCTGAACGTATTTCTTTTGTTCCTTCCGAACTGATCAATGAGTATACTTATTTTTTTCGTAGCATTAGCTGTGTGAAATAATTCGTTTCTTTTGGTTTAAATTTTCCTGTGTAGAGCAATACACTTTCAAATATATGCATAGGATATTAAAGACAAGCAAATAGAAAAGCGACGATTGGATTGAAATCACATTTGTCAAACTTTATTTTTAACTTTAACAGAAAAACAGGTCTGAGTGGAACAAATATAAAAAAAGCATAGATTTTGGAGAAACTCGTGTGATTGTAACACGACAGCTTGTATTTTCAAGGAGTTGTTTCTGCTCTGTGAAGGCATACTCGAAAGCACGATATTAAACATGTGAAAGGTAGACTGGTCTTTTTTACGACGGCTGTTCAATAAACAATGTACACAATTTGTTTTGCTCATCCTCATAATTTTGATGGTCCTTCTCAAAATAGTCTCCCCTGAATGCGATGCATTTGTCCCAGCCTTTCTGCCAGTCTTCAAAGACATTCTGGAAACCATTTTTGAGATATCCTTCAAAATCGCCTCCGCAGCCTTCACCACTGCTTCTGATGATGGATAATGCCTCCCACGAAGACCTTTCTTCAAGTTAGGGAATAGACAAAAAGTCACATGAGGCTAAATCCGGACTATAGGGAGGGTGAGGGATGCACTTCACGTTGATTTTTGCAAGATATTCAACAACAACTTTGGCAATATGCGGCCGCGCATTATCGTGGTGCAGCATCCAGCCTGCTTCAGGGAAATGTGGTCTTTTGCACCTGATATGGACATGCAAATTTTTTCAGGACATCCCTGTAGTATTGTCCAGTTACTGATGTGTGTGCAGGTACAACATGCTGATCAACCATTCTACGAATATCAAAGAATGAGATGACCATAGCTTTCCCAGCAGAAGCAACCACTTTTCCTTTTTTTTTGGGGGGGGGGGTTGGTGATGAAGGAGATTTCCACATTGCTGTTTGCTCTCAGGATCAAAATGATGTAGCCAAGTTTCATCAGCAGTGATTACGTTTGAAAGAAACTCCAGATATTTCTCTAACATCAACTTTAACTGCATGCAGACCTGCATGTGAATGTCCTTTTGTTCGGGAATCAACAGTCTTGGAACTCACCGCGCACAAACACGTCTCATGTGTAATGTTTTTGTCACCAACGTGTGGGTGGCACCCAATCAAATGTATCAGTAAGAGCAGTAACTGCAGCACCGTGTCCACCTTCCTTTGAAATTGATTGTCTCCTCTCTTTAAACATTTTAAACCACCTTCGAGCTGTGCTGTAGGGAAGAACAGACTCTGCATAGGCCTCCTGTAACATTGTATAGGCCTCAACTGAAGATTTGTTGAGACGATAGTAAAATTTCACAGCCGCATATTGCTCCTCGCGTGTTACCTCCATTGCAGCGGTAGGCGATACCGAACATGTCTGAACTTGCCTGGTTCTCGCAGACGGGAACCAGGAGTACGAACAATGAAGCTACTACGGCGTGTTTTGTTTCACATTAAGGTAACAGAATATAATAAGATTGAATTTTTGTGTGAAAAATTATGACCGTAAAAATTATCATCATTCCTTATTGAACAGCCCTCGTACGTAGATCAAATATTTACACATAATGTATAAACCAATCCCGTACTTGCAAAATATGTTGTTTGTATTTTCATCAAAAATCGATTTGTGAACGCTTGGCCGTCCCGCAAGGAAGATTATCTGACCGAAGTTCATAGGTCAGAACGTTCCGTTCATTCGTTTGTGTTATCTCCAGTCCGTTGAAGATACAGGCGTATACCTACTTAATATTTTAAATAACGTGAGATATCAAATATTATGTTGATTTTTAGAAATTGTGTTTGTTTATTTACATATAAGAGCGATGTTCACAGTCATTTTGTCCGTTATGGGGATGCAAGTCACTTATTTGTGTATTACTAACGTAAGCGCTTTTTTCCTATACCTTTGTTAACGGAGAGTCTTGCTTTTTAAACTCTTAAACTGAATATTCGTAAAGAATATTCCAATGTTTGAGTTACGTATTTTGTGAACATTGTGTTCAAATAAATAAATTATGGTTGTACTTGAACACCGTGTGTCGAGTCTTTCTGGACTTACAACGCGATTATGATTTTAGTTATCTATTTAACTGTACATTTGTTAATGTTATGTAATACCAAATGCAAGAGTTTTTGTTTTTAGCGAATTTTTCGCGAATTTTTCCTTTTTTTTCGAGAATAATATATTTTTAGCGATAAATGAGAAAATTTTTACTATTTTTAGTCTGCATAGAAAAATGTCCATTTATTACAAATCACAAAATTATAACTTTAATTTAACATTCATGTCTTCATAGCATGAAGCTGGAAGTCGTGAAAAATGTTTACAAATTTAACGAAAGTAAGATAAAATTTAACAGTTAACAAAGCCAATACAATGACATCATACACACTGAAATAACAGCTAAGCGGTGCAACAATAAACTGACACCACAGCACCCGGCTGGTCCGTGATACTGGGATCTATTTGTCGTACGCTGACTGGAAATGTTATTTATTGGATACCACCACCGTGCACGGCAAAAACTCTTATGATGTTCAAGGTACTAAAACGTACTGAACTTCTTGGAAACTATTCTCAGAAATTACATTAACATGAACATATTGTCCCCTCAGGGCTTGAGAAAGTGTTAAAAAATGAATACAAACAATACTCACTGAAAACCACCCAGATTTAGAAGCTAAACTGTTCCCATTGCCTGTACTGACACGCTGGTCTAGCTGGTTTAATTCAGTAGTTTATATTTACAGCTATTTTGATGTAATTGTCGTTTTCTTTTCTGAAAGAGAAAAGCTTTCAGAT